>JABACO010000012.1:5661247-5786247 GCA_013339895.1 Ephydatia muelleri | reverse complement strand
GCAATTCCGTACACCCCTACAAGATACAATAATTGCAAATCAATAATTGCTGGTAAATAACCATCCCATGCATGACAAGTTTCTATTTTGTCCTACGTCCTATTCTCTGAACAAGCTATGTCCCACTCACCCCTTGTCCTTGTACAGACATTAACCACAACGCACCATTCTCGTACCCAGAACCAAATGTACTCTAATGCGTCTAAAAACCAGAGACCTCTGCTAAAACCAAGGTACAGTAGTAGGAAAGGACTCATTACGACGGACGGCTAATATCTGTTGCTATACGCTGTTCAACCACTCGCGTTCACCAATCTGATAGCATCATTGTAGTGGTAGCATTTCACTCTTATAACTCGACAGATGATAGAATATCGTGATGACTCGCTGCTTTAAAGCAGTTTTCAACAAGCTAGGTACGTACATGTATTTACTATGCAAGTATAAAAACCTCACTGTACTTTCCTCAGATCCAAATCGTTTAATTTATAAAAAGCGGTGTTACAATCAGATATTCCAGCTTCACCCTTAGTGGCAATGCGCTTACTTTATACTTGGTACACATACCTTGGTACTTGATGTCAGAATTGCGACCATCAACCACGCTTTGTCGTTATGATTTCTAACAACCGCGCTTATAGATGAAAGCGCATGCGCAAGAATAAATGAATAAAAACCGTAGACTTTTGTTCAAGAGCAGTAAAGCCGATTATGGAAGGAATAAGCAGTAGTGATCGAGCTAGAAAGCTGTTTGAAAGAGTTGTGGATATTGTAACCAATGACTTTGTGCAAGAACGTTACACTACCACGTACATTCCAGCTATATAGCGTTAGTCTGGAAATCTAGGATCTGCTGCGTTCGTGCATAAGTTTACAAAAGCTTTTCTTTTTGATGATATCATATGTATTTTGATATTCATATCACGAAAGCTTAGTCCACGTAAATCTAATCATGACTACATCATTCCCTACTTTCTTGCATGCAGGTCCTCAGACTAACAGATCTGTAGTATAGCACAGATTGGAGGAATGATGTCAGACACCTCAATAAGTTGGCTAGTCTCAACCCCCTGGTTTGGGTTTTCAAGGTCTAAACCTTTGCCACCCGATCCGTGTAAGCGCAGTTGTTCAACCTCCAGAACCTGTGCTGTTGCGTCGATTATGCAAACCCCTGGCTATTCTAGTAAAGAATTTATATGTATGTGCATGTGTGTCTGCTGCATGTGTGTTTTTTGCTGCATGTGTGGGTTTTGCTGCATGCTTGTAGGTTGTAATCAGATTTGGAGTGTCAAAAGAAGTGCGAAGCTATTATATTCAACATCAATGTCTATGGACTGCGGGTGTATACCTCAGGGTTGGAAACAGGCAATTGTTTGTCCCATTTTCAAAAAAGGTTCCCGTAAATCACCTAGCAATTATAATCCGGTTTCTCTTACCAGTGTTTGTTGCAAAGTAATGGAGTCTATTGTCAATGGTACTCTTTCTTCGTTCTAACAGCCTTATTTCCAATGATCAGTTTGGCTTTCTTGCCAGGCGTTCTACTTGTACCCAATTGCTAATCACACTTAATGAATGGACTCTCCTTACTGATATTCGTTCTAAAATTGATTCTGCATGTGTATATAGACTTTGCTAAAGCCTTTGATTCTATCTCTCATAGAAAGCTGCTATATAAGGTAGAGTGCTATGGGTTTACTCCCCTCTTGGTGAGGTGGTTATCTTCATTTCTTATGAATCGTTCTCAGCAAAGTCTATATTGGTCAGTCTTTATCTTCTTCCTTACCTGTTACCAGTGGTGTTCCTCAGGGATCAGTGCTTGGACCTCTATTATTCCTCATTTATATCAATGACCTTCCTAATTGTTTAGTGCCACCAGTTCAAGCTAAAATATTTGCAGATGATACCAAAGTCTATGCTACTCACTCTTCTGATTCATCCTCACCTTTGTCTCTGTCTTTGTCGAGCTTTTCAGAAGTGCAGTGTAATATCCTTCGGACATAACTCTGCAAGCAATTCTTACTCCCTGGGTGGTGTACTGCTAAATAGGGTTTTTGATATTTGTGACTTAGGTGTTCATATTACATCTGATTTTAAACCCAGCTTGCATTGTTCATCTATTGCTGCAAAGGCCTTCCAAAGGTGTTCCCTTCTTCTTAAAGGTCTTCAAACGCTAAATATCTCAACGCTTTGTAGAGTATTCATTTCATATGTGAGACCAATTCTCGAATACAATACTCCAGTGTGGAATCCGTGGCTCATACAAGACATTAAATGTGTTGAAAGAGTTCAACGCTGAGCTCTTTTTGTACGAGTAAAGCTGCCTACTATGAGCTATACTGATCGTCTTGCTAATTTAGGTCTTCATTCATTGGAGTATCGTAGAGTGTGTTTCAAGATTGTGAAAAACCTTGTAGATCTTGATACATCAGCTTTCTTTCGTATCAATCTGTCACCATACAGTACAAGAGGGAACTCAATCAAACTTAGTCCTTTGTCATCACCTCACCATAATTTTCGCTCAAACTTTTTCTCAATCAGAGTAATACACATTTGGAATTCATTACCAGACTCAGTGGTTACAGCATCCTCCGAAAAAATATTTAGGTCTAAACTCAGCAACGTAGACTTGTCTCCATTTTGTAAGTGTTACCCATTTTAGGACCGGCAGTATATTAGTGCATACTCATTTATGCCATTACTTGCCATTGTGTGATATATGTCTTTTTTTTTTTTCATTATTATTTATTTATTTTTAATATTTTTTTTATGAATGTTCAAATAAATGCACATTATTATTTACATCCTTATTTCAATATAAATGCACCAGATAATAAAAGGTTTATGGCGGAGGAGCTATCCTAGAAAGGATAGCTGTGGCATTGGCACACACAAGGTTGAGATTCAGCCGACCATAGATCTCGTGGAGTATGGTGGACTTTGGCCGGCATGTGGAGGTGGCAAGTCTGGAGGCTACAGAAGAGATGATGGCTGTGGCTTCCTTTCCCCAAGCCCCATAGGTTTCCACTACCATAGGGAACATACCCAACCTAGTTCAGAACATTTAGGGTCATTGGCTTGGTGCTTCCTAGCCACGGTGGCCTGGGCTGCAGCAGTGGCCGAGACTCCCGCTTCCAACAAAGTGACAGGATTAAGCGGTGAGGTGATGCTCACATCTAATGCTGCAGTTCTGCCCAAGAACCAGTTGGGAAGTAAGATGTCAGCTGGACGGGTCTTGCTGTGGTCTCTGCTAAGATTATTGCCAACTTCTACCTTAACCCCTATGTGCGCCCGACGACAGGTTTCTACCAGGATGTCCCTAATCCTATTATGGCGAGAGACCACATCTCCACCATACTTGCAGGTAACTGCATGGTGGCCAAGGTGACCTGGGCATTATTATTATTATTATCATGTCCAAATATTTCATTGCAGTATAAGTATTCAAAGCTTCCTTTAATTGTGACTTGTTCAAACTACTGAATCTATATATTATAATTATACCATGCCCACACTGGTCAAGCAATGGTTCAGGTTTATATGAAACAACATACAGTTCCATATGGCAGTGTAAGCATGCTTAGACACTTGACTTTAATCATATCGAAGCACTAAAATCAAGTAAAAATACAAAAAAAATTAGTTGTAGAAAGAAATAGTGCATCACTGAGTCGATTACTTAGGTACCACACATGCACGCGAAAAAAATGCCTGCTTTTAATTCAATGATTCAGTGTGACCTTCTGCAATGTGCATGATTGCTAAACAAGCATAATTATATTATTTATATTCACCGGCACAAATGAAGAACACAATATATAGTATAGTTGAGAGATGGTTTTTCAATATGTATAGAAATTAGAACAGGATTACTATGATTATACTGCTATAATGCATAATACCTGTATAAGCATGCTGGCTCACAGTTGAAGATAATTATAGTGATATCTAAGTAGAAGCCACAGGCCTCATCACTGATATATAATTTTGCAACTACCTGCACTGTTCAGACATATTCAATATATCAGAGTTACTCTTACATAAGCATTATCATATTATACTGTTATCACAAGCCCAAAGGGACAGAGCTAGGAGCCCAATGTGGGTACAAGCCCAATGAAACAATGTTGTACGTCCTTGCCTCAATGCACATCCATGCTGTCTGTTTATTGTGTAAAAACATAGAGACAATATTCGATTTAACCATAGAGAGATGGTGTGGCATCATGTGGTGAAAATAGGAAGTCGACAGCATTAACCGTTCGGACGCTACGACGATTCACGCGCAGAGCATTTTTATAGTTATAATGCTATAAAACATAGGACATTTTCGAGGAAACTGTCCCATATCATTATATATAAAAAAAAACGTTAATTAAAAGATTATTTGAAACTATGTTTGAAACATTGTCTACTAATAACAAAAAAGTGAGAGGAAGTCAAGTATGCAATAATCAGTGTTACATACAGATATGGCCATCTGGATGTCATTTACAAGTGTCCAAGGAGTTAACCTTATTAACTATAGCTTCATGTTTTGGATTGTTTATTTATATACTGTACATTTGCACTGATCAATGTCTTCAACACATTCAGATAATTCCATAACAATGATCATCTCTAAAGTTGAAGATGACTCAAAAACCGGTCAGTACTTCTTTCACCAATCTGCCATACCTTTTTCAACTAGCCAAACACCAGTACCATCACTCTGCAATCACAATTGTATTGACTATGCCCTATAAAGACGCTTTGTGATACACAGGTATAAAAACCAATGTTGATCTGGTAAGCGCGATTGATACCAATAGCTTGTAGCTCCACTCCCCGGGGAAAATACAAGTGGTCTTACCTCCAGGGGTTCGAAACACGAGTATTTCTCTCGGCATTGCCTCAAATTCGGTTTCCAGTTAGAGAAGCTCTTGAGGTACTTAAATATCCTTTTCGTTAATTTTTACTTCAACAGTAATAAGATATTTGCTTTCTAAGTTAAAGCACATTTCCGCGGGTGGGTCTATCTTATAATAACCGCGAAACTAGCGGGAAATGTGCTTTAACTTAGAAAGCAAATATCTTATCACCTGTTGAAGTAAAAATTAACGAAAAGAATATTTAAGTACCTCAAGAGCTTCTCTAACTGGAAACCGAATTTGAGGCAATGCCGACACTCCTGCAAGGGAAATACTCGTGTTTCGAACCCCTGGAGGTAAGACCTCTTGTATTTTTCCCAGGGAGTGGAGCTAAGAGACAATATTCGATTTATCCATGGAGAGATGGTGTGGCATCATGTGGTGAAGATAGGAAGTCGACAGCATTAACCGTTAACCGTTCGGACGCTACGACGAATCACGCGCAGAGCATTTTTATAACTATAATGTTACAAAACATAGGACGGAATACACAAGAAAATTGGATAATTAAATAATATAATACATACATACATACCCTGACACACTGAGACACACTATCTATGAAAGTTACAATGAGGAACTATCCCCCTCCTGAAGGGAACATCCACATCGTAAGAGGAGGGCTCGGGCATTGGTTCGCACAAGGGTCAAATTAAGGCGGCCGTACAGGCTGCAGACAACCTTGGACTTGGGGGAGTTGGTCCTTGGGGTAAGGTATGATTCGAGCCGTGAAAAAGCTTGCACCGCTTCGCTGCCCCAAGCTCCATATGACTCGGCCACAAGGGGAATACAAGTCCACCCCAACCGGAACACTTGGCATCATTGGCAGAGTGCTTCCTTATAGCTCAGCGGCAATTTTTTATTACCCTCATCACTTCTGTACCCAAGCCCATTTATGTGATACATATTTCACATGTAATGTAAATGGCAGAGAATAGCTGCATCCTTTATCATGTATGTAATTCAATAATCTTGGCATTCAAATGTTTCAGCACACAAAAAAATATTCACGCTAACTCTTGCATAAGGCCACAAATGAGGTACCCCAATATCAGCATATGACAGTAGTATTTGCCAGAATTGGCTGCATTTCCAGACTTTGGGTGTTTTTCCTGTTTCTGTGATCATTCACTCAGAGGGAAACATTATGCTTGCTGCTGTCATTTCCACTTTTTTTAATACATGATTACTAATCACTCTGTTTTATCACAGTATGAGTCTTCCAAGCAGTTTCTGTTTTCTAGTGAAATGTAAACCGCTTTTTCTACTCAATGGTTCACACTACATTTGCATAATGCCAAGTCAGTGTACATGTACAGCTCTTTCAGTTCCACACTATGGCGTTGTTACTGCACTACCTGTCTTCTTGAACTCAGCCATGTAAACTCATTTTCCTGCATTGCATATTTGCCTTGTCGGATTTTCTTTGTCTACCCACTAGCTTTCTCTTGATCTCCTCCACAAACGTATTTATTATCACTGCATTACTAACATAAGACCTCTTCCCAATCAAATTAGTTACCGGCATTACTAGTATCAGCTTTCCAAATATAATATCCTTGTTCCAGTTCCACATGACAATATATATATGTTAGCAGATCTTGCAATCACTTGGAAAAGGTTTCCTTCATTTGCTTTTATGTGTTGTCACATGTAACATTATATTGTTGTTATTGATGCTCTCAAATTTTGGCATTGGATCATTACCCTAAAATGACATCATATATGCAGTTAATTTACACAAGCAAAAATTACTCATGGTTAAAAGAGTTAATTCATATACATAATACAAAGTATACATGGCAATTCAAAAGATATGCAATATAAAATACACTGACGCACAATTACATACACATAACAATTCATGAGGGCACAATCCTGGTGAGGATAGCCGAAGAAATGGATCTCATGAGGCAGGTGTTAAGCCTTCCGTAAATCTCATTTATCACGACTGATTTAGGCTTGGAGCATGCAATTGCTGGTTAAAATAATCCAGGTATATGATTCACACCCCCCCCCCCCCCCCCCCCCCCCCCCCCCCCCCCCCCCAGAGAATTCAAATGAATAGGATTGATTAATCTCCCATTTTGGATGTAAGGGAAGCACTCAATCCCATGGTTTCATCATGAATTTACCCTAGACCTGTGATATAAAAACCAGGTCAGGGGTTGGGTCTGCATAACTGTTGCTCTGAAAAAGTGTGTTTAATTATAATTACTCCTATTTAAATCTCACCCCAAGTTACAAGAGCAAGTATCTCAAGCTTTGGGACTCACAAATCTCAATTTCCTGTTGTATTGCATAACCATGGCAATGATGTTGCCTTGCACTTGTTGATGTCATTCTTATTACCTGCTAGAGTACTCGTGCAGTGCTACTCAACATTACCTGTGCTGGAGGTCCACATTGCACCACCTAACATGCAGATGCCACAAAGGATGGCAGGCTGTTGTGACCTGTATGTAACCAGCAACCACAAATCATATCTCTAGTTTCTGTGGTGTTAGTCAGTCAAGGGTGGGGCTCCATAAGGAATCAGAGCTTGGCAATTTTGCATGGGCCAAGCTCCAAAGGACTTGTACAACTAGCATGCACTGTCAGGGATGAAGAACATGAATAAATTTATTTTCCGTACTACACAGTAAACAAATGTACCCCCACGATGACATCCAGTAAATTAGACATTAATCATAGAGACTCAGACCAACATCTAAAGTCGCCTCTCGACAGACATACTGACAGGGCCTGCTCCGTTGCCTATAAGTGCCCCTAAAATGAACTGTACTGCGCAAGCTGGTGGTGTTGGGTATAGCCGTTGCAGAGAGCAGTGTAACCAGGCCATTGGTCTGGGAAGGGCTTTGACGGAGGGAGTATGTGAGGGGAAAGGAGAAAAGAGAAGATTGCCCTTACTGCACTCTCCAGGTCAGAGTAATCACCTCTTGAGGCATGTTCAGGGACCAGGAGCCTTCAGTGGAGCTCTGAATCAGCATGCAGCACAACCATTGTGTCTATAGAACACACTATATGTATCTCAGCTCCTCAGATGTTGTCAGAGCTTTTTAGTGACTTGGTGTGTGTGTGTGTGTGTGTGTGCGTGTGCTTTATGTGGATAATAGTAAAGTTCACTCATCTTTAGATCTGAATACTCAAACAATTTCTGTCTATTTTGTTTCAATAGCACTGACGTGCCGTTTCTGAACTGTGAAGCCATGGTACTTTCTGTACACATTTATTTCCACCCATCAGTGCAAGTACACATGAATGACTGCGTTTTGAGTTACAAGTGAAGTCGCATAAGTGAATATAGGCAGCTACGTACGGTGGACCACTGGTGATTACACAATTCTATAGGGTGATAGTACAAGTACAGTATTTGTGGCTGGAATGGGAAACCTTTTTCCACGAAAATGTTACATAATAATAATATATACATGTGCGATTAGGGAATGGCTACATGTATACTCATTGTTCATATGGACAGAGGAGAGGTATCACAGATTCACTGACTGTCTGTTCAGAGGAAGGAAGGAGAATAGCATGCCCCTGATTGGATCGTGCTCCTCTGATGCATTGGATGGAGGAGCATAACCGTGAAAAGGAAAGATGGCACAAAGCCAACCCATGGTCTGTCTGTATGATGTATTGTAGGTACTAATATTGTAGGTTGTCATGGCAATGCTGCCCATCCCTCCAGTTGAGGAGAGGACTATCAGAGTGAATGATGCCCGTTCAACCTCACGGATACGAAGCTCATATTCTCTCTTTTTGATGTTTTCATGTCAGCTGGATAGTGAGTGTGTGGTTGGAGGGAATATAGGGATTGAAAACTCTGATCGAATTGCCATGATTTATGTAAGGTAAAGCCATTCTCATCAATGGGTAGAGTTGTCAACCTGTTGGATGCACCTTTGTCTTGAGCCAGTCCATTGATTGTCGATGAGTGGAATTAGTTAGCTGGGGACAGCTAGGCTAAAAGCATTATCCTGCATGGTTTTTTTTGTTTGAACTACTTCTGGGCTTCAACTTGCTGTTGAATTGTTTCAGTCAGTATTAGGAGCAATGCAGATGGTTGAGGGATGATGGGAGTAGAAATGGTAGATGTAACAGTAGTGTTGGGTGGAGCCACGATGGAAATAGAAGTGGGAGCCATGATTTGCACAATGGCCAAGACGTCCAGGTGTACATGAAGAACATAGGCTGCCTGATTTACAACATGCACAGTTGCTACTAGTGCCTTTAGAGCTGCAGCGGCAGCAAGAAGGCATCGAAATGGCAATTTGATTAATTCTACTTAATGCCCAAAATGGGAGAGCGACAGAAGAGGTAGTAAGTAGCACAAACCTGATTAATATCGTAATCGGCACGAGGTATAAAGTGCTAGTGCAATCCTTCTTCCTTCTCGTGATAATACAACTGCGGTACGTCTTTAGTTATAATGGGGACTTCACAATAGAGAAATTAATATAACGTTTTTGTTTCTAATTAAAGGTATTGCATATCCTCATTAATAGAGAGGATAAAATTTCACCATCGGGTGAGTTCCATGAGGTACAGCATGACACCCTCACGAGTTCCGCGAGGTACGTCAGAAAAAAATTCACCCTCACGAGTTCCGCGAGGTACCTCAGAAAAAATTTCACCCTCACGAGTTCCGCGAGGTACCTCATAAAAAATTTCACCCTCACGAGTTCCGCGAGGTACCTCATAAAAAATTTCACCCTCACGAGTTCCGCGAGGTACCTCATAAAAAATTTCACCCTCACGAGTTCCGCGAGGTACCTCATAAAAAATTTCACCCTCACGAGTTCCGCGAGGTACCTCATAAAAAATTTCACCCTCACGAGTTCCGCGAGGTACCTCATAAAAAATTTCACCCTCACGAGTTCCGCGAGGTACCTCATAAAAAATTTCACCCTCACGAGTTCCGCGAGGTACCTCATAAAAAATTTCACCCTCATGAGTTCCGCGAGGTAATTTTGGCACGATTAACGAGGTATGTCACGAAAAATTTCCCCCTCATAAAAAATTTCTATTTTTGGCACGGATTCCGCACCATAACTATGTGACCTTTGAAAAGTAGGTGACCCGCGTAAACATCTGATTTTTGGCACGGATTACGCATTGACGTGTGGAATATCTAGCACTCGAAAACCATGTGGCCGCGAAAAAGTAGGTGACAGTCGAAAAGCAGGTGGCCCGCGAAAACCAGTGATTTTTGGCACGGATTCCACACCATACATATAGGAGCAGAATAAAGCAAGATTTGTATGGGAAAGTCACATTCTACCATTTGTGTACACGCTAAGGCATATTTTCATACCGTTGTGTGGTCGCGCTCGTGTACAAAATACTCAATGTGGTGAAATCAGCGCTACTTTGGCAGAGACTGAATGCTCTGTTTCTTCACTCGGAGTACAAAGTAAGAAGTCCTTTCTAGTGTTTCTTATAATAAAAGTGTGATATTGTTTCGCTCTAGTGTGTGAGAAACGACGACAGCAGATAACCCATTTTGAAGTAAGTTCTAATTATTGCGCGCATGCAATTTCTATCAGAATATGAATCTAGCTTAGTATTTGGAGTGGTGTGTGGGCTATTGGAGATTGTAATATGATTGTATATAGTGTGAGGTGACAGGGTTAGAGTTGTATAAAGGTATTTATAGCATTGCAACAGGTGTGTATAGAGTATAGTGATGTTGGATGGTAGATGGAGTGTTGGAAGGTTGTACATGGGTTATTTGAGTGTTGGGGGAATGTGTAGGTGGGATAATATTGCACGGTGTATGCATGTGTGTATGTAGTGTTTATGCATCAGTGTGTGTTGTGTGTGTGCATGTGTGTTTTGTGCCTGTGCATGTGTGTTGTGTATATGTGTGTGTTGTATATTGTTTGTCGTGTGTGTATACATGCATGTATACATGTGTGTGTTGTGACATGTGTATTGTGTGTGTATTGTGTATGTATGCATGTGTGTACATCTGAATGCAGGTGTGTGAGTGTGTTTTCATGTGGTTGTGCATATGTGTGTCCGTTGTATGTACGTGTTTTGTGTGTGCATGTGTGTTTTTTGTGTATGCATGTGTGTACATATGCATGATTGTGTGCTTGTCTGTGTATGTGTCTGTTGTGCATCTGTTTGTGTGTTGTGTGTATATAATATGTGTGTTTATATTGTGTTGTGTGTGTTCATGTGTGTGCATATATGTAGCATGTGTGTGCGTGTGTTGTATCTGTATGTATGAGTGTATGCATCTGTGTGTGGTGTGTGCATGTGTGTTTTGTGTGTGCTTGTCTGTGTATGATTCTGTGTTGTGTGCATGTGTGTATACATGTGTGCGTGTCTGTTGTGTGTTCATGTCAGTGTATGCATATGTATACGTGTCTGTGTGTTGTATGTGTGTGTGCATGTGTATTGTGTGTGTATGCATGTGTGTGTTGTGTGCCAGTGTGTGCGTTTTGTGTGTATACATGTGTGTGTTGTTTGTATTTGTATGTATGTGATGTTGGAGGGTTGCTAGCTTGGGTGTTGGAAGATTATATGTGTTTTGAATGTATAAAGATTTATGACATGGTATGTAGGATTGGAAGGGTTTGTTGGAGGGTGTGTGGTGTAGGAGGATAGAGCTGATGTTCGTCCACATCACCTTCACACTACACATCACTTCCACACTCACACATCCCTCCACCCTTCTACACCCTGGTGTGGGAGGGTGGAGACGGTGTGTGAGATGGGGTGGGAGGGGGTGGAATAGGTGTTAGATGGTGTGTTTGGGGCATTGGAGGGGGGATGTGGTGTAGGAGACGGTTGGAGGGTGTGTAGGGTGTTGGAGGGTGTGTAGGGTGTGTAGGGTGTTGGAAGGTGTGTAGAGGGTTGGAGGGTGTGTATGGGTATTGGGGCGTGTAGGGTGTTGGAGGGTGTGTAGAGGGTTGGAGGGTGTGTATGGGTATTGGGGTGTGTGGTAAAGGTTGGAAGGGTGTAGTATGTTGGAAGGTCGTATGGGTATTGGGTGGAGGTGATGTTGTGGTGTAGGAGAAGATTGGCAGGGTGTTGGTGTGTATGGGTATTGCAGGGTTGAGGTGATGTTTGGTGTAAGAGGGTGGAGGGCGTGTAGCCGTTGGAGGATGAGGGGTGCAGTGTGTGATAGGATTGTATGAGGTGTCGGAGGGATATGTGTGGTGATGCAGGTTTGGTGGTGGTGTGTAAGATGTGATAGGGATTGAAAGATGTTGGAGGTGGTGATTGTTAGTGATGTGTATCCATCTCTTGCCTGTAGGATTCCAACCCATTCCAACCCATGTTGCTGTACTTTGTTCTGAACCGTTTCCATCACTACTGGCACCACCTCCTGCACTGCAAAGTCTTCATTCGTTTTGTTATCTCTAATTGAATTCATTGCATGTTTCTGTTGTTGTGGTGGATACGCTCTGTCGCACATACATGTACACAAGGCTTCTAACTTTTTAACCCTAACTGAGTAAAAATTTATTATGCAAATGAGCCGCCGTCAGCCGTATTTCTAGCAGCTGGACAACTAGGTTGTGTTATTCTGTGACAGTGTTAACAGTTGGACGTACGCGATACTAGTGGTAAGTGGCTAAACGCCAATATGTTATTGAGTCGCATTTATGCGCCTTCGGCCGTTAACCATCACTAATTACGTGACACGACTACTACGGCCGGTAATCGGTTAATTAAAATACACATATCGCTTGAGATCCTGCAAAAATTTGCGGAAAAGCTCGCGTAAGCACACCGATTCACATATTTTTAACACAAATATCGACTAGTTTCACGTTTGCTGCATGGTGCTACAAACAGTCAATATAGGCCTACACAATTCAGTGCACTTTCACGCTAGTCCGGTGTAGTAGATCGTCCCTCCTGCATATAGTCAGGGTTGCCGAAAGTCAGGCCGGGGTCCGGCCTGAAAGGCCTGGCCTGCCAGCTAGCTAGGTCGGATAAATTGATGTTATTAAAGAATTTATTAAAAATTCATGGCTAACCACAAAACATTGTGATATTATTAAACAATTTTATTAAAATAGTTAACCTCAAACGTAATTAACGTAACGTAATCATAGCTAAATTACTCCCACATGCGTGCCTAAGAATGGCTATGAATTCTGATTCAGATTTGTGCTGTTCATCAACTCCCCCTGAGCTTCCGCCAACGCAGTTTATAATCCAGATGAACTCATAAGGTTCCCACAACGGCGATAGCTATAGACATCGCAAAATGAATTAATAATTTATTATAATAAGTGGGTGGATCCCGGCCTGCCGGCCTGTCAGGTCACGGTCCGGCCTGCCAGGCCAAGCTAAATGTCCGGCCTGGCAGGCCGACCTGGCAGGCCGGACTGGCCTTCGGCAACCCTGCATATAGTACGATCACGGCGGCTTCTCGCTTAACCACGCCTGTAAATCGAAGGTGGCAACTGGACTGCATAGCCGCGCCTCATGTCTCTATGTCTCTGATCAGACAACACACGTTCAATCCTGGCACGCTCCTACTAGTACCCAGAACGGGAAAATGAACCGTAGTCGTATAAATTAGTCTGTTTACGTACAAGTTGTCTGACATAAATATTGGCTGGAATTTCGCGTTAAGCTAGGGCCACGCCCAACATATCCTGTGGCTATAGTACCACTGTAGTGCACAAAGATATCATCCGCCCACAAGCATCCGCAAATATGAATAAAAATGCTTATTGGTTAACTAGTTCATGACGTTGCATGACTTCAGCATTATGTAATGACTGCGACCTCATGTACTAATTACTTTTTCAGCACTTTACCTTTCAGTGCAAATGCCATAATTATGATCTGTCGATTATTAGTCCTGTGCGTGTATATTTATCGTTACAGTATCGAGTAAAAAAAAAACTAGTACAGGATCGAACCTATTTATTTATCTCACCTTGTCTATTGCTTATGACGTCATGCAATATTGCATAGAAGGGGGTTAAAATTCATATTTAATTATTGTGCGAAGAGGATAAGTTATTCGACCAATCATATTATTGTCATATGTGACCAATCAAAACGCAGCGAATTGGCGGTTAATCTCTAGACCTACTATAAAAACCGCTTGTTCAAGTCATATTATTATTAACCTTCATCTTTTGAGAAAGGAAAAGTTCAATGGCTCGAACCAAGCAGACCGCGCGCAAATCGACAGGAGGAAAGGCTCCCAGGAAGCAGCTGGCTACCAAGGCTGCCCGAAAGAGTGCCCCAGCAACCGGTGGAGTGAAGAAGCCTCACCGCTACAAGCCCGGCACTGTGGCTCTTCGTGAGATCCGTCGCTACCAAAAGTCAACAGAACTGTTGATTCGCAAGCTGCCGTTCCAACGCCTGGTCCGCGAGATAGCTCAGGACTTCAAGACAGACCTTCGCTTCCAAAGCTCTGCTGTGGCGGCTCTTCAAGAGGCCAGCGAGGCGTACCTGGTCGGACTGTTCGAAGACACCAACCTGTGTGCCATACACGCTAAGAGGGTCACGATTATGCCCAAGGACATCCAGCTAGCCCGCCGTATCCGCGGGGAAAGAGCGTAAATCCCTGTTTTGTACGTAAATCCCTCAACTATTTTCCAAACGGCTTTTTCAAAGCCACCATCTATGCAAGATGGTTTATACCTTGCTGCTGTGATTCTGTATTTGACTAATGCGCCCAAACGGCTACGCCGCCAGTACCATTAGGATGGTTGGCAGTACGTACCGCACAGAACAGGAGTGAACCGATCAAGGAATGTAAAGGTGAGGTGTTTAATATAGAACCCCCGCCCCCTCCCGATTAGACATGAAGCTAAACGTATTCCAATCCTGAGTACGCTACAGGAACAAGAATGTGTACATGTACTTCCAGCAATGAAAAGGGAGTTATTTCAGTAAGAGTAAAACCTGTGCTGCATTGCTAACAACTTTTAATTGCCATTTTAGTTTCAAATGTGGTCACAGCAAAAAAAACGCGTAGAATCAATTCTTGATTTTCAATTGATTTGCCACTTACATTCTGGTACATATTGTTAACGGTTTGTACCAGGTTTGTACCAGAATGGAAGTGACAAATCAATGAAAATCAAGAATTGATTCTACGCGTTTTTTTGCTGTGGGGCAAGGCTCAAGATTTAATGAGTTATTTTGTTGAGATCTAGTTGTCAAGTTTGTGTGAGACCACTGGCCATTTCATTGATCCATTGTTGCAGTGGGGCTCACTGGTGTGCACTAGAGCAGAGTCTAGTAGAAAAGCTATTGCTGATGCAGGGAACTGGTGCAGAGAATGCCCATTGAGTCCCTGACAAGGTTGCTGCATGGTATTAGCTATATCATGGAACCCGAATTTGATGTGCACGAGAACTTGCTATTCCGTTACAAGTCAATGTCACTAACTTTTAGTTGGACCTGCTTATCAACAACTTGAGAATGATTGGAATATTTCTCATGTAGGAGCCATCATGTTTGACATCACCAGAGGTGGCCTAAGCATCACCAGAGGTGGGTGGGTCATCAGCCTCAGCATCACCAGAGGTGGGTGTGTCATCAGCCTCAGCATCACCAGAGGTGGGTGGATCATCAGCCTCAGCATCACCAGAGGTGGGTGGATCATCAGCCTCAGCATCACCAGAGGTGGGTGGGTCATCAGCCTCAGATCATCAGCCTCAGCATCACCAGAGGTGGGTGGGTCATCAGCCTCAGGATCACCAGAGGTGGGTGGATCATCAGCCTCAGCATCACCAGAGGTGGGTGGGTCATCAGCCTCATATCACCAGAGGTAGGTGGATCATCAGCCTCAGCATCACCAGAGGTGGGTGGGTCATCAGCCTCAGCATCACCAGAGGTGGGTGTGTCATCAGCCTCAGCATCACCAGAGGTGGGTGGATCATCAGCCTCAGGATCACCAGAGGTGGGTGGATCATCAGCCTCAGCATCACCAGAGGTGGGTGGGTCATCAGCCTCAGCATCACCAGAGGTGGGTGGATCATCATCACCAGATGTGAGTGAGCCTTAGCATCACAAAGATGTGCTTGGGTCATGAGCCACATTATCACTGGGGTGGGTGGGTTTTCAGCATCAGGTGGGTAGCTTATCGAATGTAGGATTTCTCTATCTGAGGCAAAATTGATCATCACTCAGTTTATCACTTACACGATGATGCACCTTAAGGTGTCCTCCAGTTGCTGGAACTTGAACACCTTTGTTGACAAGCTCATACACTCCATGTGGCAACTCAAGGGCCATCAAAATGTTCTGTGAGGTTGCCTCCTTTCATCTTCTTTCTTTTTACATTTTTCTTCATCACAAGTGCATTTATTAGAAATGACTCTTCCCCCCCCCCCCCCCCCCCCCCCCCCCCCCCCCCCCCCCCCCCGGTACCGTGTTCATTGTTTAGAAACAACATTCATGCACACTTCAGTGCTCAAGGTTTAAGCGCACGCCACTGTGCAGGGTACCGAGGGTATAGTGCTCCAGCAAGAGCTGGCAGCCACGGTAAGCGTTATGCTGGATATGTACAAGCTACTATATATAGTACATCACCGCTTCACCATGCAGTAGCCTAGAAATTACTTAAATGAGCGTGCGGCAGCGCACAATAGGTAGCAACAAACCTTGGGTAATGTTAGTAGGAATGCTGAACGTACGTACGTCCGTATTTCAATTTTTGTGGGCACGAGACGGGGACACTATGAAATCCAAGAAGGAATACTTCCGTGGAGTATGGAACCGAATTTTCAAATACGAAGACCTACGTTTAAAAGCGCAGAATAGTTGCTTTGTGTATCAGCTATATGTTTCTGTCAGGAGCTAACAGTAGATCTTTAAGGATTTGACGTAATAGACTGGAATTTTGTGATGAGGAACTCACCCCGTTGACTGCATGAACATTTGAAAAAAAGGCCCTACAATTCAATGGAACCGAGGGCTTATTCGGGAAAAATATTGCCAAATGTGCCGCACTAACAATCTGTCAGGAGCTAAGTTGTAAAAAACATTTGGTATGCTTTCCCCATACTGTGTATGGAACGATTACGGAAATATGGCAAACCGCGTTTCTCCATATGAAACTTTGCAACAAGCACGCCACAAAAACTTTGCCTTTTTTAACTGTATGAGTTTTTCCCCTATATGTAAACTGCCATCAGTGCCAATAGAGAGTCCTCAGCACAGGAATCCTTACAGGAATGAGTCACTCACAGCTTCAACTGTACAAAAATCATCAAGAAAAAATTGTACTGTTTTAACATGTCTAAAAAACCTCAAACATTCAAAACCAATGCAGCACTATTTTGGATCGAATCACTGCATTTGCTGATGTCAGATTATGATGCACTTCTGAATGGAAGTTGGGTTACACACAACATTGTAAATGCAGGACAAATCATTATCAAAGACACATTTTCTCACATCTGCGGGCTGCAGAATATTTTACTAGGCATGAATCTTCAATTAGACATTCAGGCAACATAATTTGTTCAAATTCTGCCTATAGACGGTAACCATTGGATTACAATTTCGACAATTGGATGCAAAGTTGGAGAAGTGAATCTGTATGATTGCAACCAATGTGAATCCTCTCTGTGGAAACAGAAGAACAAATTAGTTCTTTATTGAATTCAAAGGAGAAGGAATTGCATGTGAAGATAATGCCTGTACAAAGGCAAAAGGGTTGTTCAGATTGTGGGTTATTTGCACTGGCATTTGCAGCAACACTGTGCAGTGGGTCATGCCCCAGTAACATGGTCTACAAGCAGTCTTCAATGAGAAAGCACCTACTTGATTGCTTTTTACATTTCAATATGACCAATTTTGCAGGGAGAAAGATAACAAGACCCAGTAAACGAGCATGTTCTGAAGTAATTATTGAACTGTTTTGCAAATGTAGGCAGCCAAAATATGGTCTGATGGCACAATGTGACAAGTGCAAAGAGTGGTTTCATGAGAACTGCGTAAGCATTCCCACTACCGTATTGATGTCCAAAACAATCTTCATGCAAGAAGTTATTTGATTCATGAACATTATTTCATATTCTATGCATCATTCATTTACTTCTTGCACTAGCTTCACTTGATTTGGAGCACATGCGATTATATGAAATTCAGCTAAATGCGCGAGCGCGGTGACATCGTGACAGCTAGGGGCTGTTGTAATAAAGGATTAATTTGTGGGTATGGCAGGTTGGAGGTGCACGTGGAGGCCGGGGTATCTCAGAGTTTGCATTTTTAAAGCAAAAATCCATAAAACTGTAAACAACGTAACCGCGAATGTGTGGATAAAATTTAGTCCAAATAGTTCAAACAAGTAAAATACCAAACAGTATTTGGCCGTTTGAAGTTCACAAGTTTAGTTTTTTACACGCGGGCTGGGTCCGTGTACCTTTAGAGCACTCCACGTCCCAATCAGTCAAAATCATTGGAATATGATTTTATATCACGAAATTGATGCAAACCTCTAATTACTGCACCGCAAGTTTAGTCGTTTGGAATATACGTCACCGCGCATATAAATATCTAAACTTCTAAACTTCAAATGGCCGAATGCTCAAACTTGTTTGGAATTTTACTACCTTGTACGATTCGGACTAAATTCTATCCCCTCATTCCCAGTTGCCTTATTTATAATTTTACTTGGTTTTCGCTTTAAAAATCTAAACTTTTAAACTCCCGATACTCAACGGTTCAAATATTTAGAAATTTAGGTTTTTAGTTGTAACTCGCTTATATATCCATCGTCCAAGCCTCGGTTAGTGACTTTGAAAATTTCATGACTTTTGGTGCAAAAATCAAACTTGGTCAGGTTCAATCCCGAAGATGTCAAATCTGTTTATGTATTTGGTTTATCTATATCCTCGTCTGTCCGGTTCCAGGAACCCACGCCGCTGAAGTTAATTGGGCTGAAGCTTTGTGAGAATACAAAAGAAGAAGTACGCAAGCTAAACGGTTACGTGCCGGGTATACGCGGGCTTCAAAGTTAGTGCCAGTGGCATCGTAGCATTTTGTTGGTGAAGGCACACACTGATGGCTGCTATGCACATATGCATCCCTGTCACAGTTGTCTAAATAATCTATGTTTTTTTCCAGCCAACATGACAAGGAATGTGTGGGTGTGTGTATCTGTGTGTACATGTACACGTACAAGTTTGCATTTGCAAATGCAGCCAGCATTATGGTATGTAATGGTATTGTGTGTGTGCGTGCGTATGTGTGTGTATGTGTGTGTGTGTGTGTGTGTGTGTGTGTGTGCAAGCGGTTTTGTGGGTGTATTTGATTGGCTTACCTTTGGACTGTGGCCACACCCTCTTACATATTATGCTATCAGCTTGCTTTTAAGAAATTCTTCTATTTACCATTAGTGCCTCCCTCTCTGGTCCCTCCTCCTCATGAATGAGGACATCAATAGAAGTTAGCTGCAGTGTTCCATGATGACCACACCCACCGAGCCCTCACTGATACTGTGGTTTGATGAAATCTAATCTGGCCATGGTATAGCACTCAACATACGTGCCAATGCTCTGTAAGGCAATTTCATTGGCTTACAGACTAAAATTCAAGCAAATGGATGCTTAATGCAGCTCATCCAGGATGGATGGGTTGTTGGTATCTGATGGATAAACAACCTTGCTTGTATAGTACCTGCATTAGACCTTTAGCAGTAGTCAACTAGCTGCCACACCCCCTGCAATCGTTGCATGTGAAAATCCATTCCATTTGATGTATACTATATCTACCCTCCAGGGATTGTTCCAGTTGTAGCCATTACCACTTGTCTTTGACATGCTTTTGGGCTTAGACTACTAACCTAGTTTCTCTATAATCTCATCACCTCTCGTTCCCACGACCATAAATACCTAAACATCAAACCTAATTTCCTACACAGCCATGCCAGAGATTATAGTAGGGGATTGGAAGCTATCATGCACGTTCGCTATACCTATGCACAGAACATCCGAGGTAGTGTTGATATTAATCACACCTCTGAATTTATGGATTTTGGTGAAGGACCATTGCATTTGGAGTTGTCTCTCTTACAAAGTAAGCCAAAAAATTTACTGTAACTTGATCAACAAATAAATGTAGCTCTATGAATATGATTTGACAATGCAGTCTTTATATGTTAGCCAAATTCATATCTGCTATATTTTTTTGCTTCAAACTAGTGAAAGGATGGATATTTTTTTTTCTGGATAACTGCTCGTTACCTGTTAACGCTTTAGTTTCTTTTTTGTGCTTTAAATTTGTAGTATTGTGCATTGATGAAGGTTTTAACTTTTTAGACTGATCCTTGCCGATGTTTTGCTGCAAGATCCTGAATACATGATTTGGTACACAGGACACAGCTTGAAGTTGTGTTGTGTGGTTACTATAATGCAGCTTGAAACTGACACCAATATTTTAGTACGGTCAGAACCCATGCATATGCCAATATGGGTCACGTTTATGGTTTGAAATAAACTTTGTTTTCAGGCATGGGTGGATCCAAATTTAGGCTAGGAAGAATTCCACAGTACACAGACCAGCTAAAGTGAAAGCCTATGACTGTTACAGTGTGCTTGAAAAGCTTTCTGCTGCACTTGTGGTGTTCAGGCCAGATAGTGCACATGAGATGACAGTGTGTACCATTGCATCCATCTATACATTCATAAAAATATATGTCACTGTTACTTGTAATCTTGGACACAAGCAGCTACTTCCACTTCATATCCAAGATCGAGGTTCTGAGGGAGACCACTGGCCCCCACTGGGATGTTCATGTTTTGTTCACAGGTGGGACACTTGAACACTTGTTGGGAACCACTTTTCTCTATCGCAGAATGTATACATTACTGACAGAAGGAGTGCAGTCATACATGTAGTAGAATTCTTGGATGGCTGTGGTAACAACGTGGTATACCTATCCTGCCCAGCCCCTCTCCCCACTCATTTACCTGCTATGGGATTCATTTGTCTCCATGGCTAAGCACATGGAATTTCTGCTGAACTATAAAATATCGTGCTCAGACACCATTACATCTCACATGGGTCTGGGTACAAAACATGATAGCTATTATTACTGGTACAGCACAAAGCAGTGCATTAAAAAAAACACTGCTATTAGCTCCATAACTGGGGGGGGGGGGGGGGGGGGGATTTGTGTATGGTGGCAATACATGGTTCCTTGCATCCAAATACCCAAGGCAGAACACTGGGATCCCACAGACTTAGTGAACATCATTTGCAATTATGCATAGTTATATGTGTCACATTTGATTCTCTGTTTTTCTTGTTGTTATCAAAAACAGATAACTAAATAATTAACTGAACTTTTAATTTGTTGTTTGGTTAATATGCCTCATTGTATGTTTAGTAAGACCAAAGGCTTAATAGGTGTGAGATTATTTTCCATTTCATCATCTTGTGATTGTACCCATGACATAGACCATTCTGGAACAGAGGCTGAAAATGGCCGAAAACAAACTGTGAATTAATGTTTGTATAACCAGCAAAAGATCACACTACAGATCCAACCCAGTGAATAGATTATCTACAGCTCTGTGTTGTGTATTTCCCCAATCACTCCACACTCTCCTCCCTCCCAACTGTACAGTACACCTGCTCACATAATGCTATGCTCATTGATCTTTAATGATGACTCTGAACATATCATGCTTTTCAGGTCTGTTTTTGATAACAACAAGAAAGAAAAGAATCAAGTATGACACATGTAACTATGCATAATTGCAAATGATGTACACCAAGTCTGTGGGGTCCCAGTGTTCTGCCTTGGGAGCACGATATTTTATAGTTCAGCAGAAATTCCATGTGCTTAGCCATGGAGACAAATGAATCCCATAGCAGGTAAATGAATGGGGAGAGGGGCTGGGCAGGATAGGTATACCACGTTGTTACCGCAGTCATCCGAGAATTCTACTACATGTATGACTGCACTCCTTCTGTCAGTAATGTACACATTCTGCGATAGAGAAAAGTGGTTCCCAACAAGTGTTCAAGTGTCCCACCTGTGAACAAAACATGAACATCCCAGTGGGGGCCAGTGGTCTCCCTCAGAACCTCGATCTTGGATATGAAGTGGAAGTAGCTGCTTGTGTCCAAGATTACAAGTAACAGTGACATATATTTTTATGAATGTATAGATGGACGCAATGGTACACACTGTCATCTCATGTGCACTATCTGGCCTGAACACCATAAGTGCAGCAGAAAGCTTTTCAAGCACACTGTAACAGTCATAGGCTTTCACTTTAGCTGGTCTGTGTACTGTGGAATTCTTCCTAGCCTAAATTTGGATCCACCCATGCCTGAAAACAAAGTTTATTTCAAACCATAAACGTGACCCATATTGGCATATGCATGGGTTCTGACCGTACTAAAATATTGGTGTCAGTTTCAAGCTGCATTATAGTAACCACACAACACAACTTCAAGCTGTGTCCTGTGTACCAAATCATGTATTCAGGATCTTGCAGCAAAACATCGGCAAGGATCAGTCTAAAAAGTTAAAACCTTCATCAATGCACAATACTACAAATTTAAAGCACAAAAAAGAAACTAAAGCGTTAACAGGTAACGAGCAGTTATCCAGAAAAAAAAATATCCATCCTTTCACTCGTTTGAAGCAAAAAAATATAGCAGATATGAATTTGGCTAACATATAAAGAATGCATTGTCAAATCCGGCATATTCATAGAGCTACATTTATTTGTTGATCAAGTTACAGTAAACTTTTTGGCTTACTTTGTAAGAGAGACAACTCCAAATCCAATGGTCTTTCATAAATTCAGAGGTGTGATTAATATTAACACTACCTCGGATGTTCTGTGCATAGGTATAGCGAACGTGCATGATCAGCTTCCAATCCCCTACTATAATCTCTGGCATGGCTGCGTAGGAAATTAGGTTTGATGTTTAGGTATTTATGGTCGTGGGAACGAGAGGTGATGAGATTATAGAGAAACTAGGTTAGTAGTCTAAGCCCAAAAGCATGTCAAAGACAAGTGGTAATGGCTACAACTGGAACAATCCCTGGAGGGTAGATATAGTATACATCAAATGGAATGGATTTTCACATGCAACGATTGCAGGGGGTGTGGCAGCTAGTTGACTACTGCTAAAGGTCTAATGCAGGTACTATACAAGCAAGGTTGTTTATCCATCAGATACCAACAACCCATCCATCCTGGATGAGCTGCATTAAGCATCCATTTGCTTGAATTTTAGTCTGTAAGCCAATGGAATTGCCTTACAGAGCATTGGCGCGTATGTCGAGTGCTATACCATGGCCAGATTAGATTTCATCAAACCACTGTATTATTGAGGGCTCGGTGGGTGTGGTCATCATGGAACACTGCAGCTAACTTCTATTGATGTCCTCATTCATGAGGAGGAGGGGCCAGAGAGGGAGGCACTAATGGTAAAAGGAAGAATTTTTTAAAAGCATAATATTAGTATGTAAGAGGGTGTGGCCACAGTCCAAAGGTAAGCCAATCAAATACACCCACAAATTAATACATGAACCCCTTGCACACACATAGTCCACACACACACACACACACACACACACATACGCACGCACACACACAATACCATTACATACCATAATGCTGGCTGCATTTGCAAATGCAAACCTGTACGTATACATGTACACACAGATACACACACCCACACATTCCTTGTCATGTTTGCTGGAAAAACCATAGATTATTTAGACAACTGTGACAGGGATGCATATGTGCATAGCAGCCATCAGTGTGTGCCTTCACCAACAAAATGCTACGATGTCACTGGCACTAACTTTGAAGCCCGCGTATACCCGGCACGTAACCGTTTAGCTCTAGCTTGCGTACTTCTTCTTTTGTATTCTCACAACGCTTCAGCCCAATTAACTTCAGCGGCGTGGGTTCCTGGAACCGGACAGACGAGAATATAGATAAACCAAATACATAAACAGATTTGACATCTTCGGGATTGAACTCGACCAAGTTTGATTTTTGCACCAAAAGTCATGAAAATTTTCAAAGTCACTAACCGAGGCTTGGACGATGGATATATAAGCGAGTTACAACTAAAAACTAATATTTGAACCGTTGAGTATCGGGAGTTTAAAAGTTTAGATTTTTAAATCGAAAACCAAGTAAAATTATAAATAAGGCAACTGGGAATGAGGGGATAGAATTTAGTCCGAATCGTACATTCCAAACAAGTTTGAGGATTCGGCCATTTGAAGTTTAGAAGTTTAGCTATTTATATGCGCGGTGACGTATATTCCAAATGACTAAACTTGCGGTCCAGTAATTAGAGGTTTGCATCAATTTCGTGATATAAAATCATGATTTTGACTGATTGGGACATGGAGTGCTCTAAAGGTACACGGACCCAGCCCGGTCCGTGTACCTTTAGAGCACTCCACGTCCCAATCAGTCTAAATCATTGGAATATGATTTTATATCACGAAATTGATATAAACCTCTAATTACTGGACCGCAAGTTTAGTCTTTTGGAATATACGTCACCGTGCATATAAAAATCTAAACTTCTAAACTTCAAATGGCCGAATGCTCAAACTTGTTTGGAATTTTACTACCTTGTACGATTCGGACTAAATTCTATCCCCTCATTCCCAGTTGCCTTATTTATAATTTTACTTGGTTTTCGCTTTAAAAATCTGAACTTTTAAACTCCCGATACTCAACGGTTCAAATATTTAGAAATCTAGGTTTTTAGTTGTAACTCGCTTATATATCCATCGTCCAAGCCTCGGTTAGTGACTTTGAAAATTTTCATGACTTTTGGTGCAAAAATCAAACTTGGTCAGGTTCAATCCCGAAGATGTCAAATCTGTTTATGTATTTGGTTTATCTATATCCTCGTCTGTCCGGTTCCAGGAACCCACGCCGCTAAAGTTAATTGGGCTGAGAAATAAAAAAGAAGTACGCAAGCCTGAGCTAAACGGTTACGTGCCGGGTATACGCGGGCTTCAAAGTTAGTGCCAGTGTCATCGTAGCATTTTGTTGGTGAAGGCACACACTGATGGCTGCTATGCACATATGCATCCCTGTCACAGTTGTCTAAATAATCTATGGTTTTTCCAGCAAACAGGACAAGGAATGTGCGGGTGTGTGTATCTGTGTGTACATGTACACGTACAGGTTTGCATTTGCAAATGCAGCCAGCATTATGGTATGTAATGGTATTGTGTGTGTGCGTGCGTATGTGTGTGTGTATGTGTGTGTTGTGTGTGTGTGTGTGTGTGTGTGTGTGTGTGTGTGTGTGGACTATGTGTGTGCAAGGGGTTCATGTATTAATTTGTGGGTGTATTTGATTGGCTTACCTTTGGACTGTGGCCACACCCTCTTACATATTATGCTATCAGCTTGCTTTTAAGAAATTCTTCCTTTTACCATCAGTGCCTCCCTCTCTGGCCCCTCCTCCTCATGAATGAGGACACCAATAGAAGTTAGCTGCAGTGTTCCATGATGATCACACCCACCGAGCCCTCAATAATACTGTGGTTTGAGGAAATCTAATCTGGCCATGGTATAGCACTCGACATACGCGCCAATGCTCTGTAAGGCAATTCCATTGGCTTACAGACTAAAATTCAAGCAAATGGATGCTTAATGCAGCTCATCCAGGATGGATGGGTTGTTGGTATCTGATGGATAAACAACCTTGCTTGTATAGTACCTGCATTAGACCTTTAGCAGTAGTCAACTAGCTGCCACACCCCCTGCAATTGTTGCATGTGAAAATCCATTCCATTTGATGTATACTATATCTACCCTCCAGGGATTGTTCCAGTTGTAGCCATTACCACTTGTCTTTGACATGCTTTTGGGCTTAGACTACTAACCTAGATCTCATCACCTCTCGTTCCCGCGACCACAAATACCTAAACATCAAACCTAATTTCCTACACAGCCATGCCAGAGATTATAGTAGGGGATTGGAAGCTGATCATGCACGTTCGCTATACCTATGCACAGAACATCCGAGGTAGTGTTAGTATTAATCACACCTCTGAATTTATGGATTTGGGTGAAGGACCATTGGATTTGGAGTTGTCTCTCTTACAAAGTAAGCCAAAAAGTTTACTTTAACTTGATCAACAAATAAATGTAGCCGTATGAATATGATTTGACGATGCAGTCTTTTTATGCTAGCCAAATTCATATCCGCTATTTTTTTTTTGCTTCAAACTAGTGAAAGGATGGACCTGGATAACTGCTTGTTACCTGTTAAAGCTTTAGTTTTAAAGCTTTTTTTTTGTGCTTTAAATTTGTAGCATTGTGCATTGATGAAGGTTTTAACTTTTAAGAGTGATCCTTGCCGATGTTTTGCTGCAAGATCCTGAAACATGATTTGGTACACAGGGCACAGCTTGAAGTTGTGATGTGTGATTACTATAATGCAGCTTGAAAATGACACCAATATTTTAGTACGGTCAAAACCCATGCATATGCCAATGTACATTTTGGGTCACGTTTATGGTTTGAAATTAATTTTGTTTTCGGGCATGGGTGGGTCAAACTTTAGGCTAGGAAGAATTCCACAGTACACAGACCAGCTAAAGTGAAAGCCTATGACTGTTACAGTGTGCTTGAAAAGCTTTCCACACGACACACATATGACAAACACACACACGCGCACACACACACACACACATGGAATACACACTAGCACACACACATGCATGAAATACACACAAGCACACACACATACACACACAGTCACGCACAGACACACATGCATACACAGGCACACACAAAATACACAGACACACACACAAGACAGTCACACAAAACACACAGACACACACATGCACAGACACACACAGGATCATACACACCTGACAGATAGACACACATGACAGACATGCACACAGACATACACACAGACACACACACACATGGACACACAAGCACACACAGACACACACATGAAATATACAAGTAAATAAAAACATTCTCTATCGAGAAAGTTGTTGGTATATAGGATTGACTAATGGTGGTGTAAAAAGCACGGAAACAAGAGTGACAGAAATTTGACTGGAAAATTGAAATAGGCCTATATTTAGCCCATTACTCAGGCATGTACTGTTATAACGTTAGTGTGCTAAATATAGGCCTATTTCAATTTTCCAGTCAAATTTCTGTCACTCTTTTTTCCGTGCTTTTTACACCACCATTGGTCAATCCTATATACCAACAACTTTCTCGTTAGAGAATGTTTTTATTTAATTGTTTCATAAGTTTTTTCCTCTGGCATCTTTATAAGTGGTCACAAATCTTCGAAGAGAGGGAGGGAGGTTAAAACATTTAATAATATAAATTATATGTATATGAGTTCTTCATGTTCTGTACAGTTTTACTTAATTGTCCTCTTCATCTCCCCCAGCCATTTCTATGGCCGCGGCGGCCTGGTTCTGGCCATGGGAGCCATGCGGGTGGTGTTGTGCTAAAATTCTATTGGTCCAATTTTATCTATTCACCAGATTGGTCTGCAGAACTCATGACCCCCCAAAGGTGCCATTGTGCTGGAAGTTCCGTTGCATGAGATTTGGGTTCATACAACAGTAGCTATATGGGAGAAGGATATGGTTGCAGTAATTTTCAGTGCTCAACCCTAGCAAATGCAATTAAATTCATACACACACACACAGACAAAATACAGATATACATATACCCCCAGACACACGATATACACACACACAGAAACACACAGACATGCAGACTTGCACACAGACTCACACACACAAAATACATATAGACACACATGCACAGACACAACAGACACTCACAGATACACACACAATACACACAGACACACATACAGATACACACATGCACACAGACACACTCACAGATACACACAGACACACGTGTACACACAGATACACACATGCACACAGACACACACAGACACACAAACAGCCTCGCACATGTGCACAGACACGTGACACACGAAGCACACACATGTGGGGAAAAAAAACAGTAGTGCTCTCTAATGATGATGGTACACACATTTTCTCTCACTGAATGCCTTCTCTGCACATGCATTTTTGATCTATCCATTGAACAGCTAATGAGACCACGAGACATGTCTACACTGCACATACATGTAGGTACATGTAGCTACGTGTACATGGTAGTGTCATAGGACTGGTCCTTTATGCATACATTGTGTCCTTATGGACTGTCCCCTGACACCAAGTCACAAGGATATGACATGGTTAGCAAACAAGTTCAAGAGGCTTCTGTTTTTCCTCATGGAATGATGAATATTGCTATTCATTATTATAAAATACGTTACCCTGTAGTGAAAGTGTTGAAAACAGGGGGTCGATAGCAATAACCGTTGGGAAGTTATAGCAATTCAAACGCGATGCATGTTTGTAACATTTTATAATATATCCGTGGGGCAATTTTCGCGGAAACTGTCCCATGTATATAAATCTATCCACAAGGGTCAAACTTGAATCTCGTGCAACTTTCCATATGCATTAAATCTGAAATACATACACCAAAATCAGTCAAGTGATGGCATCTGTTGTATATTGCACTTATGCAAAGCCTTTTTCTATAAACTTACAGAAGTGAGACATACAGTGTATATATCTAATGAATGGGACCAGAGTTGAATGCTGTTAAAATTTTGGCAGCAAGTTTCAAATAGGAAATGCAGATTGTGACATTTATGTTAAAATGTCCACCTGTTCTTAAAAGCTTTCTTGCTAGTCAACAAATGGAGGCAGAAACATGTACAGCTACTCATGCTGGAATTCCCACATCAGATGTGAGACGTGGCGCTGATTTCGAGAACTATTATGCTGTCATCATTGCTCCAACATTTATTTCAAACCAGGATAAAACAGTGTACAGCATTGTCCAAGCTTCCTTCTTTATCCATATCCATCAGACCTGCTTTCGTTGGATGGTTGCATGTTGAAATTCAACCCACATCCTCATCCTCTCCACAAGTGCAATTCTATATAACAGAGAAAGAAAGATGTCATACTACACAACCTAGGAAGACATTATATCGACATCAGATCACCATGTAAATATCAAAAGAACAATAACTGAACTTTTTATTTGTTGTTTAGTTAATATGCCTCAGTGTATGTTTAGTAAGACCAAAGGTTTAATAGGTGTGAGATTATTTTCCATTTCATCATCTTGTGATTATACCCATGACATAGACCATTCTGGAACAGAGGCTGAAAATGGCCGAAAACAAACTGAATGAATCTTTGGATAACTAGCAAAAGATCACACTACAGATCCAACCCAGTGAATAGATTATCTACAGCTCTGTGTTGTGTGTTTCCCCTACCACTCCACACTCTCCTCCCTCCCAGCTGTACAGTACACCTGCTCACATAATGCTATGCTCATTGATCTTTAATGATGACTCTGAACATACACACATACCCTGCTATTCAGGTCTGTTTTGATAACAAGAAAAAAGATAATCAAGTGTGACACATATAACTATGCATAATTGCAATGATGTACACCATGTCTGTGGGGTCCCAGTGTTCTGCCTTGGGTATTTGGACGCATTGAACCATGTACTGACACCATACACACATCCCCCCCCCTCCCCTACAGTTATGGAGCTAATAGCAGTTTTTTTTAATGCACTGCTTTGTGCTGTACTAGTAATTATAACAATCATGTTTTGTACACAGACCCATGTGAGATGTAATGGTGTCTGAGTATGATATTTTATAGTTCAGCAGAAATTCCATGTGCTTAGCCATGGAGACAAATGAATCCCATAGCAGGTAAATGAGTGGGGAGAGGGGCTGGGCAGGATAGGTATACCACGTTGTTACAGCAGTCATCCAAGAACTCTACTACATGTATGACTGCACTCCTTCTGTCAGTAATCTATACATTCTGCGATTGAGAAAAGTGGTTCCCAACAAGTATTCAAGTGTCCCACCTGTCAAGAAAACATGAACATCCCAGTGGGAGGGGCCAGTGGTCTCCCTCAGAACCTCTATCTTGGATTTGAAGTGGAAGTAGCTGCTTGTGTCCAAGGTTACAAGTAACAGTGACATATGAATGTATAGATGGACGCAATGGTACACACTGTCCTCTCATGTGCACTATCTGCCCTGAACACCACAAGTGTAGCAGAAAGCTTTTCAAGCACACTGTAACAGTCATAGGCTTTCACTTTAGCTGGTCTGTGTACTGTGGAATTCTTCCTAGCCTAAAGTTTGACCCACCCATGCCCGAAAACAAAATTAATTTCAAACCATAAACGTGACCCAGAATGTACATTGGCATAAGCATGGGTTTTGACCGTACTAAAATATTGGTGTCATTTTCAAGCTGCATTATAGTAATCACACATCACAACTTCAAGCTGTGCCCTGTGTACCAAATCATGTTTCAGGATCTTGCAGCGAAACATCGGCAAGGATCACTCTTAAAAGTTAAAACCTTCATCAATGCACAATGCTACAAATTTAAAGCACAAAAAAAGCTTTAAAACTAAAGCTTTAACAGGTAACAAGCAGTTATCCAGGTCCATCCTTTCACTAGTTTGAAGCAAAAAAAAAAATAGCGGATATGAATTTGGCTAGCATAAAAAGACTGCATCGTCAAATCATATTCATACGGCTACATTTATTTGTTGATCAAGTTAAAGTAAACTTTTTGGCTTACTTTGTAAAAGAGACAACTCCAAATCCAATGGTCCTTCACCCAAATCCATAAATTCAGAGGTGTGATTAATATTAACACTACCTCGGATGTTCTGTGCATAGGTATAGCGAACGTGCATGATCAGCTTCCAATCCCCTACTACAATCTCTGGCATGGCTGTGTAGGAAATTAGGTTTGATGTTTAGGTATTTATGGTCGTGGGAACGAGAGGTGATGAGATTATAGACAAACTAGGTATCATACTACACCATTTCACTATGAATTGTTGAAAATAGGAAGTCGATAGCGTTATCCGTTGGGAAGTTATAGCGATTCAAACGCGATGCATTTTTATAACATTTTAACCGTGGGGCAATTTTCGCAGAAACTGTCCCATATACATCAAATGGAATGGATTTTCACATGCAACAATTGCAGGGGGTGTGGCAGCTAGTTGACTACTGCTAAAGGTCTACTATACTAGCAAGGTTGTTTATCCATCAGATACCAACAACCCATCCATCCTGGATGAGCGACATTAAGCATCCATTTGCTTCTGTAAGCCAATGATATTGCCTTACAGAGCATTGGCATGTATGTCGAGTGCTATACCATGACCAGATTAGATTTCCTCAAACCACAGTATTATTGAGGGCTCGGTGGGTGTGGTCATCATGGAACACTGCAGCTAACTTCTAATGATGTCCTCATTCATGAGGAGGAGGGGCCAGAGAGGGAGGCACTAATGGTAAAAGGAAGAATTTTTTTAAAGCAAGCTGATAGCATAATATGTAAGAGGGTGTGGCCACAGTCCAAAGGTAAGCCAATCAAATACACCCACAAATTAATACACGAACCCCTTGCACACACATAGTCCACATACACACACACACACACACACACACACATACACACACACACATACGCACGCACACATACAATACCATTACATACCATAATGCTGGCTGCATTTGCAAATGCAAACCTGTACGTGTACATGTACACACAGATACGCACACCCACACATTCCTTGTCATGTTTGCTGGAAACAAACATAGATTATTTAGACAACTGTGACAGGGATGCATATGTGCATAGCAGCCATCAGTGTGTGCCTTCACCAACAAAATACTACGATGCCACTGGCACTAACTTTGAAGCCCGCGTATACCCGGCACGTAACCGTTTAGCTCAGGCTTGCGTACTTCTTTTGTATTCTCACAAAGCTTCAGCCCAATTAACTTCAGCGGCGTGGGTTCCTGGAACCGGACAGACGAGGATATAGATAAACCAAATACATAAACAGATTTGACATCTTCGGGATTGAACTCGACCAAGTTTGATTTTTGCACCAAAAGTCATGAAAAATTTTCAAAGTCACTAACCGAGGCTTGGACGATGGATATATAAGCGAGTTACAACTAAAAACCTAAATTTCTAAATATTTGAACCGTTGAGTATCGGGAGTTTTAATGTTTAGATTTTTAAAGCGAAAACCAAGTATATAAGGCAACTGGGAATGAGGGGATAGAATTTAGTCCGAATCGTACAAGGTAGTAAAATTCCAAACAAGTTTGAGCATTCGGCCATTTGAAATTTAGAAGTTTAGATATTTATACGCGCGGTGACGTATATTCCAAACGACTAAACTTGCGGTCCAGTAATTAGAGGTTTGCATCAATTTCGTGATATAAAATCATATTTCAATGATTTTGACTGATTGGAACCTGGAGTGCTCTAAAGGTACACGGACCTTGGACGATGGATATAGAACTAAAAACCTATATTTGAACCGTTGAGTATCGGGAGTGTATTTTAATGCGAAAACCAAGTAAATTATAAATAAGGCAATTGGGATGAGGGGATAGAATTTAGTCCGAATCGTACAAGGTAGTAAAATTCCAAACAAGTTTGATCATTCGGCCATTTGAAGTTTAGAAGTTTAGATATTTATATGCGCGGTGACGCTTATTCCAAATGACGGTCCAGTAATTAGAGATTTGCATCAATTTCGTGATATTAAATCATATTCCAATGATTTCGACTGATTGGGACGTGGAGTGCTCTAAAGGTACACGGACCTACACGGACCCCGGACCGTCCTGGTATAGTGAACTAACGAAACGTTCTACATAATTCGCATCACTGATGGAAAAATCAAGTTACAAGAAGCTTCAAAGTATTTCAGCAATTAAGTTGGGCGTTAAATAAGAGCTGCGCTGGATGTCCAAACATCTAGCAAATGAGTTTTGCAGGATCACAACTGCTCCAGAGGGTACTCAGAGCAGAGCTTGGTAGACTCCAGTCCTTTGAAGCAGCATTCCATTTCTTCTTGTCACCCCAGCTGAATCCACATGGCTAAATAAATGGAGATTACAAATGTATAAATGTATAACACGATAACAGTATATTATGATGTTATACAATACTGATGTAGTAATTACGGTATGTTGCGCACACGTGGTATCACACATCCATCTATATTGCAATGTAATTAGCTTACATATAGTATTCCCCACCATCCTTTGCACCATTTAATCGTCCTCAACTGGTAGTAGGCGTATAAACTAATGCCATTGTTCGGCCATCCGTGGGATAGTTTAAGACACAATTCGAACGGTCCTCTATAAAGCCGGTAGCTACCGGTAATCTCAGGTTTCACTTGGTATTGAAAGTGTCCTGAAATATCAATCCCGCCACGAACAACTTCCTAATTTGAAGGAGAAAAACCGTTGTTCAAATAATTATTTCATTTGTAGCCTTAATTTACTGCACTTACTATGAGAGTTGCGGAGGCGCCAGCAGTAACTGATAAAGTCACTTGTGGCGTCAAAGCTCCACTTATTGATATGCATCTATTTATGCAAGCGGAGAGGGATGCCGTCACTCCCAACTTGGTGCTGAGACTGACGTAAAAGTCTAAGGTTCCGACGTAGATGAATATAGAGTACTTGAAATTCAAAAGCGTGTAGTCTGGACTGGTGTACAAAGGGTAGGTCCATTCTTTACAGGTCGGGATTTGAACGGAAAGGTCAACTAGCACCTTGCCTACGATACTGACGTACACCCTATTACTGATGCTACTGGCTCCTGGTTTATTTTCACTTGTGATTAGCGCCTCAAATGCTGTAGCTGTGTGTCCGAAGGCGTATCCGCGTGCTATGCCTTTAGCGAACAACTTGTAGCTGGAGGGATTGGCGCTACCTCCAAATCCTGCAAAGGCACCAAATGCAATGTCAAGCTTGATGTCGGGCACTCCAAAAGATTTGCTCCATATGTAGGCTTTATTGATGGGGTAGTTAGCGACGTCGCTGTTACGGGTATTATAGACTTCAACCAGGTCATACAGAGCGTTAGTATTGTCATTCCACTTAGTGCCTCGTTTTTGGAGCCCCGTGCGCATGACACCCATCCATTCCTTGGGAGCCTTTGGGCCGAGTAGCATGACGTAGTAGTACACCATGGCGCGAAGCTCAGTGTTGTTCTTTGCATGTTGCATGATCGCTTCGAATAAGTTGTCACCAACCGGAATGGTCCCAGACTCGGAGTATTGTTTCCATTCAGCTCCTGCTATCAAGGCACGTGCCACCATCTCGGCAAAATCGGTGTCTTGATGATTACGAAGGCCGTCCGAAAGAGCAAATTGAACGTCCTTCGATTCGACGCTGTACCGAAGAGCGTAAACAGCGGCCAAGCGAACACCCGAGTCGTGGTGTGCGATGAATTGGAGAAGCGTGCTTTCGGCTAAGCTCGATTCAGTGTTTCCCAAAGAATGGATAAGATGAATCAGAATTGTAGCGTTGTCCATCGCTTTATGCAGGCGTTCTTGCAAGAACTGCAATATGCGATGTCGCAGTTGTGGCGATGAAGCGGCGAGCGCTCCGTAGGAAAGAATCAAGGGATCCGTGGTGTCGTTACTTATCTGAATGATATTTTCAATATCTGCCAGGATTTCTGGACGAATGTTTCGTACAAACGCCATCTGTACACTAAGTGAATTTCTCTCTTTTTTATCCATCGCTGTCTTCACAGCATTACAAAGAATCTGAAATTTTGAATAAAATAGATATACATTGATGGTTGTTAATTTGGTAGTGTGGCATTCCCGCATACCTGTTGAGACTTAACGCTTCCTTCCGCCGCAAGAAAAGAAAACAGAAGTGCTCTCATTTCAAAGTCGCTTTCCTGTATGGTACATTGGCAATAACGAACTAGAGTCTATTTAAAGGAAGGTGCATGCGGGATATCAAAGAGCAGTCGAGAGACTTACCGAATCCAGATATTCTACTATTTCCGTAACGGCAGGCTCATAACCTGATAACGGCCCGTGTTCCGACTCCAAAATAAGCAACTTCCTCACAATGTTACCTGCAGCCACGAATTGATGTCTGCATCCTTGCACACAATTGATATCATTCAACTCTTACTTGTTGTAGCATCACTGATATTTGTTTTGAGATAGTCTAAGGCCTTCCGTACCGATGGCACACCTTGACGAAGCTTTCTCATTTCTTCACGATCCATTTCCTCTTTGGAGTTAGGAGGGATGTATTAATGCCCCTGATTCAACGCACATACATGTAATTATAGTTTTTAAAACCTTTTCTTACCTGCATCACGTTGGACAACAGCGTGCAGATTGCTTGTTGCAAGAAGACTCCCCTGCTCTGCGCTTCTTTTGTAAAATGATCTGGATTTTTTGGAGCAGGTTTGAAGATGAAGTGAATATTTCCCGCTTCCAGTCATCCCCCCGCTGCCAAATGTAGGTTCGAACGTGTCGGGGGAATTTTCCAGCATTGTTTCTTGATTGCTCCCAAGTCGGCTTAGATCAAACGAGTCGTCAGGTCCGTTCAGCTTTACAACGGCAGTTCCCTCAGAACTTAACAACCTTCCTTCCTTATACTCCACAATCTCCGCTCTCTCTACCTTGATGGGCTTTCCGTTCAGGGCACTAGTGCCATTAAATTGTATTACGCTTTCTGAATCCACTAGGCGATGCATAATCACGTGATCTGGAGCTATTCTTTCGTAGCTGGAGGGTAGAGACGATAAGATCATGCCACAAAGTTATTGCAAAATAGTCAACCTGTATTTGGCATAATGCTTCGACTGAGTGTCCTCTTCAATTTCAATATGCGTGTTCTTAAAATTAGCTTGGAATGCCGCAGCGATTCCTTTCTTGAAGTTCACTACCTGCGTGCACTCGTCAGGATTGTGATGAACTGACACAATTTTCCCGTCCACAGTCTGAACAAAGCAGAACGGTCCACTGAGCAGCTGTTCTGCATCACTTGAAAGTTGCCTGTAAGAAGTAATCGGGGCTGACAAGCATGACTAAGGTTTCCCAGTTACAATTACAAATGGACATGCATATGCATACGTACCCCTCATCGGAAGCAAGTGCCGTTTCCTTTACATGAAAACAGTATTTTTTTGCGTTTATTTCTCCATAGTTTCCAACTATTATAGGCGAGATCGCAATATATCACAAAGCTTATATTCATTTTTTTTTTAATAGTAACTGACCTGAATCGCAGAAGACTTCAACTGTAGAGCTCACGTGCAACTGCGATTGTGTCCCACTCATCAAGCTAGCTTGAGAGGCAGAATAGGTATACAAACAGCTCTCGGATTGCTGCATTATAAAATAAGCAATTTTCATGTTAGTGTATTCGTGCAGTTAGTTATCTTACGGAGCACTCTTTCAATGCCTCGTACTCGCCATGCACAAATGCGCATGCGCAAATGCAGGCCATAGCTGCTAGGACCAAATTAGGCATCACCTCTATCCTAGGTCGGTGTGGTTGTGTTGGACTATCGCGTTATTTTATAGGTACTCAGGAGGGCGTGATTTACATTGCCCATTACATGTACATGAGATGTTATGGCAGTGTTGCGTGTTTTTGTTTTAAATAAATTCAATTTGCGCACTTTTGTGCTTCTTGAAATAGACATACCCATGATTACATGATCAACAAAATTCAGATTACCCGCCCCCCATCTGTTTTTGTCTAAGGGCTGTACAATTTACTTTAATTGCACACATAATGATATCACCATCGAGCTGGTAAGCCAACCGTGAAATGCGATCGGCCAACCAGCAAACTGAACATTGGGAATAGGAATAAAATGAGAGGGGTGGATACTTAGCCGTAATTGCATGTCTTTGTTGCAGGTCGTTAAATGAGACGACACTTTAAATGACGCGCAGTGAGCTAAAAGGCCACCACATCAGAGATATCGCATCAGAGATACTACATCCGAGATAATATATCGACATCCTTGTTACAAAGTACATTTGCATGATATAACCAGCAACAATGATATTATTTTAATAAGATAGTCGGGTTTTAGCATTTCAAATCTTAGCCGATGTCATGCATGCATGTGTAAATACAGCATTTAACGCGTTCGCTTCTGAGGCACCATCCCAGACCACACTTCCATCCTAGGTCGGCTTGGACTATCGCGCGATATTTTATAGGCACATTGCCAAATGCATGATGTTATGGCATCGTTGCGTGTTTTTGTTTTCAATAAATTCAATTTGCGCACGTTTGTGCCCTTGAAACAGACACACCCATGCGTGATGACATGGTCAACAAAATTCGTGCCAGGGGTGATTACCCGCCCCCACCAGTTTTTTTTAAGGGCTGTACAATTTACTGTTATTGTACACATCAATGATATCCCCATCAAGCTGGTAAGCCAACCGTGAAATGCAGATCCTAACCAGCAAACTGAACAAGGGGAATAGGAGTAAAATGAGAGGGGTGGATACTTAGCCGTTATTACATGTCTTTGTTGCAGGTCGTTAAATGAGACGACACTGTAGTGCGCTAAGAAGGCTTAATACTACATCAGAGATACTGCATTAGAGATACTACATCGAAATAACCAGCAACAATTGGGACAGTTTCCGCGAAAATTGCCCCACGGTTAAAATGTTATAAAAATGCATCGCGTTTGAATCGCTATAACTTCCCAACGGATAACGCTATCGACTTCCTATTTTCAACACTTCATAGCAAAATGGTGTAGTATGAAGTGTTGAAAATAGGAAGTCGATAGCGTTATCCGTTTGGAAGTTATAGCGATTCAAACGCGATGCATTTTTATAACATTTTAACCGTGGGGCAATTTTCGCGCGGAAACTGTCCCAATTTTATATTATTTCATATGATCGGGCTGGGTTTTTATTTAATCCATTTCAATCGTAGCCGAGGTCATGCATGCATGTATTGATACAGTGTTTAAAGAGTTGGTTTCAGAGGTACCATCCCAGACCACATTTGGTATAAAACTGCTTCACCGTCGAATCTCGGCATTTTTGGCCCTACGTACTGTACTATATTTAATTTAATTTTCAGTTGTCGTACTAGTATGTGGTACCCAGACTATGACAGAGAAGCTTACATCACTCCCCCATACCCCCGTACTGAAACCCCTTCCCGTGCCCTCCCCCTCATTAATTATTAATACCGGTGTAACAGGATAGCTTGTCCCCCCGGATAGGCTGTCCCCCTACGGACACCCTATCCTAGTATACGTTGTCCGCCTTTAGGATCGCTTGTCCCCCCTTGCAACTTCGATATATTGGTTGACCGTTTGGATGCATGTGTTGCTTACATATACACGTGCACTTAGAGCTCGCGCGTCTGGATTTCAGGCACAGTATACCGTATTATACCTTCAGTTTTTTAGATTCGCCACATGTTCTCAAACGCAGTCGACGTCGGAAGCGTGTGACAAAAATTGTTCCATTGGTTCTAAAGAATGAACGATGAAGATCAGGAAGTACCACTCTACAACGAGATTTTTAAGTATCTGAAACACGGCGAGTATCGGGTGGATGCTAGTAAATCGGAAAAGCGGGCGATTCGCAGGAGAGCACACAGTTTCGTGATGAAGAAGGCTTGCTCTATCTCAAAAGCAATACGGCCGACATGACATGCAATTCAGGCCCGTTGAGAGCATTTGACACCACACCTATAGAATTTGTGATTCATTAATGAAGGTAGATTTAGTGTCTAAAGTTAAGGGAGTCCAGTACAACAATAGTGGCAGCGTTTTAGACAATGTTATTTGACTGATTTTGGTGGGTACCTAACTCTTTGGTCAATAATCCTACTGAGACAGCCAATCTGTCACGTGCGACTTGTTTTGTTTAGGAAGCCATGTACATAATGTTCTGCAGTATACTGTACGATATTAAAACAGAATAGCTATAATTCCTACATCGAATAAATATTGGGTTTGTCCGTTAGCATTGAAGTCGTACAGTTGATTTGATGTAATGGAAAGTAATTCTGAATATCTGGAGAAATTATCAGCCAGTATTGCAATTGGGTAGTTATAGTATTCCACTTAAATTAATATAAATGTACATGTATACACATATACATGTACTGTGAATGTTGGCCAAAGTGATCAACACTCAAAGTTCTTAAGGAGAGCGTAACAGCATGCACTAATATCCTATCGAATGGGCTATTTTGGTTAAGCGTTGCTTGCAAAAACGAAGGGGGACAGCAAATACTAAAGCGGACCGATAATCCTAGGAATAATTGTCCTAGGGGGACAACGTATCCTAGGCTACGTTGTCCGGCGGACAACGTAGCCTAGGATACGTTGTCCGGCCGGACAATTTTTAAGGGGGGGGGACAGGGTATCCTGCTACACCGGAATGCACTTCATCCGCCACTGGTTTTAATAAGGAAGTATAAATATTCCTTTGAGTGGGCGTACCATATAAATGGTGCTGCAATGAGGTTGTGGCTGTCAATTTAGATGTGGAGGTGAAGATAAAAGCACGTTTACAATTTCACATTGAAGCCTTCCTTTGTTATGAAGTGTTGCATATTGCATATTTTGACTAGCGGTGTGTATAGCCGGCTGACAAATCTAATGTTTCTAACTCTACAGCCACCGCCTAACATTAGTGAAGAGCCATATAAGCATGCACACTGACATGCGCAATACATGCACACTGACATGCGCAATACATGCAGACTGACATGCGCAATACATGCAGACAACATCCGCGTGAGCCATGGGCCCTGAGAGTTAGAAATGTAAACAAGTAATTCAAGTTAGGATTCCGGTTTCACAAGATTACGAGACTTCCCGAAAAATTGACCGGCCAAACATTGTATCCTAGGATCGGGCACTCACTCCTAGGACATATAGGATTGGACCCCCCCCCCCCCCCCCCCCCCTCCCTCTGACAGTGTATAGTGTACCCAAGAGAATAAAACGTCCCGTACGCCGATCAATGTCTAAATGTATGTCCTCTGTCCGGTTATAGTACTAGTGTCGTACTAATTATACAAAGACTTAATATTCAAGATCAGCCTCATAATTCTTGTTTTTACATGATTCACTTGCACTTGCCGTGATATAGAAAGCGCAAAACTAACGTATGCAGCTGATACATGGCCACGCATGTCAGTTCAAGATCAGTTGTACTAAGCAACAGTCTTGCAGTCCTTACAATGCCAACTGTACTTCTTGTCACTCCAACATGTTTTAGGTCCGTTTTCTCTAGCAGAACATGGAAATGTAACCATTCTTCCAGTTTCAAAGCATTGCAAAAATATGTATAGGTGCATGCTCATTGTATCGCATTTCTTGGAAGAGATATCTTCACCACGTACCACAGTATAACCCTGAATGGAGGCCACAGTCAGTCATTACATGTATGTGTGTTTCTTTTTCCAGATCCATCAAATCGAGATGGCGGGCCACTGTCTCTATGGTATGGTCTGTACAACTGACCTTAATTGATACAGACTGTCATAGATGTTTACATGCATGCCAAATGTAGACAGTGCAAGACAATCATCATGATATCCATGATACCTCAGTGTTGTTGCTTGCAGTCTAGATACATGTAGTACTTTCTTGACTTTCTTGTCATGCAGAACACAGGCTCCAAACTGAGTTTCAAAAACAGCACGTGGTGCTAGCACTTGCGACATACTCTTCTTACTTATTTAGGTGATTTCATAGAAGCAGGAGAACAACTACAAACGGAGCTAGCTATGGAGCCAAGAGAATTTAGCGGCCTAAAGGGGAACACCGTATCCTAGGACTATGGGTCCGGCCAGACGCGTACTCCACGGGGACGCGTAGTCTTGTGACACCGGTACTGCTATACAAATTATATGTTTGCATTCGTTGCTGAATGGGTAAAGACTATAATGAATGTGCATGCGCAAATTTGTAGTTACCTTCTCGTCCGCTCCCAAACCCATCTACGCCTTTGGGAGCACGAGCTCAGACGTGGGGCCGAGCCCAACCTTCGCCGCAAATACATGGAATTGCCCCACCTTCTCCCTGCTTGTAGGTAGTTTACACGAATTTTTAAAATAGATGTTCAAGTTACAAAATTAGCATAGCTGGTAAGAGCGTGAGAAATGCTTTATAATGGTATATCATATGTGCAGATATCGTTGATATTACGAACAATAAGGAACGTTTTGTAACAATAAAAAATAGACGCGGTATATGGAGAGGTTGCTGCCTCAATTTCCAGCTTGGCTAATTGGTGCATGGTGCTCTGTATATATATATATAATTATACATTTGCGAATGTACAAATCTACATATACAGATAGTTTGGGTATGCTGTATACACCCAGCCAATCTCCAAACACTTCGGGTCATTGATTTTATGCTTTCTGGTCTCAGCCTCTGCTGCAGCCCTTCAGACAGGCTTGCTTCAGTTAGGATTGAAGGAATTAAGAGAGAGGTCACCGTGATGTCAGAGGAAGCATATTTCCCTCTCTCCCAATTGAGGACAAGTACATCCGCTGGCCAGGTATGGCTTAGGTCAGGTGTAAGACCGCTGCCCAACTCTACCTCACTCTAAGGTGGGCATGATGGCAGAACTCAGCAAACATGTTACACAGATGATTGTGGCGAGTGACGACATCTGTTTTACAGGACAATGGGGAGGAGATTAACTAACCATGTGTACTTGGGTTATTTTTTCACACTGCCAATCAAGCAGTAGACAGCCTGCATAATGACCACTGCCACATTTCATAATTGCATTGATCTTAAAACCCCAGTGGTTGGAAAGCAACTGAAAACTATGACTTTACCAGACCCTCTTTCCACGTAGCGGTGATGTAATCCACCCGCAGCTGTGGGAATCAGGGTCTGGGTACGAGACTAGTTTGCAGTAATGTACATATGCGATGCACTAACGTATATGATGTACTGGAACTGTAAAGCGCGCGATCGAGATCGAGTACAGTATAAGAAGCACTCTATCTGCACGTTTATAGTAAAACTGCGCCATATACCAGGTTGTTGAGATTACGTGATTCCGATGGATCCAAGCGCCTTTTATATATGCATGTACGCGTATTTTGCATGATGTGCTACTATTTAAATAGCGTTTCCTCCTTTTAAATTTCGAAACTATACAGATTGACTTATAATTTTCATGAACAATTGGTTGCTAAGGGGCGGAGCCCAAATTTACAAGTGGACGTCTTTTGGAATTTAAATGAAGAAGCTAGGCCAATAGAGACTAGGCGTATGATAAATGAATTGGCACGACGTACGTACATATACATGCCGTGTTGTAAAGGTTGAGTGTAATTATCACTTGTGTCCACATCCACATTCAGGATCGGTGGATCTGCGCTTCCTGGGTGCTCTGTCAAGTGTTGGAACTCGTCCACTCACAATCTGTCAACTCGTCGCAAAATATTTTTGGTGAGAGGGATCGATCATTCGCCAGTACAGTCGCGTGTACGTTTAGAGCTCACGAATGCCTCCCTTCGTGACAGGGTCTGTATCCGCGTGCGCGTGTGACCTCATAGTCGGTGCTTGTGACACATCGTGCTGCTGCGACCAAACCTGTTCTGCCGCCGAACTGCTTACGTTCTATTGCACTACTGGAAGGTACATCCGTGTGGACACGCGTGTGTGCGTGTGTGTGGCTGACGTGTTCTCCCTCTATCACCCTAAAGTCTGTCAACTACCTCCCAAGATGTGTGTTTGACGGGTGCAGACGTGTTCAGAACTTCCCTACAGACGTGCACGTGTCCGGACGCTTCGCTGCTGTGCGTCGTTACTAACAACGGTAGGCCTACGTACGTGTAGCGTCACGCATGTTTATGGAAGGTGTGCTGTAGGTTAGTAGTTGGCCGTTGTACTGGATTGTACATGTACGTATACGTGTTTGTATATCAGCGAAGCTGAAGTCATTGCTTGTACGTGTACCATGTATCTTTGTGTCTATTGGGTGTTCTTCCATGATGGGCTAGTTCACACAAGTTGTAACCATGCGACCGTTAGTCTTAATTTACTTGCGCATATACATGTACAGAACCTACACTTATGTATGGACCTTGGGCACTCAGAATCTATGGTGCAGATGTCTAGTATAGATACAGTACATGTGTCTGACTAGTTTGTCGGTAAATGGCAAGTGCGTATGTTGGTGTACCCTCAGCAGTGGATTGTGACAACCAAGCGCCACTCTTTGTCCACACCACAGACCCATCCAGTGTGATGTACGGGGATGCTGTTCCTGCGACCACGCCCTCACAATTCTCGCAAGAGCTGCTGCTGCACTCTGCCCCCAGGGAGGTGTGGCCTATCTCACCGTCCCTGTTCCAGTACGGTTCCACTTCGTTTTACCATGTGAGACGAAACTGCTGGCGAGAATTTTGTCTGGCATCAGTGTGGGTGGGAGGGGCTGTTTTGCGTGCATGTATGTACACTTATGGCCATACTTAAGGTGGTACAATGTATGTCAGGTTGGGGAGCCTATGCTACAAGATGTCGATGGAGTGGTTCAGTTCATGTCTCTCCCGTCTCCACTGAACTCCCTCCTGTGTCACGACAGCAACCCGATCAGTGAGAGCTGTTGGGATACGCCACGCGTTTATTATTTAGTCTTCATCCTCCCCCGTCCCTCAGCTTACCTCTCTCCAGAGGACCTGGGCTGTACGCGCATCGTCTCGGCACCGTCAGTGCAGTGTGCCGCTGACACGCCTCTCGACGCTTCCACATTCCTGTATCCAGGAATTAATGTGTTGCAGGTAAATAAATAATAACGCACCTTTGCGTTTTTTGTGCAGTGAAACTGTGTATTGAAGTTGAATGTGTTCGTGTACATGTGAATGTACTGATTTGTATAGGTTTCACAATGTACGATATTTTTTAATTGCAACACATGTGCAATGTCACGCCCATGAACACTAGACGAGACGTGCATGTACAGTGTACACCAGTATACGAAATCTTTACGCAAACCAGTAAGCTTGATGGCGATGAGTTCAATGTTGCATTGCGCATCACCTTATATATGCATGTTCCATTGAGAATACTTTGATTTCAAGCCATATGGTGTGCACACATACATACATACATACATACATACATACATACATACATACATACATACATACATACATATGATAACGATAACTTTTTCCCCCAGTACCCAGTCAACCTGTCTACTAGTGACTCATCATTGCCTCCAACAGTGGTCCTGAATGTATCCAACACCACTGAACTTCAGGCTCCATCGTATGATGGTAGAGTATGTCGCAATGTCCTGACAAAGGTGAGCGGGAGGTGGATGAACTGAGTGCGCAATGTAGAGTGGGTGGTGTTCAAAGGTGCGAGTGTAGCTCCATCTCTACGGTACTACCTCCTGTTGTGTACAGAACTGACGAGCTATGGCAATGACACAGGTTGCCTTGGTAATAGCTTTGGTACCGTCCACAACCCTTTTCATGTACTGCAGATGTAAAGGCTAATATCAGACATTGCTGATTGCTTCATTTCATGACACCTGTTCCCCCCACCCCCCTCCTCCCCACCCCCCTCCTCCCCACCCCCCTCCTCCCCACCCCCCCTCCTCCCCACCCCCCTCCTCCCCACCCCCTCCTTCCCCCAAAACCAATTCACTATGCACAATTGTTTAGTAGATCAAGTCCATTATTCCTTTTCAACATACACTTTGCTTAGCTGTTCAAAGTTGAGGTACTATTGAACATATCAGTGTCTTGCCTCTGTATTAGTGTTATTCTGTGGTGCTCAAAACAGACTTGTACTGTGTCAATAAGGAGGTGAAGGGGTTAATTGTGGTTTCTCTGGTTCACTGTAGATGTAATCTTTCCCCATGTCTTGTAGCAAGAGATTGCCACTTGGTATCTCATGATTATGTTTAGTTCAAGCCTGCACATACATGTAGAATGAAATACGCATGTTAAATTTATGAAGCCCAAATGGAAGTACAGTACTGTTCACAAAGAAGCACATATATGAATTGCAACAGCTGCAATATTCACATGCCATTTTCAGCTGGCTAAATCGATAACGTTTCTGCCAGGCCCAGGCACTTTTGATACTGGCACTCATTCCTATGAATGGATACATGTAATGTCCGTCAGCCATTGTACAATCTGTACTTATAAATGGAGCAATGAAGAGGTACAGTATCCCTCATGAGCATTGTTGCATGCCAATATGCATGTGTACAAAGTTAAGTTGAGTGGAGAAAAGGAACTACTGTACCACGTGTGCTAGTGTACTTGAGTTCCTTTGACACTAGCATATTGTGCAGTGTATTTGATTCTTGGAGCTAATTGAATGTACATGTACTGCATTCCCGTTTATTGTAGGCACAGTTCACCTTCCTGCACAATGGCACGGGGGTCATCCTAGGGGCGTCGGCCACGCTCACCCTCGGAGACGTGGTCGTTGCCAATGGCACCCAGCAGACTCCCCTGACCCAGAGATTTGTGGTGAGCTTTGTGAAGGTGAGCGGGACGGAGGTGCCTGCAGTTCAGCGCTCTGGCAACCCTGGCTACGTGGAGGGAGCGCCAGTGCTGGCAGGCAACTGTAGCAGTTCGTATCCACTCCAAGTGCATGTGTGTGAGCATGCATGTGAAGATGTTTGAGGGTCGACGGTGAATGTTCAAGTTCAGAGAAATGTGTATAAGTCCCGATATTGATAGTTTTAATTGTTGCTAGCCCTGCATCGCTTGTACACATGTCATGGACATGTACTATGCATGTTTGAAACCTAGAATCCAAACTGCAATCATGAAAATTGGTGTTATCTGAACACTGACTAGATATGTTCGATTGCATGTACATGTTGGAACACATGCTATCTGCAAGTACGTACATAGCATCCATGTGCATATGTCATTTTCGAATTCAGTACAGTAGCTTGTGTACCGCAGAGTGATGGTGCAGATGAATCAGGTGGTGCATTATTTAGAACTATGCAATACAGCATTGGCACATGAGTTACAAATACAGCTTTTTAGGTGCACTGTAATTTTAATTCAGATGACAAATGCACATATTGATACATGTACACTGTGCATTATGAGAGAGTGTACTGGACCACTAAGCATTCTTGTGCATGAGAGAGTGTACTGGACCACTAAGCATTCTTATACATGAGAGAGTGTACTGGACCACTAAGCATTCTTATACATGAGAGAGTGTACTGGACCACTAAGCATTCTTGTGCATGAGAGAGTGTACTGGACCACTAAGCATTCTTATACATGAGAGAGTGTACTGGACCACTAAGCATTCTTGTGTCTGATTGTCTTGCGCATCCATCTGTTTGGAGATATTGTACTGCTCATATTTGTGTATCTTGCAAGATCAAAAATGTTTCCATGACAACCAGCTCTAGTACTGTTGCACTGTCCGTGGATAATGGGGCGTGGCTGACGGTGTTGGACAGTGGCAGTAGCTGCTCAGGTCGTGTGAGTGTCCGTTTCCTAGAAGATAGGGTGACCTCTTGTCAGTACTAGTAAGTGTGGTGTGGGGGGGAGGGGCGATAGGAGGAGATTGACACATATCTGCTTATGTCTGTGTAGTGTGTCCACTGAAAGCTTGTACAAGTGTGGCACGAATCTGACTTCCTTGATGGCTCCCCTGGTCAGCTGTGTAGGCAGATACGGAAATTCGTCGCCGTTAGATGTGTCGCAGTGGATTCCGATACTCAACAATACGGTACGTGTGCATGTACATGTACATGTCAAGTGTTTACAATCTTGTGTCTATTGTGTACATGTACATGTAAGTTAGTAGTATTTAAGTTTCAACATTCAGGCATGTGCGACATGCATGTATGCTGAATCACTGTGTAGTCACTTATGCATCAGCGCTCATTTTTTTCCGCTGTTCCATTTTCTTCTGAGTCACATGATGGGAGCAGTGTCAGTTCCATCCTTAGGACAGGGTCACTGTAATCAGGAATACCAATGAGTTGAGATTGTCAGCACTTCTCATGCCAGTACTGTACAGATGAGTACTGATGTACTGTACAGATGAGTACTGATGTACTGTAACACGTAAAATCGTTAAGTTCTTGTACATTTTCATTGAACTAGAAGCAAGGGAAATCTAATCTGAGCAGACTTAGCTACCATTGTTGCACATACATTGCACACACAATACTTAGCCATCCAGTAACTTGAGAAGTTCATGGATTTGGACTGATCATTCCAAAGGTTCCTGCATTAGGTCCTGTGTTACATTGGGTCCTGCAAAAGGTTCCTGCATTAGGTCCTGTGTTACATTGGGTCCTGCAAAAGGGTCCTGCATTAGGTCCTGTGTTACATTGGGTCCTGCAAAAGGGTCTTGCATTATAGAGTCTACAGTGCTCCAAATCGGCTCTTTTGCTTGTAATCTTTGAACCCTTCAGGCTGCATGCAAGGGAATCGGATTTTTACATTTAACCTTTAATCTCGAGAGCCAAGTCCTACACATAGAATCAATCATTATGAATAGAAATGCAAGTTTTGTCATCCATTTCTCTACTGTTGTTTGATGTGTCTATCATGCTTAATTTACCAATTGTCAATCTATTTTTTTAATCACACCCTTGGTTACACGATGCAAAAAAAAAGATGCGGTTCTTAAAAATGTATTATGTATACAATTTAATTGTCACAGAATAAAGTATGACAAGTATAATAACTTTTATTGGATGTTTTTGAAGCTTGATGTGTGTGCTACTTAATACATTCTATGGCAGTGTTCTAACTCTAATCGGTTTTGCCATTTTTACTGAAAACACGCTGTGCGTTTTCAAGATTTTGTCCATTCACTTGGCTATTCCAAAACATGCGACTGACAAATACATATTGTCCATACACTTGTGGAGCTAGCAAATTCCAAATCTATCATTTACTTTTTTATTTTCCTAGTGCCAAAGACCTGTCTTACTATCCCCCTTCTTTTGCACGTCGTTCTGATCTTTCCAATATTACTTGTTGGTACTTGAAGTTGCTTCACGATATACCAAAGACATATCTATTGGCAATCCAGTATTGACTGTATTTGACAGTCTTTGAAGAATTGCAAGGAAGTACCAGTCTATTCAGAATTGCTAACCATTTCTACAGTATAATGAGTTTCTGGTTTGTTCTCTGTTCATATGGGTTTGCGAAATATTAATTTTTTAACATGTGTCATACACGTAGGACCATCATCCTACACATAGGACCATCATCCTACACATAGGACCATCATCCTACACATAGGACCATCATCCTACACGTAGGACCATCATCCTACACGTAGGACCATCATCCTACACATAGGACCATCATCCTACACATAGGACCATCATCCTACACATAGGACCATCATCCTACACATAGGACCATCATCCTACACGTAGGACCATCATCCTACACATAGGACCATCATTCTACACATAGGACCATCATCCTACACGTAGGACCATCATCCTACACATAGGACCATCATCCTACACGTAGGACCATCATCCTACGCATAGGACCATCCTACACGTAGGACCATCATCCTACACATAGGACCATCATCCTACACATAGGACCATCATCCTACACATAGGACCATCATCCTACACGTAGGACCATCATCCTACACATAGGACTATCATCCTACACATAGGACCATCATCCTACACATAGGACCATCATCCTACACATAGGACCATCATCCTACACATAGGACCATCATCCTACATGTACATGTAGGACGACTGGAGAATAAAGGTTAACCATCATTTCTGCACATGAAAAAGATTTTATTGTATGTAATCAATGGGTGGTGATAAGTAAACAAACCTCAAATCAAATCACGTTTTTCAATTGCAGTTCCCGTAAGGAACATAGATAAGAGTTCAAATTTATTTTATAGGTAGTCATTGTGGTACCTAAATGCATACAAGGTTTGACTTCTTAAGTCTAAGTGGTTGGAAAGATGTCTCGATTTACGTGCTTTTTGAGGTACTGCGGGATTTGCCTGAATTCGGACAAATTAGTTCGACTTAAGGCCTGAAATTTACTGATTACAACATGAAGGTCCCTAAGCTATTGATATATGTTATATAATTTTTGCAGAAATTGTTTCAAAAGCTGAAAAGTTTCGCAAATTCATTGACTGTTTTGTGATATCATTCTGGAATCTCTGGTATACAGTGACATCACATATAGGGGCAGGGCTATTGCATATTTATAAGTGGGGTGGATCAGCCTGCTGTAACCTTTTGGGCGTGTGATCATCCCATCTCCCAGAACACAGGAGGACCGTGTGATGTTGTAACTTCACTACACTTGCAAATACTCTTTGCGTACACTGGCTCGTTCGTCAGTCCTCAAGCTGTTGTGGTTGGGGCACAAGTAACATACAGTACTACAGATGTCTTCTCTTTGGTAAGTGAATATGTTCATGGCGCTCATTTATAAGTGTTTTGAACTATTGCAGTGTCGTGGATCTAAATGCAATGACTTGTCAACTGTGCTTTCATTGCGAACAGCTGTGACATTTGTCGATGTTAGCAGTCCTCCAAGTGCGGTGCTCAAGTCCACCACTAACATTGTTAGGTACCTTCCTTATGACTTCCTCTATCCGTTCTTTGCCTCCGGAGGGCATGCAGTAGTCTTTTCCCTACCCACTCTCTTGATACAGCTGTTGAGTGTTATGGTGTTTCATTTGTTTTAACCACTCATCGTCATCAAGCATGGTACGCAGTCGTTACGCATATAGAAGCACGGGCCTGATACTGTCCGAGGCTCAGATCATAGCCTGTAGTTGGAACCATGTACTAGTGCAGTGCTATAATGCACAGTGGTAGCTGTTATATTGATTGAAATCATCTTTCAAACCTTCAATTTAGAATCATTCAAGGTCTGCAGTCATGGATACGACTGCTCCCTTGAGTCATAACGATCATATTTTTGCAGTGTCCAATAAAACAATTATCCTTATTACAAATTATTTCATTAATAATTATCATGCCTCATTTGCAAGGAATGTTGAGAAACAGGCATGCATGGTCAGTAGAGTTGTAAACATTTAAGCAATAGAACATTGGTGCGTGCGGCTACAGTCTATCCGTGGGCCTGCAAGATACCTCCATACCAAAATTTCATACAGCCAATAAAGTATTAAAATATTAGTACTACTTAGAGGGAATAAATTAACGAAGAACCACACACGCCAGAAGAAGTTTAGACACGCCACCAGTCTGTTGGTAAATTGCAGTTCGGTACTCCATGTAAAAGCTCCTACCTTGCGTGCTGCCATTTTTAGGGAAACCAGCATGATGTCCATATAGTGGATGAAAATGGTTGGACATGAGATGGTTGCAGCTCACGTAGGACATGCGTGGCTAGTGCAATACATCCTTTTGGAAGGCACCAGATTGGAAAACTATGCTGCACCCAGATCAGTAATTTATGCATGAATAATACATGCAAGTCACCGTGGTCAGGATTTCATGTCTTGATATGTTCAAATATATATATATATTAGACACATGCAGGAATGTACTACTATGTAATATACACTCACATAAAAAACGAGTGAAGTGCAATAGGTTTTTTTCTGCAAACATGACGATCACTTAGTGAGCACGATGCTGTCATGAACCTGACCATCATCCATCTCTCACGTACTCAAACACCAATGTTGTAGCATTAGCAGTGAAGCGAGAGAAACCCCAGTGCTGAAATAGAGTTTGTAGTAATGCAGCTATAGGCAGACCATAATTTATTTTGACAAGTTCAGAAACATTAATTAAATATTGCCATATGACATCATTTGAATATATTTTGTGGCTGCATAATTAGTCTTTGGTAGCCAGCTTATTCTCCTATCATTCAATACAACATTAGCCGCAGCAGAGCAACCAAAGACACAACCACATTATCAGGTGACATCGAAAGGCAATACACACGTAATATGTATACGTTAAATATTTGGTTCACTCTTTGAGGCCATGGGATAGCCTATAGAACAATAATCACCACAAACAGCAACTACTGTACTCTCAGAAATAGGTCCATATGGTATGCTCATAGGCAGACATACGCACATAGGCACACACAGCACACATGCATGCATACATACGTACATACACATACATGTACATTGGACACATGAATTGCACAACTACTCTCACCTGAATGTCATAAAAATCAAGCCACTTCGGTTTGATGGGTCTGTGGTGGGTGTGATAATTAAATGCACCGATGCTAACTGAAACAGTTAACATACAAAAGGCACTACACCACACAAGTACAAAAAAACAGCAAACAATCATCCATGTGATGCTTTGTGCAGAAATGTCACGTAATTGCTTAAGAATAGTTCAGGAAATGACCACACCTTTCATGGCTTTGAAATTTTCAAACAAGACTCCTTTACCATGCAGCAAGTTTAGTTTTAGATGTACATGTAAGTTAGAAGAGATTGTAAAAATAAGCAAATCACTTACATATGCATGATCACTTAACTATGCTCAAACTAATACAAATCACAATGAATGCCATATTTTTAAGCTGTTTCAATGAACAGTTATAGACTAATTCTAACCTTTAGTATAATGGCATCATTAATTATGATCACACATTTCAAGTTAGTAATGTTAAAACATACATTAAGTGAAACAAAAAATTGTGTTCTACTCTATTGTGTAGTAGTGCTAAAATAGACTAATCATTGCTAAAATAAAGACTAACTTTCATTGCTAAAATAAAGACTAAATTTCATTGCTAAAATAAACAGTAATTTTTCAGTGCTAAAATAAAGAGTAACTTTCAGTGCTAAAATAAAACATAACTTTCAGTGCTTAAATAAAGAGTAACTTTCAGTACTAAAAGAGTAACTTTCAGTTCTAAAATAAATCAGTGCTAAAATAAAGAATAACTTTCACTGCTAAATAAAGAATAACAAACTGGCTACTGAATCAATCGTACATATAATAGCAGCAAATAACTTATGTTTGGGTTTTAAAAAATTGTACATGCGATCGTTGCTGCAAAAAGGGTCCTAATGTATATATAAAAATTTCTAGTAGTAGCAACAGAAACTTAACTATTGTGTTGAATTGTATGGCTAATTAACAATTCAGTGCCAATACATTCATAACAGATTGTCCGATTCTCGGTGTGTAAGAATTACTATGTACAGTGTAGAGGACATTCAGGCTTCTAGAATATCAAAGTAGCTGAAATCTTGAAAAAAAAAAGACTCTTTTGCTGCAACAATCCCACATGTACATACACTTGTGCACACACATGTATGTATTAAGGCTTACTCGAGGTTCTGTGAAAGACTCTGTCCTCCCGTGCCCACCACAATGTGCACAGTGCCTCCCTCCGTGCACACTCTGTCAAAAACAGGGCAAGAGCGCTGGTAGGAGTGGTGATGGCCCCAGAAGGCACCATCCACCTGGTATTTCTAAAGGAGTGTTTGCAGCATCATTTTAGGCAGATCAGAGTCTGAAAAGACTGTTTCAAAAAGGCTACTCGCAGTTCATAAACAAAACACCCGTAATGCATATCTGGATACAGATCACAAAAATGTGCACATGTACAGTATGCACAGAGTTAAACACATAACCTTAAGCAAAGGCTCCACAGTAGACCTAAGTTGAATGGCCACTGGCTGGTCACCGTCTGGTTCAACCCAATTGATACTGTCAATGTACATAGGCCTAGGTTGGGTGTGTGTGACCGTGATAGGAGCAGGAGTGTGGAGATAATGATAACACAACATCAAAATATTTATTATTACAGCTGTTTTTTGCCAGCAAAAAAAAACCTTTGGCACAGTATGAATGATGATAGGTTCCCCACATGTCACAGGATTGTGTACTGAGCGAGACCCACCTGTGTCCAGCAAAGATGAGCCATGGTGTCTTGGAGCGATCCACTGTGCTGAGATGGTCATCAAGGTACTGCAGCTGGGCAGAGCCGTTGTCATAGCGGTGCTCAGTACTCATCAGAACAAAGTGGACACTGCCAAAATCAAACCCAAACCTGCATTGGAGGATAATGAAAGAAGATATTGAAAGCACAACACACTACTTATGATATCTCCCTCATGCCACCTCTTGTCCTCACCATGGTTGGTCTTGTGCAGGTGTGGGCATTGGGAATCTCTTCTCGTAAGGTACACCACACTCTCCATTGGAGTCTGTGCCATTGTAGTAAGCACTGGGGAGAAATGAACCAAATCGCAACATGCATATAGCCATCTAAAACACACTTTACCCTGAGTTAGGAAAGTCTCGCTCGTGGTTCCCGATGCACACCATATATGGTAGACGTGTTGCAATAGGTTGTATTTGGTCAAAGAATTCCTCCCACTGAAAGACATAAAGGAAGACGGCAGTACAACGACCACACTGAGGTATAGACATTTCCATGTAACCGCACCCAGACCCCCACACCCAGACCCCCACACCAAGACTCCCACACCCAGACCCCCACACCCATGACTGCTACATCTGCACCATTATATCACCACACATCTATAGAGATGGGTGTGGCATTTTGTCGTGCAGCACTACGAAACTAAGTCACACATCTTTAGAGTGTTTAGAGAAGTCATTTTATGCCTCGACTGAAATGAAAATTCTGGGGATCATACCATGCCGTTTGAATTAAAAAGGAGCGGGATTTAATATAATATATATATGGTAACTATGCATGTACATGGGTCAATATTATGCGTCACATTTATGCCTGCACCCGTCATGAGTCACATCTATGCCTGCACCCATCATGAGTCACATCTATGCCATCATGAGTCACATCTATGCCTGCACGCGTCATGAGTCACATCACGCACATGTGCATCTCAACTGACCACACTGGCATAGCCTCTGGCATAGCTGATGTCCCCAATGTGCAGGACCAGGTCAGTCTGATCAATCTGGCTGTAGATGAGGTTGGTGGTATTGAGTGCAGGCTGTTGTGCTGTCATGATCTGCAGACTGTCGTCCACCTGTCCGTTTCCCATGTCTGAGAGGCAGGAGCAGATGCATATGCCATTTACACGAGATGCATTTTATATTCACAGAGCCATTTTATAAAGCAAAGCAGAATACCAATTTAATCCATCATAGCATAATTCACATTTAATATTCAAATGTATGCTTATAAACAAATTCAATCCATGCTCACCTCCATAAACAACCACCCTAACAGTAGAGTTAGGACTTGCAACAGGAGGAGCTGTGAAACTGTACTCTTGACTGAAGCCAAATATGTCACCAAATACATAAAAGTACTTCTTTCCAGGCACCAGGCTAGTGGAAAGAAAGTAAAATGATATGACAATGCAAGCACTTCTCTTCTAGGAGGTGTACTACTGTCTCCTTTATTATTTATATGGTTTAATAGTTCCGAATGACATGTATTACAACAAGTGGGTAGTATTGCAGCCAAATAACATGCTTGTGCTTAATGGTAAACAAAGATTTGGTCTCCATTTATCAATAATCGCAGCATTAAAAATCGTGAAGTATACGTGGGTCATAAATCATTGTGTTCCAGCACAGAGGAACGTGGCTTGTATACCAAATGCTAGATTTGTTAAATGGCTGTTTATGTTTACAGATTCACTGGCATGGATAATTTATGATGTAGCTACAGACCTCCCAAGCACACATAGAGATGTGTATATGTATATGCCACCACCAGCACAAGCATTTAGTGACCAAAAATGTTTTTTAAATTTATTTCTCCTATGTAACAAAACAAGCTTATTTAACTTCTTAGCTTATCGGTTAGAAACACACTGCTCAAAGACGATGTCATGGTTATAATAATTGTCAAAATCCTTGCCCCTCCCCTTTGCCCCTCTCACATCCACACCCTCTTTGTTGTCTTACTTGTCCATGGTGACCTGATGCAGCATGCCTGGGTCCAGAAAGCCGAAATCTGTAGCCGGAGATCCACACATGTCCCCTGCCTTGTAGGTACTGCTGGAGGCCTGGTTTGTGGTAGAGGATCTGTTACATGCACAATACACCTGGAGGCCTGTACAGTACATCATTCATGCAGCTGAAAGTATGCAGTAAGCACTAAAGTGACAATATTGTGGGCAACATTATATCTGCATTCATCTAATGATCTAGCCCTGCATTCTTGCAACTTGTCACGGAAGTAATCCCCATACAAGCCAACAAGTAATGCTATGAAGGTGTAGGCATCAAATGCCAGCATATATATTGCAAGTCATGCAATAAGTATATGGAATGCAAAACTATCAGAGCACTGACTGACCATTTTGGAGTTGGTATTATTACCACTTTGCGGTCCCCAGACCACCTGTGGAACCTCAGACTTCTGAGTGACCCAAATGAGGCTGAATAGGATACATTGGTACATGCACATAGGGTTATAAGTGGAAGCAGAATGGATAGAGAATGAATTTAGGATAAACCAAGGTTTGTGCATGTAAAGACAGAACATAGTGAAAGGCAGTATCACAATCTCAGAATACACAGGTAATTCCATAGATAAGTGAGCCATCTTTTTAGCATCATTGTCAAGTATTGAAATAGCACTTCTCAAATATGCACTGTACTCTCTATAGTCTGCCCAGAAAGATGATCAGTATTTTATGTTAGGAATAATAGCAGGTTAGCTAGACCTATGGTAAAAGTTTGCTTTACTTTGAAATGTAATATATTTACAAAATAATTTAATCACTAAATTGTGCTAAATCTAAAGCCCTATCATTACATGTAATTGCTATTGGGTTCACCTCTGTAGCAACTATATTTTTGTGCAAAAGGCATCTATGTACCTCCAACATCGATAAAGCTATGTCCGACTGAACTGACTATGTTAAATATTCAAATGCTTGTATTTTTTTAAACCAAACAAGATAGGGTATATAAATGTTCAGCAATTTTGTGCACTCCTATGAGGAGAGTGTATCGCAGCCCCGGATCCAGCATAGCCTTGGGGGGGGCGGCCGCCCCCCCCCCATCGCGTATGAAATGCCGCCCCCTGGCAGCTTTTGCCCCCCCCCCCCCCCCCCCTTCCCGACGACAAAGATCTACAGATAACGTGTTGCGCCATACTTGAAAGTCCCGGTTGCTCGGTTGTACGGACAAATGTCAACGAAGCGGTGGAGCACGACAGGGCAGGTGCGGAGTGGACCCGTTTGTCGTGATGTTCCTTGTGTTTTCAGTAGTAGAGAATGCGTGCATGTGAGTGACGAATTGGTTAATTTAACTTGCCGATTGCACCCCCCCCCCCCCCCCCCCGTCGTAAGCGGACTGCACCCCCCCCCCCCCCCCCCCCCCCCCCACTCCGTTCAAACAGCTTCGCATACATTGCCGCCCCTCTGGTAAAACCACCCCCCCATAACAAATTCCTGGATCCGGGGCTGTGTATACGAGAAGTGCAACCTCAATACTAGACAATAATGATAAAAAGGTGGTTCAATTGCATATGGACCTGGCCTGTGGCCTTATACATACACATTGATCACATGACCCTCACATGATTTGGTGGGGTCATCACTGAGAACAAGGTGCCCTTGAAGTGGTTCGTTGTAGTTTTGGAATTGAATAATATCGGATGCAGCTAGTAGTACTGGGTTCTGCGAACCTGCAAAATCAAAGCAAAATTCTACGGTCTGAAATAGGTTTCCTAGCAACAAGTACTTTTAAAGTAATGGGGCTAAATTTTTAATATTGCTAAAGCCAGCGGTGTCTTGTGCTGGACGAATATTCACTTGACAGGCTTGATATGACGGAAAGTTTATGAGGTTGAGGAATTCATGCAGTGAATCTTACTTTTTCACTGATTAATTTGTAACGTTAAAATTGATTCATGCACACATCAGTTTGACAGAGTACAACACAAGACTTGAAGCAATCATCTTAATTAACATCAACTTAAAATACACTCTTGCTGTTACCTCCAGTGAAGAAACCCACAATCATATTGTCCCGCATGTTGATCAACTGGAATTTCAGTGTGCCTTTCCCTGCGATCATGTACAAGACACTGAAGCTGGCATACTGGGTAAGAGGTGTGGAAAGTGAAAAAGGATTAAGTACATTTGACATTCAGACACCATCCTTCTCTTCATTTGTACATCGGCTCCTTAATTATGTTCAGTGTACATTAATAATTCTGCATCTTATGCAGCACAACGTCCCTGGTTATATCCAGTATGGCGGTAACATTTTTGATTTGTCCACATTTAATTGAAATATGATAATGCGGCTCTACCTGGTATTTGATGGGGGCGTGGTTGCGAAGGTCTTGTTCACTGGCGGTGTGAATACGCCCACCCAATCTGAAGTGTTGCGCTCACCCTTGTTGTCCCAGGTCACGGTGATCCAGTCGCCAGATGTTGACAGGACCGTAGGGGTCACAGAGATGCTAACAGACCCTGCATGCCGGTATGCAATACATACGAGCTTACTAAGACTACAGTACCTTGGCACTGTAAAGTTGGGCGTAGTCCGACCTTGCATGCGCACGCTGCACGCCCAACTTATATGCTGTCCTGGATCGAACATACCGTCACATCTGGCGGTCACTCCACCGTTGTGCAGCAAGTCTTTAAAAGTGGGGTGGTAGTGAGACGAAGCGACTGCAGCAAGAAGTGTGACGACACAAACGTAGCCTCGAACGTAGCTGCACATATACACGATATGACGTATCTCGTACCCAGTCTCAAATATCACGATTACACTGCACTCATTCAGATCACACGTGACGCCGCTGCAAAGAAACTGTTAATGCATGGTTGGAGCAAGGAGGGGTGGGGGAGGGAGAGGGGAACAGCCACGTCTGCTAAAACATGCTGGTACTGCCTCGCAGTGTAAAGTGAAGATCCACAAAGTACATTTCAACTCAAGAGTTACATGTCTTTTGCGCGTCCTGGAAATTTTTTACACCGGTCCATAAGAAACGGGTACATTTTACACGGGTTTTTGGGATTTGCAAAAACTAAAATGTGTCGAAACTAATATTTCAGCGTTTGTATTTAGGTGTAAAAGATTTATCAATCAGTTGGATGATGGAATATATCTTTTTTTTTTCTCCCTACAGGTTAAGGGTTCACAGGACTTGCATCCTTCGAAAGTGAAACGGTCCTAACGGTTACCCGAAAAACGGCACTTTTTTAAACAACATTGCCAGCAATATAAATGACTTCATTTTTGATGCTAATATGTAGCCACTATGCTAAACTACGTGAGCTAAATACAAGCCTTAAACGCCGGTTTTTAGCGTTTGGTACTGTACCGCATCTTGTTGATTGCATGTATTTATTTTCAATGTGTCGCGCATGCGCGCCCATACATCCCATATAGAGTATGTAAGAATTTCATTGTAACATGCATCAACATTATTGTGTAATGACATCAGTGCTGCAACAAACATGTCTACTTCACAATACAGACTTATGATATTCTTGTATTCGCTAAATCAACTCTGTCTTATTTCCAGACATGTTAAGTTTGTGCATGTTCTTGCAAAAACATTTTTAGCTGTTTCACCTTTAGGTGATATAGGTCATCAGCAGCCCAATCAATTTCAGTACCGTTTGATTGGAGACTTTTACAATGTGAAGTCCTTCCTCTTTTAACCCCTCTTCTACTCGCTTCTTGTTCAGCGGGATACTTTCGTTGACTAATCTCAGTCTAACTTAACCACTGAACAGTCGTATTGCACTACTTGATCAGATAAACAACAAACATACAACCCGTGTAATGCTTGTATTCATGCATTGACAAAGTTCAAGTCAGCTGCAATGTACTTCGGAATAGTGGAGCTTGACCGCATTCAGGAGTTTGTTGAAGCCGGGTTGCACCTGTCTCCCACACTCGGTTGTGGGTCCAGCCCAAGTGCAACCTCCCTCTAGAAAGCCACCACCACTAGTCATAACAAAATAGAATACGCCTTCTCAAAGGAAGCATACTTACGCCCTTTTAGATACTCACGGTTAGGTGCGGATCCGAACTTACGATTAATTAAAACGCGGAAATACCTATTAGTCACGCCCACGCGAGCTCCTATAAAAGAGTAAGGTGCAGCCTCCATAAACACAACCAAGCCGACCGAGGATGGAAGTACTGTCCAATGTGCTTCTAGCAGCCATGGCCTGTATGTGCGCATGCGCTATTGTCCAGGGCGAGTACGTATACGAGGCATCGAGAGTGTGTCCTGTAAGTTGCATGCTCTAATACAATGCCCAGTGCGAGCACGAAACTGCATACGTGCTATTGCAGCAATCCGAGAGCTGCTTGTACACCTATTCTGCCACCCAAGCTAGCCTGATGAGTGGGACACAATCGCAGTTGCACGTGAACTCCACTGTTGAAGTCTTCTGCGATACAGGTCATAAGATGATTCTGGAATTCAAGACTCTTATTTGTTAATTGCAATATCGCCATTTATAGTTGGAACCTACGGAGCAATAGAAGCAAAGAAATACTGTTTTCATTTGAAAGAAACGAGACTTGCTTCCGATAAGGGGATCGATAGGTATGGACGCTGATCCATTCAGTACTGTTAATCCGCAATCATGCATGATCTATAACTGCCCCAATTACTTCTAACAGACAACCTGAAGTTTCAAGCGATGCAGACAAACTGCTCAGTGGACCGTTCTGCTTTGTACAGACTGAGGACGGGAAAATTGTGTCCGTTCATCACAATCAAAACGAGAGCGCGCAGGTAGTGAACTTCAAGAAAGGAATCGCGGCAGCATTCCAAGCTAATTTCAATAACACGCACATTGAAATGGAAGAGGACACTCAGTCGAAGCATCATGCCAAATACAGGTTACTAATTATTTTTAACAACTCCGTGGCAAAATGTCATCGTCCCTAACCCTCCAGCTACGAAAGAATAGCTCCAGATCACGTGATAATGCGCCGCATAGTGGATTCAGAAAGCGTAATACAGTTTGGCACCAGTGCTCTGAACGGAAAGCCTCTCAAGGTTGAAAGAGCAGAGAATGTGGAGTATAAGGAAGGAAGGCTGTTAAGATCTGAGGGAACTGCAGTCGTAAAGTTGAACGGACCTGTGGACTCAATCAATCTAAGCGGACTTGAAAGCAATCAAGAAGCAATACTGGAAAATTCCCCCGACACCTTTGAGCCTACATTTGGCAGCGGGGGGATGACTGGAAGCGGGAAATATTCACTTCATCTTCAAACCTGCTCCAAAAAACCCAGATCATTTTACAAAAGAAGCGCAGAGCAGGGGAGTCTTCTTGCAACAAGCAATCTGCACGCTGTTGTCCAACGTGATGCAGGTAAGAAAAGAAAAAAACAAACTATAATTACATGTATGTGCGTTGAATCAGGGGCATTAAACGCACTCCTCTTAACTCGAAAGAGGAAATGGATCATGAAGAAATGAGCAAGCTTCGTAAAAGCGTATCATCAGTACGGAAGGCCTTAGACTATCTCAAAACAAATATCAGTGATGCTACAACAAGTAAGGGTTGAGGTTATCAATTGTGTGCAAGGATGCAAACATCAATTGTGGCTGCAGGCAACATTGTGAGGAAGTTGCTTATTTTGGAGTCGGAACACGGGCCGTTATCAGGTTATGAGCCAGCCGTTACGAAAATAGTAGAATATCTGGATTCGGTAAGTCTCACTCGTCTGCTTTTTGATATCCCACAAGCACCTTTAAATAGTCTCTAGTTCGTTATTGCCAATGTACCTACAGGAAAGCGACTTTGAAATGAGAGCACTTCTGTTTTCGTTTCTTGCAGCGGACGGAAGCGTTAAGTCTCAACAGGTATGCAGGAATGCCACACCTACCAAATTAACAACCATCAATGTATATTCATTTTCTTCAAAATTTCAGATTCTTTGTAATGCTGTGAGGACTACGACGGATAAAAAAGAGAAAAATTCACTTAGTGTACAGATGGCGTTTGTACGAAACATTCGTCCAGAAATCTTGGCAGATATTGAAAAAATCATTCAGACAAGCAACGACACCACGGATCCCTTGATTCTTTCCTACGGAGCGCTCGCCGCTTCATCGCCACAACTGCGACATCGCATATTGCAGTTCTTGCAAGAACGCCTGCATAAAGCGATGAACAACGCTACAATTCTGATTCATCTTATCCATTCTTTGGGAAATACTGAATCGAGCTTAGCCGAAAGCACGCTTCTCCAATTCATCGCACATCACGACTCGGGTGTTCGCTTGGCCGCTGTTTACGCTCTTCGGTACAGCGTCGAATCGAAGGACGTTCAATTTGCTCTTTCGGACGGCCTTCGTAATCATCAAGAAACCGATTTTGCCGAGATGGTGGCAAGTGCCTTGATAGCAGGAGCTGAATGGAAACAATACTCCGAGTCTGGGACCATTCCGGTTGGTGACAACTTATTCGAAGCGATCATGCAACATGCAAGGAACAACACTGAGCTTCGCGCCATGGTGTACTACTACGTCATGCTACTCGGCCCAAAGGCGCCCAAGGAATGGATGGGTGTCATGCGCACGGGGCTCCAAAAACGAGGCACTAAGTGGAATGACAATACTAACGCTCTGTATGACCTGGTTGGAGTCTATAATACCCGTAACAGCGACGTCGCTAACTACCCCATCAATAAAGCCTACATATGGAGCAAATCATTTGGAGTGCCCGACGTCAAGCTTGACATTGCATTTGGTGCCTTTGCAGGATTTGGAGGTAGCGCCAATCCCTCCAGCTACAAGTTGTTCGCTAAAGGCATAGCACGCGGATACGCCTTCGGACACACAGCTACAGCATTTGAGGCGCTAATCACAAGTGAAAAGAAACCAGGAGCCAGCAGCATCAGTAATAGGGTGTACGTCAGCATCGTAGGCAAGGTGCTAGTTGACCTTTCCAAGCAAATTCCGACCTGTAAAGAATGGACCTACCCTTTGTACACCAGTCCAGACTACACTCTTTTGAATTTCAAGTACTCTATATTCATCTACGTCGGAACCTTGGACTTTTCGATCCGTCTCAGCACCAAGTTGGGAGTGACGGCATCCAACTTCGCTTGCATAAATAAATGCATGTCAGCAAGTGGAGCTTTGACGCCACAAGTGACTTTATCAGCTACTGCTGGCTCCTCCGCAACTCTCATAGTAAGTGCAGTAAATTAAGGCTACAATTGTATTTTAACTGAGGATTTGAAAATAATAATTATTTGAACAATTGTCAATGGTTTTTCTTAGGAAGTTGTTCGTGGCGGGATTGATATTTCAGGACACTTTCAATACCAAGTTAAACCTCAGCTGCAGATGACCGGTAGCTACCTGCTTAATAAAGGATCGTTTGAATTCTGTCTTAAACTATCCCACGGATGGCCGAACAATGGCATTAGTTTATACCCCTACTACCAGTTGAGGACGGTTGATTGGTGCAAAGGATGGTTGGAAATAACATATGTAAGCTAATTACATTGCAATAGATGGATGTGTGATACCACTCACCGTAATTACTAAATCAGTATTGTATAGTATAAATCATAATATGGGACAGTTTCCGCGAAAATTGCATATACTGGTATCGTGTTATACATTTATACATTTGTAATGTCCATTTATTTAGCTATGTGGATTCAGCTGGGGTGACAAGAAGAAATGGGATGCTGCTTCAAAGGACTGGAGTCTACCAAGCTTTGCTCCGAGTACCCTCTGGAGCAGTTGTGACCCTGCAAAACTGAATTGCTCATAATCCGGATGTTGACATCCTGCCTAGCTCTTATTGTACTCCAATGTTCATTGCTGAAAATGTATGAACTTGTTAATGTGTCTGATTGAATGGTAGGGAATACTATACATTGCATAACCAGTATGCAAGTACATCTATCTATATTATCTCAATCTGTTATTTGATATCTGTGCTTGCAAACTTTAGGTGTGTTTTTTTTGCACTGTAAAAAAAAAAGTGAACCGCATATTGCATTAGCTTCACTCCTTTGGAGTGAAGCTAGTGAATCAGTGACAATCATTCTGCGGCTTCACTCAGCACAGTTTGCGGAATAAGTTTGAGTTCGATTCCACAAGTCTACCTATTTTCTTTTACTTTCTTTTCTTAAGTGTAAAATTCTGACACTAACAGTGATGCAGGTTATATTATAAAAAGTGTGAAGGTGTGTTTGAGCATTCCATCTCCGAGGGCAAGGGCAATGTGAATGGCATCTCAAGTTCGCAACACAAAGCTGTGTTAAGAGATTGGGAAAGTGGTAAGCCAGCTGTTTCTCATGAGAGAGAACCATTGATATCTGAGAAAACTCGGACATCTGTGGTAATAGATGGCTGCTGTGTTTTGGCTTTGATATCAGTTTGATTATGCAGTTGGTTTTTGGCCTGGATTTAGTACTGCAATTACACTGAGTAAATAGGGTGTACATGTATTTGCTTGCAGGATTAGATCGTATAATGGTTTTGTGATTGTCACGTAAGCATCAAACACTCTGGCTGAAAGATTGGTGGGAATAGTGAAGTCATGACCACCAAGTGTTGGAGACAAGGACATTAAGGTTCTCTCTAGGTTTCCAGAAGGAGCTCTGCCTGTGAGGGATGGGCGTGAAAGGTCTCTTATGTTTGGAACGATCCAGGCAAGGTAAGTCCATAGAACTAGGCTGTGAGTGAAGGCTGAGTAGTTTGCATGTGCAATTGAGCAAAGGGTCTGCAGTAAGGCACAACTTTGCAACCTTCTTTTGGATACATTGTGCTGTACTAAGAGATGCTCTAAGATGTGGTCTGCTCTCACTTGTTACGTTGACATTTTTGCCGTGAAAGGCTGAAGTGGTGGAGGAGAGGTATGTGTCTTTGACTACCAACCAATCATGTTTTTGTAGCATTGGCATAATAGCATAGGTGGGCCCTATGGTGTTTTTCTTTCCCCACCGTTCTCTTAGATTGCATGTGGTTCTTGTGGCTGAGGCATCGTTAGCGCACCAGATGTCTTCAGTAGTCCATTGTATGAGTGGCAGGATGCCCAGCTAGTGGGTCTCCTTTTTTTGTTCAAGTTCCCTTGAAAAGATGGTGGTAGTCTGCACGATACACGTACACTGTACTGTAGGTGTTAATTAGAATAGTGGCAACGGGAAGGTACAGACTTTGAATTTTGTGAAGATTGTTCAGAGAGTGGAAGGCATTGTTGGCATCAATCAGCAATACTGCTTTACATTCACAGTTGTCATAAGTTGACCAGATTAGTTTTTTTTGTTTAATTCTACATACATAGTTAATTGCACGTGAGTTCAGCACAGAGGAATGTGACCACCCGATGTGGTTGGATAGCCCACAGTCAGTTATGCCACATGCTCGGTATGAGGCTCTAAAGGTACTGCAACTAACTCTACAAGCACACTGATCATGCATCTCCTTCACTCTGTCAGTTAGATAACATTCAGACATTATGCAAGTCACTTACACAAACTGCACTGAAAAAATTGCCCAATCGACCTACAGAGGCAGAACACCATACAGATATGCTTTCTCTATGTTTGCAAAAAAAAAAAAAGCCACAACATCTATGACCTGAATTTCATTGATGAGACACAAACCTTTTCATTACGTGCGTAATACACTTTTATGAACTTTAGATGAACTGCATGATTGATTCCTATACAACAGTCATTGACAGTACATGTTCTTTCGTGAATCTTCTCTAGCAACAGTCCCCATTAAAATGGATGTACAGGAGGATCATGCTATTCCATTCAACCCACATTGGTTTGGCTTCTCCTATAGTAGGTGAACAGGGGGCAGAGTCCATTCCTGCTAAGCTTACAGGACTTTGGCTTAGTAGTGACTCAAGTACAGCATCTGCTGTGTTATGTACAAGTAAATAAAAACATTCTCTAACGAGAAAGTTGTTGGTATATAGGATTGACCAATGGTGGTGTAAAAAGCACGGAAACAAGAGTGACAGAAATTTGACTGGAAAATTGAAATAGGCCTATATTTAGCCCATTACTCAGGCATGTACTGTTACAACGTTAGTGTGCTAAATATAGGCCTATTTCAATTTTCCAGTCAAATTTCTGTCACTCTTGTTTCCGTGCTTTTTACACCACCATTGGTCAATCCTATATACCAACAACTTTCTCGTTAGAGAATGTTTTTATTTACTTGTTTCATTCGTTTTTTCCTCTGTCGTAGTAGCGCGTCTTTAAATGTTGTCACAAATTCATTTTAATTTTCGAAGGGAGGGAGGTTAAAAAATTTAATAATTGAAATTATAAGTATATGAGTTTTTAATGTACTGTACGGTTCCCCTGGCTTGTCTTCTTCTTCTCCCCAAGCCTCGTCTCTGACCTCGGCAGCCTGGTTCAGGCCATGGGAGCCATGCGGGTGGTGGTGGCAGCGGCCAGGGTGGCAGCAGGCAAAGTGGTGGTGGGGGCACAGGTGCCAATACTGTAGCGGTGCTCCTGCTGCTTCTGCTGCTGCTGCTGGTGGCGGTGAGGGCAGCTCTGCTGCTGGTGGTGGTGGGGGCAGCTCTGCTGCTGGTGACGGTGGGGACAGCGCTGCTACTGCTGCTGCTGGTGGTGGCGGTGAGGGGCAGCACTGCATCTGACAGAGAGTATAGAAACAAAGCGCAAGGATTTAGTTTTTACCTTTTTCGTTCTCAGCAAGCGAAGTGCACTATTTGGCAGGTGAGTCGCTTTTATACATGAAAAGCCTTTACATGTGTGCCGGCTGTGCTATAATTCTATTGGTCCAATTTTATTGGTACATCACCAATTGGTCTACATATTCATGACCTCACAGATAAGGGGGAGTGGTTGTGTGTGTGTGTGTGTGTGTGTGTGTGTGTGTGTGTGTGTGTGTGTGTGTGTGTGTGTGTGTGTGTGTGTGTGTGTGTGTGTGTGTGTGTGTGTGTGTGTGTGTGTGTTGCCAGCTGTGCTAAAATTCTATTGGTCCAATTTTATCTATTCACTGGATTGGTCTGCATAACTCATGACCCCCCAAAGGTGCCATTGTGCTGAAAATTGTTCATGCTCCAAATTAAAAGGTGTTAACAATGTTTACATGGGAATGACCTCCCCTCAAATGATGAATGGACATTTGGAAAAGTGACTTTGTCCTCAACACAAATGCTACTAGTGAGCTTGCGACACTCATTCACTCATTTGTACATTTCTATTTCAAGGGGTGCATGGTATCCTTATCTCTGTCCCCTATCTCCTCTGCCACTACACACCTACCATTGAGGTCTACTGCTCAACCCTAGCAAATGCAATTAAATTCGTACACAGTTGCAGGCTGGCTGCCGTTGTACATCAGATTAAGGATGACACCCCAATATTCAATAGACAGGTCACAAAGGACAGTACGGTCACCATGCATGCTTTACATGTGAAGTGATGCGTGCTGTACACATGTTGCATGCACATCTTCCTATAGCTTTTTAATGCTAGTGCAATACAACATGCCATCACATACCTTTGGGTGGTAGTGGTAGTTCGGTGACCCCTGCGATACCGCTTCCTCTCGGCAGCACGTTTAGCCAATCGGACAGCGGGGTCATTCCATTACCGATTCCTTTCAGATGCCTTAATGGCAGCTGAATTGTCCTCGTATTTCTGCCTTTTAGCAGCGCGGTTCTCCTCGAAGTCCTCTTGATATCGCTGCCTTTTAGCAGTACGGTTCTCCTCGAGGTCCTCTTGATATCGCTGCCTTTTAGCAGATTGCGTAGATTCAATATCTGCGTTGTAGCTGTCGCGTGCAGAGGCCTTCTTCTTTTCGGGATCGGCCTTGTAGCTGTCGCGTACAGAGGCCTTCTTCTTTTCGGGATCGGCCTTGTAGCTGTCGCGTACAGAGGCCTTCTTCTTTTCGGGATCGGCCTTGTAGCGCGCTCGGGCTTTAGCCTTGTTTTCTTGTGATAAAATATCGTCTTGCTTTTGAAGGTATTCCGCTCGTTGCTTAGATCTCTTCTTTCGATTACGCGAAGGCATTTAACTTCACTAGCCAAAGTATTAAACTGCGATAGGAACACCAAATAAATTTCGTGCAGGTCGGAGTATTTATACTGCATGCTGTAAAATAACTTCATTAATCAACAATAAACCAAATAAACTTCTGCAATAACTTCATATCCTATACAGAACTTGCTACCGCATGAGGTACTTCTCGCTGTAGTCTTTATATGACCTTAAAGGGCACCGCGCAGGTGAATTCCAAAGATATTGGCGCTATTGCCGTTATTCAAAACCGTTCGTAGCTCGAGTTATACCTTCCTAAGGAAGAAGAAGAAGAAGAAGACGACGACCAAGAATTATTTTGGGACTGGGCACGAGAAAAAGGAATTCGTTTGTTTCTCTAAAAGCACACCGTTTTATGACACGGAACAAACGTAGAACTGTAGATCTTTGAGTTCTCGTTCCATCGCGACAAAGAGATACGCGATCCGTTTCTCCGTTGTCCCTCCAGACGCGAGTGAAGTTTTTTTAATGATATTCATCAATCCTCAATCAATCCTATATTGAACCTGCTGCCGCAGGTTCAGATATGCATGTCTTTAACCAGCAACAGCAATCCGTATATGTTTATTTTAAAGCGCTTTGAAAACCTGTTCAGAAAATTCATCGACACACACTGGCCTTTAGCAGAAACAAGTACAGGTATCTAAGTACCATACTGATAAGGTTGTTTTTTAGCCCATAGATATGTATGAGAGTTGCTATAGCCTTTAAAACTCACAAGGTCGTCAGAGGTGAAAGGCGAGGGAGTGATGGTGTCAGGTGAATTGGGGAGGAGTGAAGGTGTCAGAGGTGATAAGGTGAAGAAGGAGTGAAGGTTCTCCCAGCCATATGTGAAGCATGAGCATGTTGCTATGAAAGGGAGGTGTGGTCAGTAGAGGGATTGGTTCTACAAGGGGGGCTCTCACCTGACATCAGGGGTAGTCCCTGGCGGGACTACAAATTGAACACCACCTTTGGATTGTTCCAGAGAAAACTCGATGAAATCTTCAAATATCCGACTTCCTTCTGTAGACACATAAGATGGGTACAGTATAACTATGTACATGTACATGTATGGAAATGGAGAGATCCACTGAGCTTTTGTCATTGTTGTTATATTCATGTGGAGAAATTGGGACTACAATATTAAACTAAAATTTGTAAAATTACATTTGGAGTGTTCTGCAAGATTTAGATCTATGTGAATTAATGGATGATATAAATTGGTTTCTTGCACAAGCACGGTGCCAATGATACAACGACAGTTCGAAACCACCACATGTTCAGGTAGGAGCATAAATTGTTTGAAATTCAGTGTGTATGTAGAGAGGTCCTGTCGTTATTCATTTGTTCTGTTCATTAATTTCACTTCATCTGTTACAGAGATACAGCTGTGCAACGTAATTCCACATTTTCCCACTCGATTCGTGGCAATGATTTCTAATTAGCGGCACAAAATGTGCTTTAACTTTGCCCAGTAGTACCTCCATAACGGATATGATGTAATTAACAAACTGAATAAACCAATAGTGACAGGACCCCTCTACATATACACCAAATTTGAAGGATTTTCAATGCTCCTAAATGAATATGTGACGGTGTTGACCCCATGTGGTATCAAATCTCATAATGTCGACATGCAAGACACCAAAATATATTCTATATTTTCACATACAGAAATGATTTGGTATGATGTGTTGGAAATAGGACGTCAATAGTGTATACCTTGCAAAAGATATAGCGATTTGAATTGGGTGCAATATATATAAATTCACAAGGATCAAAATCTTGTAGAACACTCCAAATGTACTTCTATACAACTTTATATAAGGTACATTGCACTATATATAAGATCACTCCATGTTGATAAGAAAGCAAAGAGTTTAATACAAACAATCTATTTAACCAAATTATAACATTTGCCCTGTATCTATGAAACCAGGGTCCACACTCTGAATATACTATGTGTGTCTGTCTACTACCACTCCTAGTCAAGTTGTCTAGCACATCCGGAGGGATCTTGATCACCAACTCTCCAGCTGTGGCCTGCATATCACTATCACATGACTGGATGCAGTCATGGTGACAGAGATCAAAGTAGTACAAATTGCATCTAGGAAGAAATAGGTGAGTGAAATGGAGAGAGGGTTGCGAGGGAATGGGGGGTGTTGGGAGGGGATGGTGTTGGGAGGGAATGGAGGTGTTGGGAGGAGATGGGGTTGGGAGGGGATGGGGGTTGGAGGGGATGGGGGTTGGGAGGGGATGGGGGTTGGGAGGGGATGGGGGTGTTGGGAGGGGATTGGATTGGGAGGGGATGGGGTTGGGAGGGGATGAGGGTTGGGAGGGGATGGGGGTGTTGGGAGGGGATGAGGTTTGGGAGGGGATGGGGATGGGGATTGGGAGGGGATGAGGTTTGGGAGGGATGGGATTGGGAAGGGATGGGGTTGGGAGGGGATGAGGGTTGGGAGGGGATGAGGGTTGGGAGGGGATGAGGGTTGGGAGGGGATGAGGGTTGGGAGGGGATGAAGGTTGGGAGGGGATGAGGGTTGGGAGGGGATGATGATGCACTAGTACTGCTCGCAACTGAGAGACAATTTCAAGTGTTGGCACAAGGGGAAGAATGGTGAGCTCTGTGAGCCCTGAGAGGAGGAAAAAAAAAAAGAACTAGAAAAATATTTCGAACGACTTTAAAACTCGCTTTTCTTTGTTTTTTGAAGTTGACCTCGCTGATGGTAAGTATTTGAACAGACGGCCAATGCATGACCGAAGGTGGTGATTTCTTCTGCGTGCTCATTTCATCCGGGTTGAAAATACAGGGCCATCGAATGTGCCTATGAATCTGTTCTGTATTTAGAAGACACTTGATGCTGCTCAATTATGACGTCATTGCCTTTGCCGTGATTGTCTTTCATCTTTGCCGGGTACCGTCATACTGAATAATGAATTTGACTTTTTGTGGAACTTTCGCGCCTTTTGAGGATGCACCGTATAACACATGAAAAGCATGCTGCAGTAGTTACGAATTTTTTGGGGGTGCATAACACTCGTTCCGCGGTTCTATTTTGTAATGAGCTATCTGGGTGCCATTTTGAAAGTGGACCGTAAATGTCAATGTATGTTCTAATTATGACCTTTTTGTCCACTTGCAACAGCCATGCTCAATGGACTCTCTACGGACACTGACGAGTTTGAACATCCAGCCGAATGAAGATGACCGACTATTCATGAAACCGCATACAGTGATATCTATTACAGTATACACAACACACGCTATACAATAAAACCTAATAACAGTGTTCAAGCTTTCATCATAAATGAAACAGATGGACGTTGAAGTGGAGAGATAAGATCATGTCAACCTCCAACACAATCACAGACACGAGGTCTGTCACTTGTATGAATCTGACTTGTCTCTAAATAATAGATGCATGCATATGCGGTTTAAGCGTAATGCGTGTGCGCCACGTCACTACTTGTGGGAACGAGAGGTGATAAGACTAGCCTCATAGTATATGCCTGATTTCCACTATATTAAGATCGCAAACAACAATATATTCGCAGCATCTCCAAATGGTTTCTCTTTATCCTACGTTTTACGAGTTTGCGCGAAAAGAAAATATGTGAGCGGGTCAAGTAGAAACGAAAAATGTTTCGAGAAAACGCAGTTCAAAGTTTTTTGTACCAAGCGTAGGTTGCTATGATGACTGAAATTATTTAAAATGGCTGGTCCTACATGTCAAGAAGCTAGGCCAAACGCCGTTCATCTCATTTATTTGTGCGAGGCCACGCCAGAGCGCCTTACATAAGGGACGTGGGAAGACGTGATGTCAACCGATCGCGAGTCTGACTCTGAAAGTGAAAGCACATGCAGGATCAGGAGGGCATGCGCCACAGCCAGCAGCAAAGAAGAAAAAGAGCTGCATGTGCCTGTACAGTTGCTTTGGGAGCACACGAGCAGGCCTTCAAAGCAATGAAGGACACTGGCACAGTGCTGAAGAAGAGGCAACGATATAAGACCAAAGGTGATGGTGCCTTCCTGCATCGGGATATAAAGGCACAGAATGCCTAGCTGCTGGCCAACAATTTGACACAAGTAGAAATTACTTGTACTGTGCTGCTTGCATTGTCTCTGTTCTTGGTGTTCAGGAGAAACGTATGGCCAGACTGCGCAAGGTGAAGAGGAGCGAGCTGCCAGCTGAGCACAAACTTTCAGGCAAGCCATCGCATCTTGCCAGGCCTGATATGAAAGCCAAGTTTCTTGAATTCGTTGATGCGTCACGTGCTCCTAACGGCCGCAGAGTTGGGAGTTCGTCTCCTGAGTACTACTATTTATGTTTTGAAGCTTCCGTGCGCACGATAAGAAGGACCAAACATGAGACGAAGGTACGACGTTCTGTTGTGGGCTGCTTCAACTTGGCACAAAAGACCAACAACCTTCCAACTTTTGGGAACACATCTGCGCGGGAATGGGTGTGAAAGGAGCGCCCGAAGACTGCCATTTGCCCACCGAAGTCAGACTATTGCGACCTGTGCAAGGAGTACAATGAGGAGGTCAGCCGAACCCAAACAACAGCAAACCGAATGGTGGAATCAGGGAATGCAGACGCCACTGCTCTGCAGCAGCAGAAAGACCTCGGTGAGAGCTATATGCAGCTTCTGGCATCCCACAAGGCGACTGCTCAAGAGTGCATTGACGAGTACAAGCGTCATCGCCAACAGTGCCAGTCAGATTGGCAAAGAATTCAGGAGCTGATGGCAGTGGAAAAACCCTCGCAATCAGACATTCAGGAGTTGGTTGGCCTGAAAGACAACTTTGCGTGTCTATTGATGCAGATTACCAACAGGGAAAGCTGGTTCCACACTGTGGCTACTCGGCTCAACCTGCAGCATCATACTACAAGCAAAAACTCTGCTTTGACAATTTCGGGATCGTTTTTCATGGCAGGCCGTCCAATTTCTTCTATGTCTATCACGAGGGAGCTGCTGGATCAAAGTCTGCAGACACAATGATCACCTATCTGGATCCTTTCATCTGTGCCAATGTGCCGGCATGGGTGAAACATGTTGCAATCATATTGGATAATGCAATGGTCATTAAAAATCAGTTTTTTGTTGGTTGGATGGGCCAGCTTGTCCATACCCAGTTTCAGACCTGTTGCCTGTTGCTGATGATTCATGGTCACATCAAGTTTAGCCCCGATGAAGCATTTGCCCGCATTTCACACTCTTTCTACTGCCAAGATATTTTCACTGGAAAGGAGTTGTCCTGCATCACTGCCCAGTATGGCTTGACGTACGAGTTGAATGGCAGCACCATCTTTTGTTGGAAGGAACAGCTGTCATGTGTGTACAAGGTAGTGCCTCATATTAAGGATTTGCACGATTTCGTCTGGCAGCAAGTTGCAGATGACCAACCAAGGCTCCAAGTGCGACAGTTGTGCAATGAAGGCCAGTACAATTTTGTGAATGTCTACTGTGCTGCTGATGGTGTTGTGCCTGATGTCAGGCCATTGTTCAGATCGTATGAGGACGCTGGAGAATGTCCCCCTGTCAACACTGAGAAGATGGCCCATCTGAATGAAATATACGACAGGTGGATCTCGCCAGACCGCAGGCTGGACATTCTTCCACCATTCGTTGCTCGGCCAGCTCTGGCTCTTCCTGCTCTCCAGCCTCAACAGACAGCAGCACTGGCTGTTGCCCACCACCAGCAGTGCACCAGGTGAAAGTGCTCTACTCCTGGCTGCTCTGGTCAAGGTCACAAGAACCTCCAGTGCTGGGCAGAAGGCCATACCAATTGTTCGGGCTGCCCGATTTATCACAATGTTCAACCACCAGTGTAGACAGGATTTCGGTGGATAGTAATTAATTACTCTATACTTTGATTTTATGTTCTTTTGTTTTCTTCGTATGTAGTTTGATATAACGAGTGTTGTGCTTGCTTGTATGCCACTGCGCTGTATGCATTCGAGAGTGTGAGACAATAAATTTAATGACCAGGGACAACTGCTGGGGTTGCACAATTAAGACTCGCCACAGGAGTAGGGTCTAGATATGATGCTCTCTGATAGGGTTCTCCAAGGATTTTTTTGGTTTATCTGGGTTTATCCCATTCTTGGATGGCAAAGGAAGGGTTTTCAAGAGAAAACTGAATTCTGACTTCTCGGGGGGGGGGGGGGGGGGGGGAACATGTCATTTCTACCTACCCACTCACAGTTGTTGAAAAAAACCATCTTGTAGAGGCCAACCACCAGGCACAACACTAAAAATGTGTTAAATCCTTACCTGACTATCTGACACCTGCACTGCTAGATCACTTAGACGACTACAACTCATTCATCCTGGATGAGCTGAAGTGTTCCATTTTCTGGAATCTAGTCTACAGCCAATGGAACTGTCTTGTAGAACGTTGGCATGTACCCAATGTATCATAAATTGGTTGACGGCTTCACCATGTGCACGTGTTAGGGCTGCACCTCAGATGATGCTTTGGTGACTGCTGCTGGTGTTGATTCTGAGGGAAGTGATTGTCCACTGTGCAAACTGCAACAGATATGTGAAAGTGCATCTCTATAGTGTGTGCCTCCACCTATCAGAGATGAAATGCAAATTGCTGAAATTACACAATTATCACTAGTCCAGAGCAAAGTCTGGTTACTTTACCTACTGGAGGCTATCATTCAGTGGATGAAATTTTTTTCGCTCCATATTAACATGCAGCAGAAATATAAATATACATGTACTAATATTACAAGTAGTGATAATCAGTTTATACTGCACAAAGGGCAGTTCCACATTGACCTGCGATCTTTGTAAACGCTTTTGTCGATCTTCATGCAGGCTACATGGAACCACTGCTGGCAAATATCACATTGTATCATTTTGGAGTCATCATTAGTATGCCGGCAAATACAGTATACTGGTATATTGTTCCTTATAGATGCCTTGGGATGTCTACTTGCAGAAGATAGGAAGGCAGTCATCACTCTGTCCTCAATACTGTTCAAAATATGCTTTCTCATTGCATTCTGTTTATACAATACAACTGCTGGATCTTGTCCATTACAAATGGAAGTAATACGCCACAGCAAATAATCCACAGTCATGTGATCCTTCCTGCATTTGAACATCTACAAAATCAACAGAAAATTGGTTTTCTTGTGTCTGAAGTAGGGCACTTATAAGCTTCAGGGTAGACTTGGGAAGCTCTTTACTCCATTGGAATCAAAAATTTTGATGCATGCTTTTTGGCGACCATCAGTGGATAGAGCAATCCAATGATTTTTATTCACACTTATGAACTGCTCCTGTCGTGTAATCATTGACAAATTCTGGCTAAGTGCAGGTGGTTGAAAGCCACCTATGGATGGGTGCTGCTGTTTCAGCATATATTGTACAGCGGTTATTATAAGATCATCTAGCCAGCTTTGTGGAGATGCAAGTATTGCCTTGCGGTACATTGTCAGTTTAACAGTACAGATAGTAGGCCAGGTGTCTTCATCATCTTCATCATCTTCACTCAATTCTGCTGCTAAATCCATCTTGCACAAGGTTTTGTGTGATCTCCATTAGTGCAAGAATGTCCTGGATGACAACGATCAGAGCAGGACGCTTTTTTCTTTATGCAGCAGCAGTACTTACTGTAGCACTGTTGCATCTTGTTTTGCATGCACATGATAATGATGCTTGAGTATCCAAGAAAGGAGTTTTGTTGCTATTAGATGGTGTTGATGATTTCATAGCTGATGCAGGTGTACAATTCTTGTTTTTTCAATTATCTCCTCTATGACAGTGTGAGGTGCATTCAATTTTATTCTTCTTACAAGGACACTGTTGTGTGCTGCAGCCTGCTGTGCACTTGCACCTATTCTTTGAAAATGTACTCCATGGCGTACTTTCTTTCGAAGCCGCTCGAAGTGACACACGAGTACAACTTTCCCATCCTTTCACAGATACACAGAAATTCCCTTCAAAAAATTCCAGATCACAAGCAGAATAGCATTTACACAACACTCCTGACTTGCACAGCAAGCAGTACATTGCACATGCTGCTCCAATCACCTGTACAATTATGCATGGCAGTCTATTTGGTCAGTGGAAGCCCAATCAATGCGAGGAATTCTCACAGTAACACAATCTCCCACATGAAACTCTTTAACTTTGTGCTTAAGGTTGTATTTTACCATCATCTTAATAGCAAATATTCTTTATCTGCAATCTGGCGAACAGGCAGTAGTAGCCAAAACCCTTGAATTGGACTTCAACAAACCACCTATAAATCGAAAGGAACCAGAAAGATTAATTAGGTATAAACATATATTGAGGCACATATATGTACATTGTTGTTTCCATTTTCATCATGATCACTTTCCTGACAATCACATTATTCTGAATCAGCAGAGTACTGGTAGGAAGATCACTTGCAGATGTGGTTTTGTGACTCTCCTCAATATTAGTGCCCACATAAGTACCTTCCATTTCCTTTTCCACTACATTGTTCTCATCGTCTTCCACATCATAATCCTTATCTACATCTCCACTCTGAGAATAAGAAGGCAGAAATTGAATATGATTCAAAGAATTGTATCAGTGGTTCTTGTGTACCGCAGAGTGATGGTGCAGATGAATCAGGTGGTGCATTATTTAGAACTATGCAATACAGCATTGGCACAGAGTTACAAATACAGCTTTTTTGGTGCACTGTAATTTTAATGCAGATGACAAATGCACATATTGATACATGTATGTTGTGCATTATGAGAGAGTGTACTGGACCACTAAGCATTATGAGAGAGTGTACTGGACCACTAAGCATTCTTGTGTCTGATTGCCTTGCGCATCCATCTGTTTGGCGATATCGTACTGCTCATATTTGTGTATCTTGCAAGATCAAAAATGTTTCCATGACAACCAGCTTTAGTACTGTTGCACTGTCCGTGGATAATGGGGCGTGGCTGACGGTGTTGGACAGTGGCAGTAGCTGCTCAGGTCGTGTGAGCGTCCGTTTCCTAGAAGATAGGGTGACCTCTTGTCGGTACTAGTAAGTGCAGTGTGGGGTGGAGGGGGATAGGAGGAGATTGACCATATCTGCTTATGTCTGTGTAGTGTGTCCACTGAAAGCTTGTACAAGTGTGGCACGAATCTGACTTCCTTGATGGCTCCCCTGGTCAGCTGTGTAGGCAGATACGGAAATTCGTCGCCGTTAGATGTGTCGCAGTGGATTCCGATACTCAACAATACGGTACGTGTGCATGTACATGTCAAGTGTTTACAATCTTGTGTCTATTGTGTACATGTACTGTACATGTAAGTTAGTAGTATTTGAGTTTCAACATTCAGGCATGTGTGACACTTTACATGTATACATGCATGTAAGCTGAATCACAGTGTAGTCACTATAATGCATCAGCGCTCATTTTTTTTCCCGCTGTTTCATTTTCTTCTGAGTCACATGATGGGTGCAGTGTCAGTTCCATCCTTAGGACAGGGTCACTGTAATCAGGAATACCAATGAGTTGAGATTGTCAGCACTTCTCATGCCAGTACTGTACAGATGAGTACTGATGTACTGTACAGATGAGTACTGATGTACTGTACAGATGAGTACTGATGTACTGTACAGAAAAGTACTGATGTACTGTAACACGTAAAATCGTTAAGTTCTTGTACATTTTCATTGAACTAGAAGCAAGGGAAATCTAATCTGAGCAGACTTAGCTACCATTGTTGCACATACATTGCACACACAATACTTAGCCATCCAGTAACTTGAGAAGTTCATGGATTTGGACTGATCATTCCAACGGTTCCTGCATTAGGTCCTGTGTTACATTGGGTCCTGCAACAGGGTCCTGCATTAGGTCCTGTGTTACATTGGGTCCTGCAAAAGGGTCCTGCATTAGGTCCTGTGTTACATTGGGTCCTGCAACAGGGTCCTGCATTATAGGGTCTACAGTGCTCCAAATCGGCTATTTCGCTTGTAATCTTTGAACCCTTCAGGCTGCATGCAAGGGAATCGGATTTTTACATTTAACCTTTAATCTCCAGAGCCAAGTCCTACACGTAGAACCAATATTTGAAAATTCATTATAAAAAGAAATGCAAGTTTTTGTCATCCATTTCTCTACTATTGTTTGATGTGTCTATCATGCTAAATTAACCAATTGTTAATTAAGCTATTTTTTTAATCACACCCTTGGTTATACAATGCAAAAAAAAGGATGCGGTTCCTTAAAAATGTATTATGTGTACAATTTAATTGTCACAGAAAAAAGTATGACAAATATAACTTTTATTATATGTTTTTTTGAAGCTTGATGTGTGTGCTATTTAATACATTCTATGGGCAGTGTTCTAACTCTAATTGGTTTTGCCATTTTTACTGAAAACACGCTGTGCGTTTTCAAGATTTTGTCCATTCACTTGACTGTTCCAAAACATGTGACTGACAAATACACATTGTTCATACACTTGTGGAGCTAGCAAATTCCAAATCTATCATTTACTTTTTTATTTTCCTAGTGCCAAAGACCTGTCTTACTATCCCCCTTCGTTTGCACGTCGTTCTGACCTTTCCAACATTACTTGTTGGTACTTGAAGTTGCTTCACGATAAACCGAAGACATATCTATTGGCAATCCAGTATTGACTGTGTTTGACAGTCTTTGAAGAATTGCAAGGAAGTACCAGTCTATTCAGAATTGCTAACCATTTCTACAGTACAATGAGTTTTTGGTTTGTTCTCTGTTCATATGGGTTTGCAAAAAATTAATTTTAACATGCGTCATACGCGTAGGACCATCATCCTACGCATAGGACCATTATCCTACACGTAGGACCATCATCCTACGCGTAGGACCATCATCCTACGCGTAGGACCATCATCCTACGCGTAGGACCATCATCCTACGCGTAGGACCATCATCCTACGCGTAGGACCATCATCCTACGCGTAGGACCATCATCCTACGCGTAGGACCATCATCCTACGCGTAGGACCATCATCCTACGCGTAGGACGTCTGGAGATTAAAGGTTAACCATCATTTCTGCACAAGAAAAGATTTTATTATATGTCAGGTGATAAGTAAACAAACCTTGAATCAAATCACATTTTTCAATTGCAGTTCCCGTAAGGAACATAGATAAGAGTTCAAATTTATTTTATAGGTAGTCATTGTGGTACCTAAGTGCATACAAGGTTTGACTTTTTAAGTCTAAGTGGTTGGAAAGAAGTTTCGATTTACGTGCTTTTCGAAGTACTGCTGGGTTCGCCTGAATTCGGACAAATTAGTTCGACTTAAGGCCTGAAATTTACTGATTACAACATGAAGGTCCCTAAGCTATTCGTATATACTGTATGTTGTATAATTTTTGCAGAAATTGTTTCAAAAGCTGAAAGGTTTCGTGAATTCATTGACTGTTATGTGATATCATTTCGATATCTCTGGTGTACAGTGACATCACATATAGGGGCAGGGCTATTGCATATTTATAAGTGGGGTGGATCAGCCTGCTGTAACCTTTTGGGCGTGTGATCATCCCATCTCCCAGAACACAGGAGGACCGTGTGATGTTGTAACTTCACTACACTTGCAAATACTCTTTGCGTACACTGGCTCGTTCGTCAGTCCTCAAGCTGTTGTGGTTGGGGCACAAGTAACATACAGTACTACAGATGTCTTCTCTTTGGTAAGTGAATATGTTCATGGCGCTCATTTATAATTGTTTTGAACTATTGCAGTGTCGTGGATCTAAATGCAATGACTTGTCAACTGTGCTTTCATTGCGAACAGCTGTGACATTTGTCGATGTTAGCAGTCCTCCAAGTGCAGTGCTCAAGTCCACCACAAACATTGTTAGGTACCTTCCTTATGACTTCCTCTATCCGTTCTTTGCCTCCGGAGGGCACGCAGTAGTCATTTCCCTACCCACTCTCTTGATACAGCTGTTGAGTGTTATGGTGTTTCATTTGTTTTAACCACTCATCGTCATTAAGCAGGGTACGCAGTCGTTACGCATATAGAAGCACGGGCCTGATACTGTCCGAGGCTCAGATTATAGCCTGTAGTTGGAACAATGTACTAGTGCAGTGCTATATGCACAGTGGTAGCTGTTATATTGATTGAAATCATCTTTCAAACCTTCAATTTAGAATCATTCAAGGTCTGCAGTCATGGATACGACTGCTCCCTTGAGTCATAACGATCATATTTTGGCAGTGTCCAATAAAACTTATTACAAATTATTTCATTAATAATTATCATGCCTCATTTGCAAGGAATGTTGAGAAACAGGCATGCATGGTCTGTAAAGCTGTAAACATTTATGCAATAGGAAATTGGTGTGTGCGGCTACAGTCTATCCATGGGCCTACAAGATGCCTCCATACCATTAAGTTAAAAGTTCATACAGCCAATAAAGCATTAGAATATTAGTACTACTTAGAGGGAATAAATTAATGAAGAACCACACACGCCAGAAGTTTAGACATGCCACCAGTCTGTTGGTAAACTGCAGTTTGGTACTCCATGTAAAAGCTCCTATCTTGCATGCTGCCATTTTCAGGGAAACCAACACGATGTCCATATGGTGGATGAATATGGTTGGACATGAGATGGTTGCAGCTCACGTAGGACATGCGTGGCTAGTGCAATGCATCCTTTTGGAAGGCGCCAGATTGGAAAACTTTGCTGCACCCAGATCAGTAATTTATGCATGAATAATACATGCAAGTCACCGTGGTCAGGATTTCATGTCTTGATATGTTCAAATATATATACATGTATACATTAGACACATGCAGGAATGTACTACTATGTTATATACACTCACATAATAAGTTTAAAGAAACCGAGTGAAGTGCAATGGGTTTTTCTGCAAACATGACGATCACTTAGTGAGCACGATGCTGTCATGAACCTGACCATCATCATCTCTCACGTACTCAAACACCAATGTTGTAGCATTAGCAGTGAAGCGAGAGAAACCCCAGTGCTGAAAAAGAGTTTGTAGTAATGCAGCTATAAGCAGACCAAAATGGATTTTGACAAGTTCAGAAACATTAATTAAATATTGCCATATGACATCATTTGAATATATTTTGTGGCTGCATAATTAGTCTTTGGTAGCCAGCTTATTCTCCTATCATTCAATACAACATTAGCCGCAGCAGAGCAACCAAAGACACAGCCACATTATCAGGTGACATCCAAAGGCAATACACACAAAATGTGTACATTAAATATTTGGTTCACTCTTTGAGGACATGGGATAGCCTATAGAACAATAATCACCACAAACAGCAACTACTGTACTCTCAGAAATAGGTCCATATGGTATGCTCATAGGCAGACATACGCACATAGGCACACACAGCACACATGCATACATACGTACATACGCACATAGGCACACACAGCACACATGCATACACACGTACATACGCACATAGGCACACAGCACACATGCATACACACATACATACACACATAGGCACACACAGCACACATGCATACATACGTACATACGCACAGAGGCACACACAGCACACATGCATACATACGTACATACGCACATAGGCACACACAGCACACATGCATACATATGCACATAGGCACACACAGCACACATGCATACATACGTACATACGCACATAGGCAAAACTACTCACCTGAATGTCATAAAAATCAAGCCACTTCGGTTTGATGGGTCTGTGGTGGGTGTGATAATTAAATGCACCGATACTAACTGAAACAATTAACATACAAAAGACACTACACCACACAAGTGCAAAAAAAACAGCAAACAATCATCCATGTGATGCTTTGTGCAGAAATGTCACTTAATTGCTTAAGAATAGTTCAGGAAATGACCACACCTTTCATGGCTTTGAAATTTTCAACAAGACTCCTTTACCATGCAGCAAGTTTAGTTTTACATGTACATGTAAGTAAGAAGAGATTGTAAAAATCACTTACATATGCATGATCACTTAACTATGCTCAAACTAATACAAATCACAATGAATGCCATATTTTTAAGCTGTTTCAATGAACAGTTATAGACTAATTCTAACCTTTAGTATAATGGCATCATTAATTATGACCACAAATTTCAAGTTAGTAATGTTAAAACATACATTTAAAAGCAAAATGAAAAATTGTGTTCTACTCTATTGTGTAGCAGTGCTAAAATAGACTAATCATTGCTAAAATAAAAACTAACTTTCATTGCTAAAATAAAGACTAATTTTCATTGCTAAAATAAAGACTAACTTTCATTGCTAAAATAAAGAGTAACTTTTCAGTGCTAAAATAAAGAGTAACTGTAACTTTCAGTGCTAAAATAAAAAGTAACTTTCAGTGCTTAAATAAAGAGTAACTTTCAGTGCTAAAAGAGTAACTTTCAGTTCTAAAATAAAGAGTAATATTCAGTGCTAAAATAAAGAATAACTCTCACTGCTAAATAAAGAATAATGAACTGGCTACTGAATCAATCGTACATGTAATAGCAGCAAATAACTTATGTTTGGGTTTTAAAAAATTGTACATGCGATCGTTGCTGCAAAAAGGGTCCTAATGTATATATAGTAGTAGCAACAGAAACTTAACCCTTGTGTTGAAATGTATGGCTAATTAACAATTCAGTTCATAACAGATTGTCCAATTCTCAGTGTGTAAGAATTACTATGTACAGTGTAGAGGACATTCAGACTTCTAGAATATCAATGTAGCCGAAATGTTGAAAAAAAAAAAGACATCAGGTTTCTTTTTTCTGCAACAATCCCACATGTACATACACTTGTGCACACACATGTATGTATTAAGGCTTACTCGAGGTTCTGTGAAAGACTCTGTCCTCCCGTGCCCACCACAATGTGCACAGTGCCTCCCTCCGTGCACACTCTGTCAAAAACAGGGCAAGAGCGCTGGTAGGAGTGGTGATGGCCCCAGAAGGCAACATCAACCTGGTATTTCTAAAGGAGTGTTTGCAGCATCATTTTAGGCAGATCAGAGTCTGAAAAGACTGTTTCAAAAAGGCTACTCGCAGTTCATAAACAAAACACCCGTAATGCATATCTGGATACAGATCACAAAAATGTGCACATGTACAGTATGCACAGAGTTAAACACATAACCTTAAGCAAAGGCTCCACAGTAGACCTAAGTTGAATGGCCACTGGCTGGTCACCGTCTGGTTCAACCCAATTGATACTGTCAATGTACATAGGCCTAGGTTGGGTGTGTGTGACCGTGATAGGAGCAGGAGTGTGGAGATAATGATAAAATAACATCAAAATATTTATTATTACAGCTGTTTTTTGCCAGCAAAAAAACCCCTTAGCCACAGTATGAATGATGATAGGTTCCCCACATGTCACAGGATTGTGTACTGAGCGAGACCCACCTGTGTCCAGCAAAGATGAGCCATGGTGTCTTGGAGCGATCCACTGTGCTGAGATGGTCATCAAGGTACTGCAGCTGGGCAGAGCCGTTGTCATAGCGGTGCTCAGTACTCATCAGAACAAAGTGGACACTGCCGAAATCAAACCCAAACCTGCATTGGAGGATAATGAAAGAAGATATTGAAAGCACAACACACTACTTATGATATCTCCCTCATGACACCTCTTATCCTCACCATGGTTGGTCTTGTGCAGGTGTGGGCATTGGGAATCTCTTCTCGTAAGGTACACCACACTCTCCATTGGAGTCTGTGCCATTGTAGTAAGCACTGGGGAGAAATGAACCAAATCGCAACATATAGCCATCCAAAACACACTTTACCCTGAGTTAGGAAAGTCTCGCTCGTGGTTCCCGATGCACACCATATATGGTAGACGTGTTGCAATAGGTTGTATTTGGTCAAAGAATTCCTCCCACTGAAAGACATAAAGGAAGACGGCAGTACAACGACCACACTGAGGTATAGACATTTCCATGTAACCGTACCCAGACCCTCACACCCAGACCCCCACACCCAGACCCCCACACCCAGACCCCCACACCCAGACCCCCACACCCAGACCCCCACACCCAGACCCTCACACCCAGACCCTCACACCCAGATCCCCACACCCAGATCCCCACACCCATGACTGTTACATCTGCACCATTACCACCACACATCTATAGAGGTGGGTGTGGCATCTTGCCATGTAGCACTACGAAATTAGGTCACACATCTTTAGAGTGTTTAGAGAAGTCATTTTATGCCTCAACTGAAATGAAAATTCTGGGGATCATACCATGCCGTTTGAATTAAAAAGGAGCGGGATTTAATATATATATATGGTAACTATGCATGTACATGGGTCAATATTATGAGTCACACAGGATGCCTGCACGCATCATGAGTCACATCACGCACATGTGCATCTCAACTGACCACACTGGCATAGCCTCTGGCATAGCTGATGTCCCCAATGTGCAGGACCAGGTCAGTCTGGTCAATCTGGCTGTAGATGAGGTTGGTGGTATTGAGTGCAGGCTGTTGTGCTGTCATGATCTGCAGACTGTCGTCCACCTGTCCGTTTCCCATGTCTGAGAGGCAGGGGCAGATGCATATGCCATTTACATGAGATGCATTTAATATTCACAGAGCCATTTTATAAAGCAAAGCAGAATACCAATTTAATCCATCGTAACATAATTCACATTTAATAATAATTGATATTCAAATGTATGCTTATAAATAAATTCAATCCATGCTTACCTCCATAAACAACCACCCTAACAGTAGAGTTAGGACTTGCAACAGGAGGAGCTGTGAAACTGTACTCTTGACTGAAGCCAAATATGTCACCAAATACATAAAAGTACTTCTTTCCAGGCACCAGGCTAGTGGAAAGGAAGTAAAATGATATGACACTGCAAGCACCTGTCTTCTAGGAGGTGTACTACTGTCTCCTTTATTATTTATATGGTTTAATAGTTTCGAATGACATGTATTACAACAAGTGGGTAATACTGCAGCCAAATAACATGCTTGTGCTTAATGGTAAACAAAGATTTGGTCTCAATTTGTCAATAATCGCAGCATTAAAAATTGTGAAGTATATGTGAGTCATAAATCATTGTGTTCCAGCACAGAGGAACGTGGCTTGTATACCAAATGCTAGATTTGTTAAATGGCTGTTTACATTTACAGATTCACTGGCATGGATAATTGATGATGTAGCTACAGACCTCCCAAGCACACATAGAGATGTATATACGTATATCCCACCACCAGCACAAGCATTTAGTGACCAAAAATATTTTTTTAATTTATTTCTCCTATGTAACAAAACAAACTTATTTAACTAATTAGCTTATTGGTTAGAAACACACTGCACGAAGATGATGTCATGGTTATAATAATAGTCAAAATCCTTGCCCCTCCTCTTTGCCCCTTCACATCCACACCCTCTTTTTTGTCTTACTTGTCCATGGTGACCTGATGCAGCATGCCTGGGTCCAGAAAGCCGAAATCTGTAGCCGGAGATCCACACATGTCCCCTGCCTTGTAGGTACTGCTGGAGGCCTGGTTTTGTGGTAGAGGATCTGTTACATGCACAATACACCTGGAGGCCTGTACAGTAGTACATCATTCATGCAGCTGAAAGTATGCAGTAAGCACTAAAGTGACAATATTGTGGGCAACATTTTATCTGCATTCATCTAATGATCTAGCCCTGCATTCTTGCAACTGGTCACTGAAGTAATCCCCATACAAGCCAACAAGTAATGCTACGAAGGTGTAGGCATCAAATGCCCAGCATTTATATTGCAAGTCATGCAATAAGTATATGGAATGCACAGACATGCAAAACTATCAGAGCACTGACTGACCATTTTGGAGTTGGTATAATTGCCACTTTGTGGTCCCCAGACCACCTGTGGAACCTCAGACTTCTGAGTGACCCAAATGAGGCTGAATAGGATACATTGGTACATGCACATAGGGTTATAACTGGAAGCAGAATGGATAGAGAATGAAGGTAGGATAAACCAAGGTTTGTGCATGTAAAGGCAGAACATAGTGAAAGGCAGTATCACACTCTCAGAGTACACAGGTAATTCCATAGATAAGTGAGCCATCTTTTTAGCATCATTGTCAAGTATTGAAATAGCACTTCTCAAATATGCACTGTACTCTCTATAGTCTGCCCAGAAAGATGATCAGTATTTTATGTTAGGAATAATAGCAGGTTAGCTACACCTATGGTAAAAGTTTGTTTTGCTTTGAAATTTAATATATTTTGCAATTACAAAATAATTTTAATCTTGTGCTAAACCTAAAGCCCTATCATTACATGTTACAAAATTAATTGCTATTGGGTTCACCTCTGTAGCAACTATATTTTTGAGCAAAAGGCATCTATGCCCCTCCGACATTGATAAAGCTATGTCCGACCGAACTATGTTAAATATTCAAATGCTTGTATTTTAAAAACCAAACAAGATAGGGTATATAAATGTACAGCAATTTTGTGTATTCCTATGAGGAGAGTATATACGAGAAGTGCAACCTCAATACTAGACAATGATGATAAAAAGGTGGTTCAATTGCATATGGACCTGGCCTGTGGCCTTATACATATGCATTGATCACATGACCCTCACATGATTTCAGTAGGGTCATCACTGAGAACAAGGTGCCCTTGAAGTGGTTCGTTGTAGTTTTGGAATTGAATGATATCGGATACAGCTAGTAGTACTGGGTTCTGCGAACCTGCAAAATCAAAGCAAAATTCTACTGTCTGAAATTAGTATATTATAGGGTTTGAATTTATTATTGCAGATTCTGTGGACATGAATTTCAATAGCAATTTTTAAGTTGGCTTCTATAAAATTAAAGTGCTTTATATATCATGAGATGGCTGCATGTGATCAAATTTCTCAAAGGGTCTCTGTGTTACTAAAGCTTGACAGTCCCTTCTCCAATTGGATGCCATCATATTTGATGATGCTGTGCATAGCTATCCCTCAGTGTTTCCTAGCAACAAGTACTTTTAAAGTAATGGGGCCCTATATTTAATATCGCTAAAGGCGTCTTGCGCTGGACCAATATCTTTAATTCACTTGACAGGCTTGATTTGACGGAAAGTTTATGAGATTGAGGAATTCTTCAGTGAATCTTACTTTTTCACTGTTTAATTTGTAACGTTAAAATCGATTCATGCACATATCAGTTTGACAGAGTACAACACAAGACTTGAAGCAATCATCTTAATTACATCAACTAAAAATACACTCTTGCAGTTACCTCCAGTGAAGAAACCCACAATCATATTGTCACGCATGTTGATCAACTGGAATTTCAGTGTGCCTTTCCCTGTGATCATGTACAAGACACTGAAGCTGGCATACTGGGTAAGAGATTTAGAAAGTGAAAAAGGATTAAGTACATTTGACGTTGTGAGACTCAGACCCCATCCTTCTCTTGTACATCAGCTCCTTAATTATGTTCGGTGTACATTTATTCCATATATGTAATTCTGCATTGCTTTAGTGGCAGCACAACGTCGGTGATAACATTTTTGATTTGTCCACATTTAATTGAAACATGCATGCGGCTCTACCTGGTATTTGACGGGGGCGTGGTTGCGAAGGTCGACGGAGTTGTTCACTGGCGGTGTGAATACGCCCCCCCAATCTGAAGTGCTGCGCTCACCCTTGTTGTCCCAGGTCACGGCGATCCAGTCCCCAGATGTTGACAGGACCGTAGGGGTCACAGAGATGCTAACAGACCCTGCATGCCAGTATGCAATTCATACCAGCTACTAAGACTACAGTACCTTGGCACTGTAAAGTTGGGCGTAGTCCGACCTTGCATGCGACACGCTGAGGTCGGGCCACGCCCAACTACACGTAGGTACTGGTATCGATCGAACATACCGTCACATCTGGCGGTCACTCCACCGTTGTGCAGCAAGTCTTTAAAAGTGGGGTGGTAGTGAGACGAAGCGACTGCAGCAAGAAGTACGACGACACAAACGTAGCCTCGAGCGTAGCTGCACAAATACATTATATGACGTATCTCGTACCCAGTCTCAAAATATCACAATTAGATTGCAGATCACACGTGATGCAGTTGCAAAGAAACCGTCAATGGTTGGAGCAAGACGTAGACCGGGGGTGGGGGAGGGCGAGTGGAACAGCCACGTCTGCTACAACATGCTGGTACTGTATCTCAGTGTAAAGTGAAGATCCACAAAGTAACAAACATTTCACATATATTTCACTAACTGCTGGCACCAAGATACTGCAGTAGTTGACAATTGCCTGGCTTGCCTGGTGGGTTCCGCCGACCATGTAGATGATTCGACTATCTTCAATAACGTGCGTACCGTACAACAGATTGTGACGAGGAGTGAAAGCGTTATAAAAACAAGGGAGCAATTTACATGTCAGTGCAATATGTAGTACACAGTGGTGTTAGGAAGATTCATTTTTCAAGACACGATGATAATCAAACACTGTGAATGATGCCATAGGAAATCATTAGCTCATCAAGTAATGCATGTTGTCCATATGTGCAACCATGCATGTAGATGCAAAACAATTACTTCATAATAGCAACTGGGATTACATGCTCTAATATTAATTTGTACAGATTAGAGATGGAACTCTATGCAGTGTCATCATCATACATGTTCAGGTGTGCATGCTTCTAAGACTAGTGTAATTGGATACGGGAAATTTGTACTAGCGGATCTGTCAGAGATAACTGAATTATTCAGCATGTTTAAGACATGATGCTTTGACAATCAACAATCAGGTAAAACATGTTTATAAATACTTGATACCTCGATTCTATGTTCACCTTGTACATGTAGCATTAACATTCACGCCTTTTTGTTTTGAGGTGGTCGAGAAATAACAATTCCGTCACTCATTTGATAATAAAATAGTGCCTGATTATGATCATGGATTGAAACCAAATGTCATGCTACATTCCAGTTAACAAATAATACTTAGTCGTGCAACAATTGTAACACTAAAATGAAACATAACTTTTTCGTGTGAATAATATGCCTACTACGATCATCATGAGCTGTTGATGGTGGCTCATGAAAACAGTCGTGAACTCTTTTGTCATGACGAAGGTCGCTGTTGGCATATTCGTCATGCCACGTGTGATTAAACACCAGACTATAAATCAATGATTCCGTGTTCTCTTCCATTGTACTGAAGTCTGCAGATTTCAGGTCAGCATCCTTCTCAGAGAGATTCAATATGGAATAGATCAGCATACCCAACTGTTTCCAATCCAGAAGTGAAACGTTTCGCTTTTTCACATCAAGTGTACTACTGTATTTATACATAAAATGGCCATTGTACTCACTTGCTACATCCTTTACACTGATATCACGACAACGATCAAAATCAATTAATTTCACATGTTCACCATCAAAACACACATTTGCCAGCCGTACATCAAGATGTGCATACTCGTACATGTCATGCAGCTCCTCCAGTGCAGCTTTAATGCCACTTGATAAGTCAAAGAGGCAAGATTTCAACTGTACGATGTCAATGAACACGCAACTTTATCTGAGGGAAAACTTTGGATTGTCCCAAAAAATCCCCAAAAACAAAATAATCAGGAGCCGCCCCCGCCCCCCCCCCCCCCCCCCTCCCGCGTACTCAGTCTCCCATTCCATTCTTCACAGCGTGATGAAACAAAAAACATTTACCATTCGACCAAATAAACACTGTGCACATGCACATACATGTAGACGCAACACTCTACCTATCGTACCTCGATCACCACACTGTGCTACAGCAGCTACCTTGCCACTCATGTCCGGATGTTGTAGAACTGATATGCGGAGCTCTGCCACCTTCCACGGATGGCCGCAGTTGTTGCCGCCCCAATTCCCAGAAACCGTGCCTCTATGCCCGCTTGCGAGAGGGCCGACCATTTCAGCGGCAAACCTCACTAGGACCCATTACTACAATAAAAGAGAGGCCAAGAGATGGGCCCCGCAGAACCACAAACGCAACACTGCAGCGAAAGGACATATTTCTCCATTCCCTGTGTCAATCACAAGTGAGACCCCTCTCCTGAAAGGGTCAGTCTTCGACAATTTCATATACACCATCAGAATACACAAGCCATTCACAATTCAACAAAAGGCATAGATGGTTGGCTAGGTCGAACGAAGAGTCAGAGGGACCACCACCTCCCCAGACCATAAGAACTCAAAAAAGCAAGGGCACGAGACTGCCCATAGCATGGCACAGAAAACTCCACTGACCATACTGCCATTAAGGACCTCGATTTTGCCTGTGGGACTAGAAAGCAAGGCCTGCCTTCCCCCTCTTTCGCTGCCACTTTCCTGTACATTCCAGGTGTGGCATATCCAGAATCCTCAGGTCCCCTAGCCCCAGTCCAATCTGAACATGATGCACTGTGGAGAAATGTGGCTTCACTGTGTTAGCTGCCAACCCCCCATCAACAGGTGGGCAACAAACTGGGCTAACGTATCCACTGAGGTGGTGTTTGCAGAACTGGGCATACAAATTCTGACCGGTCCTGTAAGTTCTCATTGAGGAGGCAGCTACGCTTGCTGAAAACAACTCCAGAACTACTGGAGCAAACCGTCGATGTCCGGACTGGTTGATCTGTCACCACGAGTGACACCAACAGCTCCAGGATGCGAGTTGGGTTGGGGTCTACAGCCATGTCAGTTAGTAATGAGAAGAACAGTGGGAGATTATTTCTTGAGATGGCATCAGTCGCCTTAGTCTCCAGTACAGTATGTGAAAGACCTAATGTGGAAATTTGTCACAATAAAGAATAGACTCCTCATACACACATGATGTGCGCCTCCTTGCGTAGCCGGAATTCCACATTGCGATGGTCCCGTCATTATGGACGTGAGCCTCCTCTTGCCAAACCCGAGGGCCCCCATACTGCGCACGCTAACACCACCAGCACACAGTGGTTTCGACGTCTAGTCCATGAGGACATTTCCAAATTTATGCAATTCAAACACGCAAAAGTATTTCTACCCACAACTGCAGTAAATTAATGTACACTGATTGTTGTTTTTGTATTCTAAGTTAATTCAAATCTAACTAACTCAATAAGATTTTATGTACTGCTTAAAACTGATATCTAAATTAATTACAGGCAATTATGTTGATACCTGCTCTGATTAAGTGGTGAAATTACATTAATTTTATTAATTCGAATTAAGTAACTAAAATCAGGCCAATTTAATCAAGTTTAAGAACACTGTAGTTAAATACAAAGAATAAGTTATGAATATATTCAGGATTCAGTTGCAGTTAAAGGCACACTATTTAAATGCTACCCCCAGATATTATATAACATTTGCTGGGTTTTAGCAGTATCTTCGTCATATTCCATATGTAACCCATGATCTGTTTCCTCTCCCATGGGTAAAAATACAATCAAAGTGATCTTCAAATGATAGTTTCCTAGCGAATGTCGTGTGATCCATTGCAAAATGAACATTCACCACATGTCAAAAACTTCTCACTATTGGATGACTTGATCCATAGTCCAGTTAACACGTCTATTAGGTTTGCCTGCTGTGTTGTTTTTTGAGGATGCTGATGGCATAGTGCTATGATCTTGAACGACAGTAGTCTGGGACCAGACTGATGGTTGTACATAGTATAGTACAACCATCAATCTTGTCCCCTGACTACAACGATAGTGGATGGATCATAAAAAAATACTTCTTGTTGTAGGAGAGCTTTTCTTTAAACTACTTTTTATTTCGATTTAGCTAACTCCACTTTCATCTCAGCAGGGCCATTCGATTATTAAAGTTTCAAATTTTATCCCTCTCATAAAGTACTGAGAAACTGTCCTGAAGCCTCCCAATCACTTTTAAACCTCTTATGTATCTTCCAATTAAGTTATAGACTGTCTGTATCTTTTCTGCCATGGAAACGTACGAAGTAGTCAGTGTTAGTTAAGTACATTAGCACGCTTGCATGTTAATCTCGCGACCAGTTATGAACAAACTAAATAACAATCGAACAGAGTGTCGCATAAACATAAAACAAGAGGCGGCTATTACAATCACCCCCATAAGACATTATGTGAATACGCGTGCAACAAAAAGAGCGCAAAGACAGCGCAAACCTTTCGCAAAAGAACAAAGATGGCGCTGCCTCAGCCTTCCGTAGCTTGGCAGTGTGCATAAGGAACATGTATGGGACACAGCCACCTACACAGTTATTAAAATAATTAATAATAATCAGTCTACGCGTTTGAACTAAAGTAGCGGTACGTCACGGCCATATTGTTATAACAAAAATCAATAAAGTACTTGTGTAACGACATCACGTGCTGATCTGCTCTAGAACATTCTTTTAACTCATTCCACACTTCGGCGCGGAGTATCGTCACTGCGGAGCCTGTGTCCAGCAACATGTCCGTTTTACGACCCTCCACTAGTCCTCGTGCCCATGTAGCGGAGCTTGTTTCAATGCTACCCACCTCCGCTGTAGCTGGCTGGTTTTTGGTCAATACATGCGGGGCCGGCGGTTGACCCTTTCCGCCGACCCGTTCCCATTTAAAGAAGGCTTACTTAACAGAGGGCAGTTCCTTTTTACGTGTCCCTGTTCCCTGCAATGCCAGCAAACCACTTCTCGAGCTTTCTCTCGTGGGGTATTTCGCACTCCCGAGACCCTACTGTCTGCGCGTTCCGGCGGTTCTCTCAAAATTGTTACCCTCGTCAGCTAGTTTCTTTACTTGTGCACTCAGCTTGTCCAGTTTATCCTCCAGACTAGTCGCAGAGACAGGCGCTGCCACTGCTAGTGGTCTTTCCGCAATTCTTTCCGTTTGTAAACGCCTATGGGCCATCTCCACCGTTTCCAATCTGCGTGCCAGGGTCGCTGCATCCTTAACTGACTTTGGCATCTCCTTTAAGAGCTGTACTTGGATAGAGGAGGACGAGACACCTTGGATAAATTGGTTACGAATTAGAACGTCGCATTGCTCCTCAGACCAACCTGGAAAGGCTCTGCTTGCCAACATACGCAACTCACCAATGTATTCGACTAGCGACTCATCCCGCTGTTGTACTCGAGCCTGAAACTTTACCTGCCATTCCAGTTCTGTGCCGTCGTGGCCATAACGACACTGTAGACACTCGTGTACCGCGGCGTAGTCCGCGGACTCAGACAACCCGTACTGAACCACCAGCCTAAGGGGTTCATCCTCCAGCAATGGTAGTAGCTCTTTCACCCGCTCCGAGTCAGGTACCTTCGCCTCTTTAACATACCTCTCGAAACGGGAGATCCAGAGACTCCAATCCGTCTTCTCAGTGAACTTTGCAGGCGGACGGACGCTCATCCGAACTGTTAAAGCCGCCTCCATGAGTATACTCACTTCTGACACCAATGTAACGCATACACCGGAAATAGGTAAATGAGAAGAACATTTACATGCATACAAGTAACTTCTTATATAACATAAAAGAATGTTCTAGAGCAGATCAGCACGTGATGTCGTTACACTTGTCTACTTTAAATAGTTGCTCGTGTAACTCGTGGCTTAAAGATTGATGCGGCAATAGCAACTGTATACATACACACACTCATAAATACAAAAATCCTTATATATCTGCAGATGACGTCAGCTTGTAGCTATGTAACACCACCCCCTCCTTTCAATGCTGAAGGTAAGGTCCATAGCAGTCTGGGTGGGACTCGGTGCTCTCTAGCAGGGTATCTTCGTTCCGGATCAGGTGCAGGCACCTCCGGAGCAGGTAATACTTCTTCAAGTTGATTTTCATTCTCGTCATCATCTAGCAGTTTTCCAGTGTGGCTGGGGTAGCTACAGTAGGCGGAGGGCCCTTCGGTTTACTCTGTTCTCGGGGGGACGGAGGACTGTGATCTGGCTGAATGTTTTGTCCACCTATATATGGTTTTAACCGGTCGAAATGAACACACTGATAATCCTTGGACCCTTGATCCTATAGACACAATCCCTAAATCTCTCTGTCACTTAAATGTGCCCTTCCATGGTAAATGCAACTTCTTAGAGTGCCCTCGAGGAATTGCTGGAGAGAACAGCCATACCGTGTCACCTGGGTTAAAGGGTTTACCATGAACCTTCTCATCATACAGAGTCTTCTGCCTTCTATAATCAGCTTAACAGTGTTCTCTCACCAATGCATATGCATTCTGGAGACCCCTCTTTAATTGTAATGCATAACCCGAGACTGTTTTTGTTTCCATTGGGTTTGACCCATACATTAGGTCAACTGGCAGTTTGGCCTCGCGCCCAAACATGAAAAAGAAGGGGCTGAACCCTGTGGAAGAGTGTACACTGGAGTTGTAGGCCATACATACCTTACGAACGTCATGCTCCCAATCATCTGGATGGTTGCTGCTTGTGGTTGCTAACATGTCAAGGAGTGTCCTATTAAATCGTTCCACCATGCCGTTCCCTTGAGGATGATATGGTGTGGTATGAGTTTTCTTGATCCCCAACGTGTTACATATTTCTGTTATCAAGTCTGACTCAAACTGTCTTCCTTGGTCAGTGTGAAGCTGCTCAGGAGGAGAGAAACGGCAGAACATCTCATCTACAAGTTTTTGAGACACTGTCTGGGCTTCCTGATTCTTTATTGGATACACTTCCACCCATCTGGTAAAGTGATCAGCTGCCACTAACACATATTTACAACCGTCTTGAGTTGCTGGTAGTGGTCCCATCATGTCCACGCTGATAAATGGATGTTACACTCACTTGGCATCGCCTCCTCACAGAATAGTGCAGGCTCCATCCAACTCATCGCAGGTAGCGTTAAAACGATACCTGCTGCCAGTGAAATGGAAATCATGGTAACGCCTAAGGGCACGGTTAGCGGGGGCACGTGAATAGTGGAAGGTGACATTGTGAACAGACACGGGGTAATGGTAGCTCATGCGATTGTACACGTCAGTAACCCATCGCAACCATTACCAATTCGTTTGTTGAATCCCCATGATTCCGCAGTAATCTTAAAGAAAGGCGAGATGATAGCAACATTAGAGCCTGTGGAACCGTGTTCACGACCTACGGGCGTTTCAGCGGGTTCTGCTGGTACAGATCTGTCTCCAGATGACAGACGCATTTTGTGGAGCATGGTGCAGAAGGTTGGCGATCACAATTCATCTGCAGAAAAAGAATTACTATTTGCCGAGCTGCTTAAATATACTCCCTCCACGAGAGCGACGTGGGCCGCACCTCGCTCACAAAACACAGAATAGACACTGGTGACTCTCCTCCGGTCCATTGTCCCTCCAATAGAATCCCTGAAGTTCGGAAAGAGGAGGTCTGGAAGCTGTTACACGACTTGCTGGACAAAGGGGTGATTCAGCCATCCGATAGTCCCTGGTCGACTCCGATAGTTCTAGCAAGAAAGAAGGATGGGTCTGTTCGATTGTGTGTAGACTATCGAAAAGTTAATTCAATCACCCGGAAAGATGCATACCCTCTTCCCCGAATTGATGACACCCTAGATACCCTGGCTGGCTCCAAGCTGTTTTCAACGTTGGACCTGAAAACAGGCTACTGGCAAGTCGAAATGGCAGAGCAGGATCAAGCGAAGACAGCCTTTAGTACATGTGAAGGCTTGTACGAGTTCAAGGTATCAGTGGCGTGGTGGCCAGGGGGGGCCGGGGGGGGGGGGGGGGGGGGGGGGGGGGGGGGGGGGGGGCAATTGCCCCCCCTGCGGGGCTTTAAAATAGGGCCGCCACCGAGCACAAGGGGCGCCAACAAATGAAAGTTTGTAACAATTAATTTTCCTTCCGATACGTAAATCATACCATGGCAATGGAATCGGCAATCACTCGTTGGAACAAAGGCCGTAGGCGCGCGCTCCCGGCTTCCCCCCCCCCCCCCCCCCCCCCCCCCACAATGCTATTGATTTTGACCGTATCATGGGTAATTACAATATAGACGCAATCCAAGGTTATTAACGTTAACTGTTAATAATCCTTGGTCATTCCTACTAAAAATTCATCGCACGTGCACTGATTTCAAGTGTTGGATGATGAAGAAGCTAAACTTAGCAATTTTATGCATAGGTTTCTGAAGAAAAGTATTGATCATGAGAAACAGGGCCTTTTGTCTGTTATTCAAGATGATCGCAATGTGCCGATCGCAATTGACACGGCCGTCACAGGCAGCCATCATGATGACACAACAAGTGAGCCGTTAATTCAGCCAACTTCAGAGAGTAGCATATTAGAAGGTCGGATGGAGAACAGCAGCACCACTTGCGAAGTACAAACAGAGGGTGAAAATAGTCAGATGGAGATGCCAACAGATGTTACATGTGGTGAAAATTCTAGAAAAGAACAAATGCAAGTAAGTGGTATTTTATCAGAGCCAAATGAAGAGGAGGTGCAGCTACTGCATGCAATTGATATACTGATTCCTAATCAAAGTGTGACTTCATGGTCAGATGATGAAGAAGCTTGCAGAAATAACCATTCAATCATGCTGCAGGAGACATCACAGGGAGGGGTTTCAAATGGCACAGAACAAATTACACCATCAGAAGTAGTAACGTTGATGGCAGGGTCATGTGCTGCACTGAGTAGGAACAAGAATTGATGAATCAACGGGAATGTTTGATCCAGTAACTGCACTTGGTCTAAAGCTTAACGCTGATGAAAAGTATCAAAAAATAAGAATAGGTCCATGCCATCCATCAAAAGCAGACATTAAGACCAAGCAATGTGGTGACAGAAAAAGGCGTTGCTCAGAGAATATATTCAGCCACTCAGATGGTACAAAAAGGAACTGGATTTCCTACTCTCACATTAAAAATGCATTGTTTTGCATTCCTTGCTTGCTTTTCACTGATGAAGCATTGAGGGGTGAACATCAAAGGCTCAAACAGGGTAATGCTTTCACAAACCAAGGTTTTTCCAGATGGAAGAAACAATTTGAAGGTGTTGCAAAGCATGAAGCTTCGTCATGTCACCGTAGTGCTGTTGTTGCACAAGCATTATTTTTACAAGGTCAAACGGTTCAAGGTTCATTATCTAAAAATCTTGAAGCAGATGCTATTAAAAGAAATACAGAAGTGGTCAGAAACAGATCCATTGTAAAACGCATTGTTGATGCTATTGTATTCTTGGGTGGTCAGGGCCTTTCATTAAGAGGACATAGAGAAATGTTAACCAGCAATGTAGTGAATGGTGGAAACTTTCTGGAAGCACTGAAGTTTCTCTCCATATATGATCCCACAATGCAGCAGCACCTAAGTAATGTGCAAGCAAGGCAATGCAGGTTAGCAGGAAAAGGTCGTAGAGGGAGGGGATCATACCTCAATTTTTTGAGGAATGACACTCAAAATAAGCTAGTGTGTATTATAAGTCAACAGATTACCAAAACAATCGTCATAGCAATTGAGCAATGCAGAGCGTGGGCTATCATAGTAGACACAACACCAGATGTTACCAGTTGTGAACAGGTCAGCATTTGTGTTAGAATAGTTCACATTAACGGAACTGTTTCAGAGCACCTTCTAGCTATCCAGAATGCTAACAGTACAACGACTGAGAATGTCTTTGATCTTCTTTTCTCTACCCTACAATCTAAGGGTGTATCTTTCAATAAATTGGTTGCACAGGCATATGATGGAGCATCTAACATGAGTGGGTGTTACAACGGTTTGCAAGCCTTGGTTCACAGAAGGATAAATTCCAATGTTATCTATGTACACTGTTATGCCCATACATTGAATCTAGTGTTGTCAGATACAGCGGCTGTTGCCATAGACACAGTTACACTGTTTGGGAATCTTGAAGTGCTCTATGTGCTGTTTAGCAAATCACTAAAAGCACATACTGTGTTTGAAGACGTGCAAAGATCTGAAGGCTTGGGGATCCGTTCACTAAAGCGGCTTAACATCACAAGATGGAGCAGCAGAGAGATGTGTATAAAGTCATTCATACAACGGCATAAAAGCATTGTACTTTCCTTAGAAAGGATCCAGGATGATACCACCTTTGATGGCTAGCAGAGGTCTGAGGCTGCAGGTTTGCTACTATCTATGAATACAAAACAATTCCTTGCCACTTTGTACTTGTTTCATGAAGTATTTGGCCATACTGGACCCCTTAGTCGCTATCTACAATCAACCCATGCTGACTTTTCCAATGCCATGACTATGGTGAATGCTGTTGTAACGTCTTTGGAACAAATGAGGGAGAATGCTGGCGAAATCATTCGCATCATGGAACAAGCTGTTGGTGATTTTGATAATGTAGCATGGAAACCAACACGCATTCGTTATTGTCGAACAACTACTGCACACTCAAGCAATGCAGTGCAGGACACTGAAACACCACTAGAAGCATGGGAACGGAACACATTCTATGTTGTTATTGACACAATTCTGGGATCCCTTAGAAACAGATTCGAAAAGAATAAATTGCTCTTTGATACCTTGTCTATACTCTCTCCTCTGAACTTTTTGAAGCTTCAAGCTTCTTTCAAAACAATACAAGATCTTGAATGCCATCTCAAACCTTTTTGTGACAAGTATGGCTTAGATGCATTTAGGTGTGCGGAGGAGTTATTAAGCTTTGCCCAAGTCTTTGATAAGTTTAAGAGTTTTTATGAGGAATCAGAACAAGGTGAACAAAGTGTTTCTGTTAGTGACGATGATGAGTGTAAGGACAAAGAAGAGAATGAGCAAACTGCCACTGATGACATTTGTGGAGAAATAGACGGAATGTATATACAATATCCATGGCATTATCAATTCTCTGCAACCCCCAATACCACCTTCTAGATGCTTTTTCTGAATTGTGCAAGCTGTATTCAATAGCAGTGGCAATTCCAGTTTCTTCTTGTACCGCTGAACGCAGCTTTTCGGCACTAAAGAGAGTTAAAACACGTCTCCGATCAACCATGGTGCAAGAAAGGCTCGAGGGGCTCATGTTAATGGCAGTAGAGAAGAAACTTCTTATGTCCATTTCTAATGAGGCCATTGTACAGCAACTTGCACAAAGCTCATCCGAATTGCCCAGAGCACTTCTTTAACATCACGCAATAACCCAATCTACCTAAGTTATGTTGATTGTTCAGTTAGCGCATGCGCACGCATGTACTTACATGTTTGATGATTATTCACTCATACGTACGAGCGTAGCTTGCGCGGTTGCGCCAGAGATAATATATAGAGGGATTGGAAACGCATCACGTGCCCCATAGAATACGCGCTTGGCCGTGCGTGCCATCCGACATCGTGTGAATCGCACGTTTTCATAAGTGTGAAACGAAGGTCTGAAATCGGTGGTTTGTTTGAACAAAGAAGTAGGGGAACTTTTTATTGTGGTGTAGCGGTATAGGGTGCAATAGGTACTACGTGCGTTATTTTTTTGAAAGGATAGAATTGTCCCGTCGCCCAGGTTTATACGTATTTTGAGCTTTAATGGCGATAGTCCGTGCCAAAGTTTTTGTGGGGGAGAATCTTGGGAATCCGTGGTTCTTTTCTTCTAAGATTAGCTATGTAACATGTCATGGGATTAAACTCTCGAATCGCGTTGTTTCTTTGTAGCGACGGTGCTCTGAACAAGCCAGGTAGGATGTCGGGTATAGTAACTTTGTGGGGATATGTACCCCTCATCATGCACGTTACATGTCTAAAAGTGGTATTGTCTTGTAGCTCTTGCTTTGTATTTTTGAGTCCAAGAATTTTTTTGTGCAACTAGTCACTTTTTCACGGCATGCGCTTCTTCAAAGGTGATGGGTGGGAGAAATTCAGACTAGCGCCACACCTAAAGAATGAAGAACGTTCGAAGAAATCGGCTTTGGTCGTGTCAATAAAGCGAGAGAACATAAGCGTTCATGTCTCGTCAGTGACTATTACACCATCACAACTTGAGACTACGGTGGATCCACAGCCATTGACTTGCACAGTCTCTGTACCACTACAAGTTTTGTCAGACGGTGTTGTTGAAACTCTTGATCGTCTTGCAGCATTGCTCCAGTTGCTGAATCCATTTTCATCTTGGACAGTAGCTGATCATGGCGTGTTGGTTATTTCTAGATTGCGTTTTTTTGGTCTCAAAGCAATCAGCTATTGTCTAACCATTGATCAAGAGCTACAGTGGTCATTGTGCATTCAGAACAGGAAGATCAACCATGATACTTGTAGCTTGCTGTCTAGTTTCCCTCCAGTGGTTAGTTCTGTCTCAAGCTTAATGAGCATTCTGGGGGTCTTAGACAATTCAACAGTGTGTGCTGGAAATCCAGATGCGGACCTTGTACAGCAATGGTAGATGCAGATGTTGTACCATGTGACTCAACTGACTGGATTGAGTGTGTCAATAGAGGAGGCTTGACGTTTGTCAATGATCTCACTTTTGAGATTTTTGTTGCCATGGAACTCGAAATTCGTATTCACTTGCAAGGTCCTCAGCAGCCTGTAAACTTATCATCAATTGCACCAGCAATCAAGAACAATGAGGATGTTTTGTTTCTTTGGTCAATGCTTAGTGCAGGCTGGAGTGAGAGTGCCGGAAGTACATTGCTGGACATGGTTATCAGCATGTGGGTAGGGATTCGTGGATTTTCATACTCAAGTGCATGGGTTGAGAAATACAAAAAGGAACACAAAAGAACAACTCAGAAGTCTAAGGGGCTGAGGAAGCAATTGTAGACATTACTGTATGTATTTATTTGGTTTGTTTTTTCCTTTTATCAATCCTAACTACATGTAAGCCCTATTTCATACTGTTGTGTGTTATGCACTCATAAGGATTCATGTGCGGATGGCACGCGTTAATACGTGATAATCCCTCTATATATTATCTCTGGTTGCGCCGTGGGGCCAACATTTAAGGATCACGTACATAATCTTGTAATATGTGTTTTGAAAAGACTGAAAGAAGCTGGGCTCAAACGAAAGCCATCAAAGCGTAGGAAGTTAAATATTTGGGACATGTAATATTAATCTCGGTAGAAGGGATCTCAACTGACCCTGACAAAACTGATGTCATTCGTAATTGGCCTATCCCATCGTGTAAGCGCGAATTGTTGCAGTTTTTAGGCTTGGCCAATTATTACAGACGTTTTGTGGTTTTGCGTCCATCTGCAAACCGCTTCAGCGCTTGACCGAAAAGAACGTTCCGTTTTGTTGGTCTCCACCTTGTCAACAGGCATTGGATGAACTGCGTCACTGTTTGATTTCTGCTCCCATTCTAGTCTACCCGGACTATACAAAACCGTTCGTCTTAGACACAGACGCAAGGATGTTGGTATCGGGGCAGTTCTATCTAAAGTTCACGACGATGGATCTGAACATATTGTAGCATACGGTAGCCGAGCACTGAGTAGGCAAGAGCAGAGATATTGCGTTACCCGCAAGGAGCTATTAGCTGTAGTAGAGTTCAGCCAATTTCAGAGCATATTTATTGCATGGGCCGGATTACACTATACGTACCGACCAGATCGTTGGTATGGTTACAGAACTTTAAAGAGCCTGAGGGTCAGCTAGCAAGATGGCTGGAGAAATTGCAAGAATATGATTTCATCATCAAGCACCGTAAAGGAACCAAACACGGAAATGCAGATGCACTGTCAAGACTCCCGTGTACACAGTGTGGGCGGGGTGACTCCTGTGGAAAAGAACTAAGCCCTCAGGTAGCCATGGTCAATGTTGTTTTGTACTCAGGATGGCACTTATATGTACTAGCAATTGGAGTGAGAATAATTTTGAATGCTTCATACTACCGGGTGTCCACGAAAGAACGCAATGCTTTTGAACGAGAATAACATTTGATAGATTGCGTTCTTTCGTGGACACCCGGTATACATCTGCACCCACACGTATATGCACAATAGTGTTCACCATCAAATTAACACTCATTTGCCATCAATAGATTAAACCACATTAAGGCACGTACGTATTCTGCCATAACAGCCAAGTCCTGGCTGAAATGTATGGCAGGCTCAATTTCACCCTGGTTCAAGCCATTGCCAGAACCATTCTGGGCATACGTTTACCCAACAAAGACTCTAGAATGTGTTTATATACTATTTATCCTTCGTCCAATGGTATAAGACACATAAAGTGTGTGTGGTGTGGGTGCATGTGTGAGGTTTACTCCCACCTGTTTGTCCCCTGAGGTTGCATGCACAGATCCACAACAAATATATATATGGAACGTTCTATACGAAAATGGGTCTTGTGGATTTTATTTTATAACATAAAACTTAAACGATATATATCTTCCGGAATATTAACGCTATCGGGTTCCTATGTTTAACACAACATACCACACCATTGTCCAAATCGGTTCAAAACAGGTACTTATCCTACCGCTATTGATTTGTTCTGTTCGTTAATTTTTGCTTTATCCGTTATGGAGATACAAGTGTGCAAAGAAATTGCATATTTCCCGGGCGTTATGCGCCATTAACGTATTACGAGGACGTCCTCGAAGCCAGTCGTAAAACGTTAATGGCGCGTAACGCCCGGGAATTATGTAATTTCTTTGCACTCCATAACGGATAAAGCACAAATTAACGAACAGAACAAATCAATAGCGGTAGGATCCTTCTACATAGGTACCTATTTTGAACCGATTTGGACACTCCTACATGAAGATGTGGCCGGGTTGAACCCTACGGGATATCGGACCTTGAAACGTCGGTACCCCCGCATGTGTAAGACACCAAAATGACATATAGTAATGGTGTGGTATGTTGTGTTAAAAATAGGAACCGGATAGCGTTAATATTTCGGAAGATATATCGAATTTTATGTTATAAAATAAAATCCACAAGACACCATTTTCGTATAGAGCGTTCCATATTATACATGTATAATTATATTTGTTGTGAATCTGTGCATGCAACCTCACACTCACCAGTATTTAGCACACTCATCTGCAAAATTGGATGGAATATGCAGATCACATGGGATTTTGCACATTCTTTCATGGGCAAAGCCCATTATTACGGTACACATGTTGTGCAAAAATAAAGTGTTGTGCGTTGCAGGAAAACGTAGTTAGCAAACAACTTACACAATGTGACCAGGAAACAACTGATCAATATGTTGTTGACAGCAAAATGTTAACTGTTTAGATAAACAGAGTGGCTTTAGTACAGCACCTGCGGCGTAATATTGCTCTTTTGCCCGTGAAAGAGTTAATTAATACGCGGAAATACCTATCTATTAGTTACGCCCACGCGAGCTCCTATAAAAGAGTAAGGTGCAAACACAACCAAGCCGACCGAGGATGGAAGTACTGTCCAATGTGCTTCTAGCAGCCATGGCCTGTATGTGCGCATGCGCTATTGTGCAGGGCGAGTACGCGTACGAGGCATCGAGAGAGAGTTCAGTAAGTTGCATGCTCTCAGTGCGAGCACGAAACTGCATACATAACATTGCAGCAATCCGAGAGCTGCTTGTACACCTATTCTGCCACTCAAGCTAGCCTGATGAGTGGAACACAAGCGCAATTGCACGTGAACTCCACTGTTGAAGTCTTCTGCGATACAGGTCATAGGATGATTCGAAGACTCTTTGTTAATTTGCAATATCGCCATTTATAGTTGGAACCTACGGAACAATAGAAGCAAAGAAATACTGTTTTCATTTGAAAGAAACGACACTTGCTTCCGATGAGGGGATCTATAGGTATGGACGCTGATCCATTCCGTGTACATTTCTAATTGAAAACCACTGTTAATCCGCAATCATGATCTATAACTGCCCCAATTACTTCTAACAGACAACCTGAATTTTCAAGCGATGCAGACAAACTGCTCAGTGGACCGTTCTGCTTTGTACAGACTGAGGACGGGAAAATTGTGTCAGTTCATCACAATCCTGACGAGAGAGCGCAGGTAGTGAACTTCAAGAAAGGAATCGCGGCAGCATTCCAAGCTAATTTCAAGAACACGCACATTGAAATGGAAGAGGACACTCAGTCAAAGCATTATGCCAAATATAGGTTATTAATTATTTTTAACAACTCTGTGGCGAAACATCATCGTCCCTAACCCTCCAGCTACGAAAGAATAGCTCCAGATCACGTGATAATGCACCGCATAGTGGATTCAGAAAGCATTATACGGTTTGGCACCAGTGCTCTGAACGGAAAGCCTCTCAAGGTTGAAAGAGCAGAGAATGTGGAGTATAAGGAAGGAAGGCTGTTAAGATCTGAGGGAACTGCCGTTGTAAAGCTGAACGGACCTGTGGACTCATTCGATCTAAGCGGACTTGAGAGCAATCAAGAAACAATGCTGGAAAATTCCCCCGACACCTTTGAGCCTACATTTGGCAGCGGGGGGATGTCTGGAAGCGGGAAATATTCACTTCATCTTCAAACCTGCTCCAAAAAATCCAGATCATTTTACAAAAGAAGCGCAGAGCAGGGGAGTCTTCTTGCAACAAGCAATCTGCACGCTGTTGTCCAACGTGATGCAGGTAAGAAAAATTACATGTATGTGCATTGAATCAGGGGCATTAAACGCACTCCTCTTAACTCGAAAGAGGAAATGGATCATGAAGAAATGAGCAAGCTTCGTCAAAGTGTGCCATCAGTACGGAAGGCCTTAGACTATCTCAAAACAAACATCAGTGATGCTACAACAAGTAAGAGATGAAGGATATTAATTGTGTGCAAGGATGCAGACATCAATTCGTGGCTGCAGGTAACATTGTGAGGAAGTTGCTTATTTTGGAGTCGGAACACGGGCCGTTATCAGGTTATGAGCCTGCCGTTACGGAAATAGTAGAATATCTGGATTCGGTAAGTCTCTCGACTGCTCTTTGATATCCCGCATGCACCTTTAAATAGTCTCTAGTTCGTTATTGCCAATGTACCAAACTCTATACAGGAAAGCGACTTTGAAATAAGAGCACTTCTGTTTTCTTTTCTTGCAGCGGAAGGAAGCGTTAAGTCTCAACAGGTATGCGGGAATGCCACACTACCAAATTAACAACCATCAATGTATATCTATTTTCTTCAAAATTTCAGATTCTTTGCAATGCTGTGAAGACAGCGATGGATAAAACAGAAAGAAATTCACTTAGTGTACAGATGGCGTTTGTACGAAACATTCGTCCAGAAATCCTGGCAGATATTGAAAAAATCATTCAGACAAGCAACGACACCACGGATCCCTTGATTCTTTCCTACGGAGCGCTCGCCGCTTCATCGCCACAACTGCGACATCGCATATTGCAGTTCTTGCAAGAGCGCCTGCATAAAGCGATGGACAACGCTACAATTCTGATTCATCTTATCCATTCTTTGGGAAACACTGAATCGAGCTTAGCCGAAAGCACGCTTCTCCAATTCATCGCACATCACGACTCGGGTGTTCGTTTGGCCGCTGTTTACGCTCTTCGGTACAGCGTCGAATCGAAGGACGTTCAATTTGCTCTTTCGGACGGCCTTTGTAATCATCAAGACACCGATTTTGCCGAGATGGTGGCACGTGCCTTGATAGCAGGAGCTGAATGGAAACAATACTCCGAGTCTGGGACCATTCCGGTTGGTGACAACTTATTCGAAGCGATCATGCAACATGCAAAGAACAACACTGAGCTTCGCGCTATGGTGTACTACTACGTCATGCTACTCGGCCCAAAGGCTCCCAAGGAATGGATGGGTGTCATGCACACGGGGCTCCAAAAACGAGGCACTAAGTGGAATGACAATACTAACGCTCTGTATGACCTGGTTGAAGTCTATAATACCCGTAACAGCGACGTCGCTAACTACCCCATCAATAAGGCCTACATATGGAGCAAATCTTTTGGAGTGCCCGACGTCAAGCTTGACATTGCATTTGGTGCCTTTGCAGGATTTGGAGGTAGCGCCAATCCCTCCAGCTACAAGTTGTTCGCTAAAGGCATAGCACGCGGATACGCCTTCGGACACACAGCTACAGCATTTGAGGCGCTAATCACAAGTGAAAAGAAACCAGGAGCCAGTAGCATCAGTAATAGGGTGTACGTCAGTATCATACGCAAGGTGCTAGTTAACCTTTCCAAGCAAATTCCGACCTGTAAAGAATGGACCTACCCTTTGTACACCAGTCCAGACTACACGCTTTTGAATTTCAAGTACTCTATATTCATCTATGTCGGAACCTTGGACTTTTCGATCAGTCTCAGCATCAAGTTGGGAGTGACGGCATCCCTCTCCGCTTGCATAAATAAATGCGTGTCAGCAAGTGGAGCTTTGACGCCACAAGTGACTTTATCAGTTACTGCTGGCGCCTCCGTAACTTTCATAGTAAGTGCAGTAAATTAAGGCTACAAATGAAATTATATGAACAACGGTTTTTGTCTTTCAAATTAGGAAATTGTTCGTGGCGGGATTGATATTTCAGGACACTTTCAATACCAAGTGAAACCTCAGATGACCGGTAGCTACCTGCTTTATAAAGGACCTTTTAAATTCTGTCTTAAACTATCCCACGGATGGCCGAACAATGGCATTAGTTTATACACCTACTACCAGTTGAGGACGGTTGATTGGTGCAAAGGATGGTTGGGAATACCATATGTAAGCTAATTACATTGCAATATAGATGGATGTGTGATACCACGTGTGCGCAACATACCGTAATTACTACATCAGTCATAATACTGCTATCGTTTTATACATTTATACATTTGTAATGTCCATTTATTTAGCCATGTGGATTCAGCTGGAATGACAAGAAGAAATGGGACGCTGCTTCAAAGGACTGGAGTCTACCAAGCTCTGCTCTGAGTACCCTCTGGAGCAGTTGTGACCCTGCAAAACTGAAATGCTCATAATCCAGATGTTGACATCCTGCCTAGCTCTTATTGTACTCCCATGTTAATTACTGAAAATGTATGAACTTGTTAATGTGTCTGATTGAAAGGTAGGGAATACTATACATTACATAACCAGTATGCAAGTACATGTATCTGTATTATCTCAATCTGTTATTTGATATGTGTGCTGCAAACGTTAGGTGTGTTTTTCTTGCACTGTAAAAAAAAAGTGAACCGCACATTGCTTTAGCTTCACTCCGAAGGAGTGAAGCTAGTGAAATAATGTTGCAATCTCTGCTGCTTCACACCTCAGGACAGTTTGCGGAATAAGTTGGAGTTCGATCCACAAGTCTATATAATGAAAAGTGTGCATGAAGGTGTGTTAGGGGCATCCCATCAAGACAAGTTTGCTGTCTTCATAGATAGCATAATTTTATTATCTATGCTGCCATAGAAAACGCCATCAAAACACGTGATTACCCGGATCAAATCTTCTTACCCAGACCTAAATTTCTGGTAATTTTGGTCCACCCGGATCAGAACAATACAGTCCGGGACCAAAAGTTTCGGCAGATTCAAATTCCCGACAGGCCACCCACAGGGGCGGATTTAGGGGGGAGGGGGGGGGGGGGTCCAGGGCCCCCTTTCCTATATGAAGAATGACGTAATGCATACTGTAATCTATGCAGCGTTCTGCATGTTACCGTCCTTGGATTTGCAAGATTGCACATCGTTCTAGCCAAGTGGGGTCTATATCAATGTAATTAAATCCTCCTACATGTGTATTAAAGAAATATTTAATCGCGCGATCGATCGAATGGTGCGTGTGGGCAGGAATTGAGGTAAGCGATCAAAAGACGTGAATGGGATGGATCTCAGATTCTTTTCCTCAGAAAACAGATAGCTATAGAGCTTAATAAAAATCTTATAGTAAAACATACATGTACATGAGTCGTTTATAGACCGACATGAAGCTGGTGCATGGCCGCGTGCACGCTTCGGTCACAAATTCACAAAAGCTTTGCGTCACGAATTTAATTGCTGAGCAGTACGAACCATAGCATTGTGAAGAATGAAGAGTTTTCTCGTCGCTATCCATGCAGGCTCTAGTAATCCGGATATCGCGTGATTTATATGTATTGGATATCACAGACTGTGAATTTCATGCTAAATAACGCAAAAGCAAAAAAGCGGCTGGGCCCCAGACCCCACTGGGGGAGCTATCAGCGCTCAAATTTGTCACAATAAAGAATAGACTCCTCATACACACATGATGTGCGCCTCCTTGCGTAGCCGGAATTCCACATTGCGATGGTCCCGTCATTATGGACGTGAGCCTCCTCTTGCCAAACCCGAGGCCCCCATACTGCGCACGCTAACACCACCAGCACACAGTGGTTTCGACGTCTATTCCATGTGGACATTTCCAAATTTATACAATTCAAACACGCAAAAGTATTTCTACCCACAGCTGCAGTAAATTAATGTACACTGATTGATTGTTTTTGTATTCTAAGTGAATTCAAATTTAACTAACTCAATAATTTTATGTACTGCTTAAAACTGATATCATGCAATAATTAATTACAGGCAGTTATGTTGATATCTACTCTGATTAGGTGGTGAAATTACATTATGTTTATTAATTCGAATTAATTAACTAAAATCGGGTAAATTTAATCAAGTTTAAGAACACTGTAGTTGAATACAAAGAAAAATAAGTTATAAATGAATATATTCAGGATTTAAAGGCACACTATTTAAATGCTACCCCCAGATATTATATAACATTTGCTGGGTTGTAGCAGTATCTTCGTCATATTCCATAACCCATGATCTGTTTCCTCTCCCACGGGTAAAAATACAGTGATCTTCAAATGATAGTTTCCTAGCGAATGTCGTGTGATCCATTGCAAAATGAACATTCACCACATGTCAAAAACTTCTCACTATTGGATGACTTGATCCATAGTCCAGTTAACACGTCTATTAGGTTTGCCTGCTGTGTTGTTTTTGAGGATGCTGATGGCATAGTGCTATGATCTTAAACGACAGTAGTCTAGGGACCAGACTGATGGTTGTACATAGTATAGTACAACCATCAGTCTTGTCCCCTGACTACAACGATAGTGGATGGATCATAAAAAATACTTCTTGTTGTAGGAGAGCTTTTCTTTAAACTACTTTTTATTTCGATTTAGCTAACTCCACTTTCATCTCAGCAGGGCCATTCGATTATTAAAGTTTCAAATTTTATCCCTCTCATAAAGTACTGAGAAGCTGTCCTGAAGCCTCCCAATCACTTTTAAACCTCTTATGTATCTTCCAAATAAGTTATAGACTGTCTTTATCTTTTCTGCCATGGAAACGTACGAAGTAGTCAGTGTTAGTTAAGTACATTAGCACGCTTGCATGTTAATGTCGCCGACCAGTTATGAACAAACTAAAAAACAATCGAACAGAGTGTCGCATAAATATAAAACAAGAGGCGGCTATTACAATCACCCCATAAGACATTATATGAATATGTGTGCAAGCGAGTACAACAAAAAGAGCGCAAAGACAGCGCAAAAGAACAAAGATGGCGCTGCCTCAGCCTTCCGTAGCTTAGCAGTGTGCATAAGGAACATGTATGGGACACAGCCACCTACACAGTTATTAAAATAATTAATGATAATCAGTCCTCGCGTTTGAACTAAAGCTAAAGTAGCGGTACAAAACAAGAAGTCAATTGGAGTCAGTTACATCTGAGTATGGGCAATACATACATGTAGACAAATTATCCTTCCTTCGCATTGTCCCAAAATCGTTTAGAAAAGTGCTTGAAGTCGGTGCAGTGAATTTCTTAAACGTATAAAATGGTGCACATTACCGCACATATGATGCAAGTACCTATAACTATAAAACCTGATTGGAAATGAAAGCTATTTAGTCACATACACCAATATGCATTTTTTATGTCAGAAAGTGAATGAAATTTTGGGCTAACAGAAATAAAAGAGTACTATTTTTGATTTCAATTTTTACACATTTTTCAAACTTTGTCAATTTCTTCATTTGTTAAGAAATTAGGGTACTACAATCTGTTTATCGGATAAAATTACTACATGATTCTTACACCAATGTCGTGCTCCTAAACCACTGTGCACCAACATCTCCTTTAGCGTAATATTCTCCGCCGCTTGCCACCTAAACTTCTTGCGTACTGCACCCATAAATTTCTAGGCCCTTTGCTTATGAAAAAGATTTAAATGCATTTCAACTTCCTAAACTGCTCTATTTTGCAAGCTTTCTAAACTTATAACCCCACCTAGTACTTATAATGGCCCTTCAATCTGATGCCAAGGAAAACCTCTTTCTAACATATAATGGCAAAGATATGACTTTGCAAAGTTGCAATTTTATGAAAAAATCATTGATGGTAGCTTATTCACTGTAAACACCACATAATTTATATTTGTGCTAAAACAGCTGAGTAGAAACAAAATGGAGACCAAACGTTTAGCTGTACTTGGTGCCCAGGAGTTACTCATACTCAAACTTTACATATGGTCATGCACACACACACACACATAATAATACCCCTCTGTGATTCATATTCAGGTCTTCCTCTCTCATTTAATCTTCTTCCTGCCCATCCATTTGCCCATCCAGAATACATGAATTAAGCAACACATACTGTTATTAGTTTAATTGCAATCAAGTGATGCTTGTGACTCATGTACATTTCTTATTCAAAACAGAGTTTTTCTACCTATGAAACATTTGCAAAGTTATAAAGGGTTTTGAAACACTTAGTGTGATATTGCATTACTGGTACTTTTGCTGTATCGCAAATCAACAAAATTAAAGTGAAACACATCCATAAGCATACATTATACAAATGAAGGTCCATTTATGAACAGAGTTCACTACGCTACAGCATTTAGTATGCAGAGTTGTTCAGAGTCTGCATACCAACCATATGCAGATGAGTATCATTGAAGTGTCCATATGCTGACGTCAGCATATGGACACTTCAATGATACTCATCTGCATATGGTTGATTTGCAGACTCTGAACAACTCTGCATACTAAATGCTGTAGCGCAGTGGTTGATATTTCACATAAAGCAATATCCACTGAAGGTCCATGCACAGTTGATGGTCCGAACACAGTCACACTCTCTCCAGCTAGTGCTGGTACAGATGTGGGTAGCTATGGCATTTTAAATCATTGTTCACCATTGAGAATTCAGTATCTCTGAGTCTCAGAGCATAAGAATTAAGATGTGCAATGATATAAATGCATAGATGCAATGCTGCAAGGTACTGAATGAGTGGAATAGGGTACTTTTGAATTTTCAAGTGTAGGCAACACACTGTAATATAATGGTTCATTAGATGAATTATTATTGCTTGAATGCGTTAGGAACTTCTAAAATTTCAAAAGTAGTAAGTGATAGAGTTAAAAAATGTAAAGATCATACATACATGACACATTAAAATTCCAAAGATACCAAATATTCAATATTGTACACTACAGCAAACTTTGATCATTAATACTACCTTGCTACACGTGAAAATTCAGCTCTGGTAACATATTACACTGAATCAGCAGTCGCTTCCTACATAATTATTGTTAATTATTCAAAAGAACAGGGCTTTTGTCATTCCTAGAATATTCAGAGGTACCATATTATACTATGAAACTCAATACATTAAGGTTTTAGTATAAAGATAAGTGCAAACATTGGCCCGGTGAATTTTACACAACACGAATACGCACAATGTTAGCAAATTAGACATTCCACCATATAACTGGAAGTTGTTTCATGCGCAGTATTTCGCAAAGTTCACAGTACATAGCACATGCAGGAGATTATTTAAAATTACGTAAATGGCTTTAGTACATTATTTCATGTACTAATTTCTGTTTATCCCCTCTGCAGGAACCATGTAAGCTCGGACTCTATACAGCTACTTGTATAACCTGTGCTGACATCCAATTCCATTTGTTAGTAACAAGAACTGTTAATAATTGTCCCAATGCTCCGTCACACATATGTACGTGCTAGGGGACTTGAGATTGGGGTAACATATTACGCGTGCACGCGCATAATTATAGATTTTTATTTTACACTGACTGGAGATAGAGACAATGCAGCTAATTAAGTGAGCATTACATGTAACTTTGGTATTAGTAAGTAGTGTAGTAAAAGCAGAGGGGTTCAGCCCGGAATTTAAAATAGGTATCATTACGAGGATGGGGTCTGGTTACTAGGCCCCTTCCCTCTGTATCCGTCCTTGCCTATTTATCAGTATTACATGCACATTTTATGCACTGGCTGTGGAATATTTCATACTAATTTTGTTTGCAACATTCTATTTATCGACCAAAACAGAATAGCAATAATCATACTAGATAGCGCGCAGTACCTTACCGTCCTCTCAAAATGCACTGATTGGAGCGGTATAAATTTAGAGATACTAATCCAGACATTATTCATAAGGTGTCATTGTATATGGCACCATATTAGACACTGAATAGCAGCACGTTAGCAGACAAAATGTGTTGTTTGAAAAAATATCTTTATTGTATTAATAAAGCTCAGCATTATTCTAGAGGTACGTCATGGCCATATTGTTATAACAAAATCAATAAAGCACTTGTCTACTTTAAATAGTTGCTTGCATCACTGTTACAATGACACGCTATTCGTGCCACGTGATCCTGTAAATGTTTCAATGTTTCGCACATTGCATGTATGCCGAAGGATTCTCCAAAGTAAAGCATTGTTTGCTGTCGTTTTTCAGTACAAGATTCACCACAGCAATCGTCGACGTCCCATCCACTGGCATTCGGAAAGGAAGTATCATGTCATCATCAGGATACAGATCGAAACAGGTCGCCTTTTGTAGTCGACTGATGCAAGGAGTTCCTATACAGAAGAGACGGAAATATACATGCATGAAACACGCTTTTTGAATCATGAGCTATTCCATGTAATGAGCGTACAGAGAAAGGGGGGTTGGAGGGCAAAATACAAATGATTAGCTTTGATAATCGTGCAAGGGAATTTATTATTTGTCCAGGGAGGTTTATCGTTTCCCTCCATTACCCCATGTATGATAATTATAGATCACACATGCACACACATGCACACACACACACACACACACACACACACACAAACGCACAAACACACACACGCAACACACAGACACAGACACACACACATGCACACACACACACGCACGCATGCACGCACGCACGCACGCACGCACGCACACACACACGTGGCACACACACATACACACATGCACACATGCACACATGCACGCACATGCACACAGATACGATAATTACCTTTCTGTGATTTGCACAAGGTCACAAGCCCGCTCCATTTTCCTTCAAGCGATAACGTGCTGCAACGTCCGCAAGTCACCTTTATTGACGTAAACTGTTGCGGAAATTCATCTGTCAGCGTTTTGAAGTAATCGGTTATGTATTTAGCGATGTCACTATCGCACCCCGATACAGCGGGGTTCACTTTCTGTTCCACGACAGTCTCTTCACGAGTCTCATACTCTTCATTTGCTATTTCCGTCTCGTCCGATTCTAGTTCCACGACGATCTCTTTAGGAGTCCAATCCGTTTCTTCCATTTCCGCACCGAGCTCCTCCTCTGCCTTAAGACGATCCACGAAGTCCTCCAGCTTTTGAAGTCTCGCCTCGACTGAATTAAACGATGGTAGAGCGGTGCCTAACTGCAGCCAGGTCAAAAGAACAACGGCGAAGAAGTATTTCATTCTCGCACGTCAGTCGTCTGATACGTGGGTTGGAACTGATGCGTGACGGTTTTATATCGCACAGACGGATGCGCGGAATTGGTGCAATTAGATTTAGCCGGCTGTGGTTAAGTATACAGTGATGTATGGTATGAATTACAAATACGAAACTATAGCAGGCAGCCCAATGGTTTTATAGCGCGTTATACTTTCCAGAGAAATGTCCTTGCAGTGTGTTGGTTATGCAAAAATTTTACATGCATGCATGTACATGTACATGTACGTATGCAAGCCATACCATGGTGGTAGCAGCCAGCCAAAGACTGGACGACAAGCATAGTGCAGCGTTGTCGAACCAGCTAGTTAGACCACATGCGGCTTCCTATTCTGAAGCTCTCTTACTTCCGACGGAAGATGCAGCGATATAATCTGCCAATTCAGCAACTAATGGATCAAATGGCTGGTGCACTTTCTACAATATATGGCAGGGCTTTTCTGCCGTCATTAATATTTAATTCACAGATAAATACTGCATGATGATGGTATAATGCAGTACTACAATCAAAATCAACATTCTAGCGTACTTCAGTAAAGAAGGCCATTATAAGAGTTGATGGGGCTCTTCTTTGCACGTGTATGAGTTGTAGCCCTGCATAGGTGTTTGTACCGGTAAATTGTTTCTAAATTATTCAGGGCTCATGCATGTGGATGTTTGCACAATTCAAGACAATGTTTAGTCCCACACCTCCGTATGAGTGAATTAGCACATACATCTGCGGCCTCCGTGTGGGCACAGCCCTAGTGAAACCTCCCTCTAGAAAGCCACCACCGCTAGTGATAACAAAATAGAATACGCCTTCTCAAAGGAAGTATACTTACGCTCTTTTAACTCAATCACAAACCGATCAGATACTCACGGTTAGGTGCGGATCTGAAGTTACGATTGATTAATACGCGGAAATACCTATCTATTAGTCACGCCCACGCGAGCTCCTATAAAAGAGTAAGGTGCAGCATGCATAAACACAACCAAGCCGACGTAGGATGGAAGTACTGTCTAATGTACTTCTAGCAGCCATGGCCTGTATGTGCGCATGCGCTATTGTGCAGGGCGAGTACGTATACGAGGCATCGAGAGAGAGTTCAGTAAGTTGCATGCTCTAATACAATGCCCAGTGCGAGCACGAAACTGCATACGTGCTATTGCAGCAATCCGAGAGCTGCTTGTACACCTATTCTGCCACTCAAGCTAGCCTTATGAGTGGAACACAATCGCAATTGCACGTGAGCTCCACTGTTGAAGTCTTCTGCGATACAGGTCATAGGATGATTCGAAGACTCTTTGTTAATTTGCAATATCGCCATTTATAGTTGGAACCTACGGAACAATAGAAGCAAAGAAATACTGCTTTCATTTGAAAGAAACGACACTTGCTACCGATGAGGGAATCGATAGGTATGGACGCTTATCCATTCAGTGTACATTTCTATTTGAAAACCACTGTTAATCCGCAATTCATTATCTAACAGACAACCTGAATTTTCAAGCGATGCAGACAAACTGCTCAGTGGACCGTTCTGCTTTGTACAGACTGAGGACGGGAAAATTGTATCAGTTCATCACAATCAAGACGAGAGAGCGCAGGTAGTGAACTTCAAGAAAGGAATCGCGGCAGCATTCCAAGCTAATTTCAAGAACACGCACATTGAAATTGAAGAGGACACTCAGTCGAAGCATTTTGCCAAATACAGGTTAGTAATTATTTTTAACAACTCCGTGGCAAAATGTCATCGTCCCTAACCCTGCAGCTACGAAAGAATAGCTCCAGATCACGTGATAATGCACCGCATAGTGGATTCAGAAAGCGTTATACGGTTTGGCACCAGTGCTCTGAACGGAAAGCCTCTCAAGGTTGAAAGAGCAGAGAATGTGGAGTATAAGGAAGGAAGGCTGTTAAGTTCTGAGGGAACTGCCGTTGTAAAGTTGAACGGACCTGTGGACTCAATCGATCTAAGCGGACTTGAGAGCAATCAAGAAACAATGCTGGAAAATTCCCCCGACACCTTTGAGCCTACATTTGGCAGCGGGGGGATGACTGGAAGCGGGAAATATTCACTTCATCTTCAAACCTGCTCCAAAAAATCCAGATCATTTTACAAAAGAAGCGCAGAGCAGGGGAGTCTTCTTGCAACAAGCAATCTGCACGCTGTTGTCCAACGTGATGCAGGTAAGAAAAGAAAAAACAATCTTAATTACATGTATATGCATTGAATCAGGGGCATTTAACGCACTGCTCTTAACTCGAAAGAGGAAATGGATCATGAAGAAATGAGCAAGCTTCGTCAAAGTGTGCCATCAGTACGGAAGGCCTTAGACTATCTCAAAACAAACATCAGTGATGCTACAACAAGTAAGAGATGAAGGATATCAATTGTGTGCAAGGATGTAGACATCAATTCGTGGCTGCAGGCAACATTGTGAGGAAGTTGCTTATTTTGGAGTCGGAACACGGGCCGTTATCAGGTTATGAGTCTGCCGTTACGGAAATAGTAGAATATCTGGATTCGGTAAGTCTCTCATCGATCTGCTCTTTGATATCCCGCATGCACCTTTAAATAGTCTCAGTTCGTTATTGCCAATGTACCAAACTCTCTATACAGGAAAGCGACTTTGAAATGAGAGCACTTCTGTTTTCTTTTCTTGCGGCGGAAGGAAGCGTTAGGTCTCAACAGGTATGCGGGAATGCCACACTACCAAATTAACAACCATCAATGTATATCTATTTTCTTCAAAATTTCAGATTCTTTGTAATGCTGTAAAGACAGCGACGGATAAAAAAGAGAGAAATTCACTTAGTGTACAGATGGCGTTTGTACGAAACATTCGTCCAGAAATCCTGGCAGATATTGAAAAAATCATTCAGACAAGCAACGACACCACGGATCCCTTGATTCTTTCCTACGGAGCGCTCGCCGCTTCATCACCACAACTGCGACATCGCATATTGCAGTTCTTGCAAGAACGCCTGCATAAAGCGATGGACAACGCTACAATTCTGATTAATCTTATCCATTCTTTGGGAAACACTGAATCGAGCTTAGCCGAAAGCACGCTTCTCCAATTCATCGCACACCACGACTCGGGTGTTCGCTTGGCCGCTATTTACGCTCTTCGGTACAGCGTCGAATCGAAGGACGTTCAATTTGCTCTTTCGGATGGCCTTCGTAATCATCAAGACACCGATTTTGCCGAGATGGTGGCACGTGCCTTGATAGCAGAAGCTGAATGGAAACAATACTCCGAGTCTGGTGCCATTCCGGTTGGTGACAACTTATTCGAAGCGATCATGCAACATGCAAAGAACAACACTGAGCTTCGCGCCATGGTGTACTACTACGTCATGCTACTCGGCCCAAAGGCTCCCAAGGAATGGATGGGTGTCATGCACACGGGGCTCCAAAAACGAGGCACTAAGTGGAATGACAATACTAACGCTCTGTATGACCTGGTTGAAGTCTATAATACCCGTAACAGCGACGTCTCTAACTACCCCATCAATAAGGCCTACATATGGAGCAAATCTTTTGGAGTGCCCGACGTCAAGCTTGACATTGCATTTGGTGCCTTTGCAGGATTTGGAGGTAGCGCCAATCCCTCCAGCTACAAGTTGTTCGCTAAAGGCATAGCACGCGGATACGCCTTCGGACACACAGCTACAGCATTTGAGGCGCTAATCACAAGTGAAAAGAAACCAGGAGCCAGCAGCATCAGTAATAGGGTGTACGTCAGTATCGTAGGCAAGGTGCTAGTTGACCTTTCCAAGCAAATTCCGACCTGTAAAGAATGGACCTACCCTTTGTACACCAGTCCAGACTACACGCTTTTGAATTTCAAGTACTCTATATTCATCTACGTCGGAACCTTGGACTTTTCGATCCGTCTCAGCACCAAGTTGGGAGTGACGGCATCCCTCTCCGCTTGCTTAAATAAATGCGTATCAGCAAGTGGAGCTTTGACGCCACAAGTGACTTTATCAGCTACTGCTGGCGCCTCCGCAACTCTCATAGTAAGTGCAGTAAATTAAGGCTACAAATGAAATAATTATTTGAACAACGGTTTTTCTCTTTGAAATTAGGAAATTGTTCGTGGCGGGATTGATGTTTCAGGACACTTTCAATACCAAGTGAAACCTCAGATGACCGGTAGCTACCTGCTTTATAAAGGACCATTTGAATTCTGTCTTAAACTATCCCACGGATGGCCGAACAATGGCATTAGTTTATACACCTACTACCAGTTGAGGAAGGTTGATTGGTGCAAAGGATGGTTGGGAGTACCATATGTAAGCTTATTACATTGCGATGTGTGATACCACGTGTGCGCAACATACCGTAATTACATGTACTACATCAGTATTGTATAAACATCATAATATACTGCTATCGTTTTATACATTTATACATTTGTAATGTCCATTTATTTAGCCATGTGGATTCAGCTGGGGTGACAAGAAGAAATGGGACGCTGCTTCAAAGGACTGGAGTCTACCAAGCTCTGCTCTGAGTACCCTCTGGAGCAGTTGTGACCCTGCAAAACTGAAATGCTCATAATCCAGATGTTGACATCCTGCCTAGCTCTTATTGTACTCTTATGTTAATTGCTGAAAATGTATGAACTTGTTAATTGAGTGGTAGGGAATACTATACATTACATAACCAGTATGCAAGTACATGTATCTGTATTATCTCAATCTGTTATTTGGGAAAGTTTCCGAGAAAACGGCCTAGCGTGTATTATGAAAAAGCATAATAAAAATGCCTTACGTTTGAAATGCTATAACTTCCGAAGGGTTAACGCTATCGTCTTCCTATTTTCAGCACCTCATACTACACCATTTCTCTATGGTAAAATACATTTTGGGATCTTGAATATGCTCCATGCCAGTATCGCGATGTCCGATACCCCAAGGGGTTCAAACCCGCCATAACTTTCTGTAGGAGTAATCAAATCGCTTCAAATTCGGCTTGTAGGTGGAGAGGTCCTATATCTATCTATTTGTTCTGTTCGTTAATTTTTATGCAATCCGTTACGGAGATACAGTTGAACAAACTACGTGCACATTTTCGCGCTCGTTTCGCGCCAATGATTTGGGCAAATTGCGCTCCGCTCAATGTATGGGGAGGCGGGGATTATTACATTGGCGCGAATCAAGCGGGAAAACGTGCACGTAGTTTATTCAACTGTATCTCCGTAACAGATGGCATAAAAATTAACGAACAGAACAAATCGATAGGTATAGGACCTCTCTACCTACATACCGAATTTGAAGCGATTTCATTACTCCTACAGAAAGTTATGGCGGGTTTGAACCCGGTGGGGTATCGAACGTTGCAATACTGGCAAGGAGCAAGTGCAAGATCCCAAAAAGTATTTTACCATAGAGAAATGGTGTAATATGAAGTGCTGAAAATAGGAAGACGATAGCGTTAACCCTTCGGAAGTTATAGCATTTCAAACGTAAGGCATTTTTATTATGCTTTTTATAATACACGCTAGGTCCCTTTTCTCGGAAACTTTCCCATATTATGCCCAAGCTAATTATATGGGACAGTTTCCGAAAAAACTTCCTATGTTTTATAACATTATAAAATAATCGAGTTATAACGTTTGAATCGCTATAAAGTCCGAACGGTAAAGGCTATCGACTTCCTATTTTCATGACTTCATACTACACCATTTCTCTATGGTGAAATACATTTTGGTATCTTGCACTTGCTCCGTGCCAGCATTGCAACGTTCTATACCCCACCTGGTTCAAACCCAACATAACTTTCTGTAGGAGTAATCAAATCGCTTCAAATTCGGTTTGTAGATAGAGAGGTCCTATACCTATCTACCTATTCTGTTCGTTAATTTTTATGCCATCCGTTACGGAGATACAGTTGAACAAACTACGTGCACTTTTTCCCGCTCGATTCGCGCCAATGATTTGGGCAAATCGCGTCCCGCTCAATGTATGGGAGGCGGTGATTATATCACTGGCGCGTATCGAGCGGGAAAAAGTGCACATAGTTTGATCAACTGTATCTCCGTAACGGATAGTATAAAAATTAACGAACAGAACAAATAGATAGGTATAGGACCTCACTATCTACAAACCGAATTTGAAGCAATTTGATTACTCCTACAGAAAGTTATGTTGGGTTTGAACCAGGTGGGGTATCAAACGTTGCAATGCTGGTATGGAGCAAGTGCAAGACACCAAAATGTACTTCACCATAGAGCAATGGTGTAGTATGAAGTGTTGAAAATAGGAAGCCTATAACCTTTACCGTTCGGACTATATAGCGATTCAAACGTTATAACACAATTATTTTATATTGCTATAAAACATAGGAAGTTTTCTCGGAAACTGTCCCATATCTAATTACAGCTGCACCCATTCAGCGCACTTACGTACGTATTGGAAATCTCACGCAACACAGCTAGGAACATATCTGAATTAAGGGTATAGTAAAATACGGACCCATTACATGCACGTGCTTTCCATGTGTCCAATAATAGTCTGTAAGCCACATTCTGCTATCACTGAATCCGGTCCCAAGTTGTGCATGGTTGTATACCAATTGCATACTGTATATCAGTGCTAAGTAGTGTTGTCATTTTATCTCCCAGTATACAATGCAGAACAGCATTTAACAACATGGTTCAAGCACAAACAACACCCTGTGAATTAACATCTGTTCTAACTGTAACTTTGATCATCTTCTTTAGCATTGCATTTCCTCCTCTGCTTCATTCTCTTCTCCTCCTTTATTAAACAGCACAAAAGCATGTACAAACAGCGGCTTCTTGTCGTCTTCCTTCTCCTCCACCAGCACTTGGATGCATATGAGTTTCTTCTTGTATTTCTTGGTTGATGTGTATCGTTGCATTGAAAGAGATTTTCTTGGTTGGTTGTAATATTGCAGGATAGTTGCATTGAGCCACATTGTGGCTTCTGAAAATGATTACCAAATGAAAGACAGCAATCTGTATAGTAACCACATACGATGCTACTATAAAAGCTGTACTCTGGAGCTAGCCCAGGTACGTAACTGTTTGCAGTGTGGGCAAAAAAAACTGGACCCTAGCTACATGTCCTCTCTAGTAGTAGTAAAGGAGTAGTATACAGAAAACCAGAATTACTTACCCAGTCAGAACTTTTTGAAACATGCTAATGTCCAAGAGGGGCATGATAGACAGCCACACTGCTAGACAAGGCCCAAACAAAGAATCTTAAAGGCCTTTCGTTCGACTACAAAGAGGTCTGGGGTCTTCGTCTCCCATATAGATCCTACTATTCATTCATATTACAAACATGAAACAAAGATTTAAAAAACTGAAACTAGAACTCAGATCATTCTGGGTCAAAGTCACGATCTAGGACAAGACCCAACCTAGCTAGAATGGCTCTTGCATTGGACTGGATCAGGATAAAACTCAGCCTGCCAAAAAGTACTTTAGATGTACTTTGGAGAGTTGGTTATGATGGCTTCAAGCCTTGCCAAAAAAGAGAAAGCATTACATGCTTCGACTCCCCAAAGCACCGTAAGATTCAACAGCAAGGGGGACACACATCCAGCCAAGTTAAGTGCATTTAGCATCATTTTCCTCATGCTTCCTCATTTCTGCTGCCCTGGCAGCCACACCAGCAGTAACTCCCGCTTCAGATGATAGCACATGAGTGGAGTGCATTTCCTCGCTGTCTGATCATTCATTACCTTGCTAATCAGAAGTAAGAGTTTAGTAATGATCAATACAAATGTGATTCTTATTACAGACTCGTCCATACTTTCACCTGTGCTGGCATATCACCTCACAAATTCATTTGCTGGTATGGGTGAAGTGAAGCAGTGATACATCCACTCAGTAAGGCTTTAACGGATCGGACCGAATTCGGTCCGAAGAACCAACGGATCGGATTCATGCAGTTTCGTATACATAAATCATTCAGATTGATGTTCCAAAGTCGGAACAGATTCGGATTATAGCCCGCCCAATTCCATCGGATGCGAATATCCGGTGGTCTGGGACCGAGGGAAAGCACCCTTTTTTTTTTTTTTCCAGATTCAATAGTCCGCGTGCGTTTTGTATTTTTGGCAAAAGGCGGTTGTTGACGGTGTGTGAAATAAACGTAGGCTTTTATTTCTTCCCTTTTTTTGTACTTAATGCTTTTTCTATTTTAATTTTTGCCACCGCCCTGGGCTTGCTCGCTTTATATATGGGGTGTGCGTCAGTATGGTGTGCATATTTTACAAGCATTGGTTTCATTTCTCATGTAGGTTCGAGACAGGTTAGCTAGAAACATTGGGCTATTCCATTATTTAACCGTACACCCCTACAGATGACAATAATTGCAAACGTATACCCCCGGGACAATTTATAAAAACACCCCTGGACAAGCTTGTATTATACCTCTACCCCCCCGGGGACAGACTTGTAAATGCCCCCTGGACGAGCTTCTGTTTTGCCCCACCCCCCTGGACAATCTTCTATTATGCCTTCTAACCCCCCGGGACAGGGATTTAAATGACCACCCCCCGTGACATATTCCCTATACCCCCCTGGACACCATATATTATCATCTGTAGGGGTGTATAATTAAATAATGGAATAGCCCATTAATTCAACAACGTTTGTCACATTTATGCGTCGTCAGAATGTTTCATAATATAATTTTATAATATTGTGCAAGGATAGTAAAGTTACAAGTAACGTGACCGGCCAAAAGACACCCAGGGCCGTAGCCGGGGGGGGGGGGGGGGGGGGGTCGATGGGGTCGAACGACCCCCCTCCCCGTAATAAAGGTCACCCGTGACCCGCTATGTTCCTATTTGGTAATTAAACTAATAGCTATCAATGTTGAATCCCTAGCCCTAGGCTCTGAGCAATGTAATTAACGGCGCACAGTCAACTGAGTTAACTCCTTGAGCGCTTTTACTAGTCATAATGCCTGGGAAAAAGAAAGAGGTGGAAAGACAAAGGAAGCGAGCTGCATCTATGACACAAAATATAGCGCAGCTTTTTAAGAAAGTGAGAACAACTGAAGAGGCTGTAGCAGAGTGTAGTGATGAAGCAGAACCAGATGGTATTGTCGCATTGGAAGATCTAGAGCTACCTCCAGCGGCACTGCAAAGAATTACTTCGGATGATCTCGATGGTGAGTCTTCAATGCCATCAATACATGTATCACCACCAATAGTACCTGTACATACTAGTACCGCTGAATCAACAATTACTGAAATTACGGACAACTGTGGACCCTCGTAATAAGTCTGGATGAAGTTGTCGATATTTTTGCCAAAACTGCATCCACGACGACTGCAAATTGAAAACATACTACACTGATTTACTTTAATTCTTCTACACTTGTTATGCATGATTTCAATGTACATGTGTATTCCATAACATACCACTGACTTAGTAGTACAATTCGTCTGCATTAAGAATCGGGTCACGCATATCTGATTATCCAAACCCCCCCCCCCCCCCCCCCCCCCCCCCCCCCCCCCCTTCAAAGGTCTGGCGACGGCCCTGACACCTATGAACAGACAATGTTCATGTTGACTGGTCAATTGTCCGGCCATTCCTGACAAACTATTTCTAACACTGTCATGGTTGTGGACCCCAACCCGACTCACATCCTTGAGCTGTTGGTATCACTCCTGTGACAGATCAACCAGACGGGACGTCAACTGTTTAGTCCCAGTGGAATTTGTATGCCCGGTTCTGCAAACAGTACTTTACCCTACCTCAGGATATGTTAGCCCAGTTTGTTGCTGTTGGGGGGGTTGGCAGTTGGCACAGTGAAGCCACATTTCTCCGCAGTGCGTTATGCCCAGATTGAGCTGGGGCTAGGGGACCTGAGGATTCCGCCTCCCCATACATTGAGCGGAGCGCAATTTGCCCAAATCATTGGCGCGAAACGAGCGCGAAAATGTGCACGTAGTTTGTTCAACTGTATCTCCGTAACGGATTGCATAAAAATTAACGAACAGAACAAATAGATAGATATAGGACCTCTCCACCTACAAGCCGAATTTGAAGCGATTTGATTACTCCTACAGAAAGTTATGGCGGGTTTGAACCCCTTGGGGTATCGGACATCGCGATACTGGCATGGAGCATGTTCAAGATCCCAAAATGTATTTTACCATAGAGAAATGGTGTAGTATGAAGTGCTGAAAATAGGAAGACGATAGCGTTAACCCTTCGGAAGTTATATAGCATTTCAAACGTAAGGCATTTTTATTATGCTTTTTTATAATACACGCTAGGTCCCTTTTCTCGGAAACTTTCCCATATCAAGAGGTTGATTTTACATACGAGTCATTATGATCAGTTTGCGTACCATGCATGCATGGAGGAGACTTTTATCCAGCTGCATGAGAGAGTAAATTATGAAAGCTGGTGCTGAAATCATGAATGATCGGACAGTGCGTAAGCTTCGAAACCCACAGGACACCAGTTTGCTCAATGTCCTATACAGCTGTGACGTGTGGGCTCTGGGTACGAGACTATCTCTATGCTGCGTGATAGAAAGGTGCGTCAGCGTGAGACTATAGAAACTCGTCGAAGCTTCCGGAGTACCTCTAACACATAACGGTAAAGCAGGCAAATTGTTGAACGCATTTGCATGAGAGAAAACATGCTTTTGAAAGGCTCTGATGGGCACAGGGCACATGATCAGTGCCTCTGGGTTATACAGGCGTTAGATAACTGCATCAGAGTTATGGCACAAGCAGCTTGCATTCTCCTCCTTCAGCATGCGCAAGGCATACACGAATCGTGTACAAAGCTAAATGGAGAATTGAGCAACACACAATGAGTAACCGCTGAGGCAACAATAGCCGCATATACACGCTAACAATTGTTTTAAGGGGGGGGGGGGGGGGGGGGGGGGGGGGGGGGGGGTTTTCTCTGCTTAATAAACTACTTGTGTATTATAGCCAGAAGAGGAGAATGAACTAAAGGCATTTTGACCAATGGCACGTAACATCCTAGTCGTCCTTCCTCCCAGTGTCAGGTCGGGTGGAGAGACTTTTCTGATTGGCGGAGAGGACGAATTAAAGTTATGCATACATGTACCTGCGTTCCATACCACTGAGTGGGAAGTAGTCCAATCAGTGTTATTTGCGGTATGCATTATTTCAAATGAGCATTGTCAGGTTGAATTGGGGACCCGATAGATTTGAAGACCCCAATTCTATGTAGAACTGAGGCCCTTGCGTAGAAATGGTGATCCGTAAATAAATAAAACACTCCCAGAAAGCACGGGGCAGCACACATATGGCGAGTGATGACGGAACCAAAGACGTGCGGTTACTTTTTTTAACAGAGATACACAATATCTTCTACAAGACGTGTGCCCCTCTTCCTTTCGAAATTGGACAATTTCTGCGTTACGAATGAGGGTCAATTTTTTCGCAGACAGAGCAAACATTTCTATGTATAAAGTGAAATACGAACAATAATAAACCTTTGTATTCAGTATTATAAATACTGAAATGTATTTTATAATGTAGTGGTTTAAAATGAATACGTCAACTGTATTTTTTAAACCTGGCGCCCCAAGAATGCGTATGATTTGAAATTAAAAAGCGCGAATACATGCTCTATGCACAAGAAGCAGTATTAACTCAGTGCTTAAATTTGGCCGGGATAGAAGTGGTGTATCCTGCCGAGTAGTACGGACGGCAACAGCGAATCATCCTTGCTAAATTATCAGGGAAAACAGTACGTATAATGTTCCAAGCTATTATGTACTTATTTTAAAATACGTAATAATAATTTAAACCGGTTTTACTAAATACGAATTACGTATTTCACTGATTTCTACAGTACCTACTCCACCACTGAGGATTTGTAGTAGCCAGTGTCTGCCCCTTCCCCCTTATTCCCTCCCCTCACTCCTCCTCTCCCTCCTCACCCTCACTCCTCTCCCTCCTCACCCTCACTCCTCTCCCTCCTCACCCTCACTCCTCTCCCTCCTCACCCTCACTCCTCTCCCTCCTCACCCTCACTCCTCTCCCTCCTCACCCACCCTCACTCCCTCTCCCTCCTCACCCTCACTCCTCTCCCTCCTCACCCTCACTCACTCCTCTCCCTCCTCACCCTCACTCCTCTCCCTCCTCACCCTCACTCCTCCCCTCCTCACCCTCACTCCTCTCCCTCCTCACCCTCACTCCTCTCCCTCCTCACCTCACTCCTCCCCTCCTCCCCCTCACTCCTCTCCCTCCTCACCCTCACTCTCTCCCTCCTCACCCCTCCCTCCCCTCTCCTCCTCCCCTCCCCTCTCCCTCCTCACCCTCACTCCTCTCCCCCTCCTCACCCTCACTCCTCTCCCTCCTCACCCTCACTCTCTCCCTCCTCACCCTCACTCCTCTCCCTCCTCACCCTCACCTCCTCTCCCCCTCACCCTCACTCCTCTCCCTCCTCACCTCACTCCTCTCCCTCCTCACCCTCACTCCTCTCCCTCCTCACCCTCACATCACTCCTCTCCCTCCTCACCCTCACTCCTCTCCCTCCTCACCCTCACTCCTCTCCCTCCTCACCCTCACTCCTCTCCCTCCTCCCCTCACTCCTCTCCCTCCTCCCCCCTCATCCTCTCCCTCCTCACCTCCTCTCCCTCCTCACC
>JABACO010000012.1:5604648-5661147 GCA_013339895.1 Ephydatia muelleri | reverse complement strand
GGTAGCTTCATTATTGTTAATGAGAACTTGCACGATGAATAAAAAAAAAAAATTTAACAAGAGAGTTAGCTCATGTGGTGAAAGCAAATGAACTGATTAAGATTTGGTTAAATATTGTGACATCACATTGAAGTCTGTGAATGTACTTGGTAACATGATGCCTATGGAAGAGGACATATTGCTGTGACAAGGAAGTTACTATTGAGTATTTATTGGTACCAAGTGAACCTAAGAACAGCATACCAGGCCCAGAAGATAATGTTTGGAGGAAACAGATGAAAATTTGTCAGATGACATACATATAGATATAGTTAAAAATGAGCATACCCCTCAAATTTGTTACATACCTGTACAGAATGGCAAAAGGATCATTGCAATTTACTCGGGCTCCCATACATCCATGGAAACATGGAATATTGCACTACACATTGAATCCCTGTCCATCGTCAACAACAAGAATTGTTTCTGATCGTAATTGCTTTTTTTGAGCTCTTTCATTTATACTTACTGGTTCACAGGAATATCATCATGAAGTTCGCTTACTTTCTTGCTAGAAGAGTACATGGTAACAGGCTGACGACTTTCCATGAGCGCCATACACATGACATCATTGGTATAGAGGACACCAGCCTGCTTGAAAATGATGCAAATGAAGTCAAGCTTTCACAGAATGAATGCAATGTTGTTGAGAAGGGTTGGTGCACAATTTAGTACCAGAGATGAGAGTGCTAATGATGAAAGGAATACTAGTATGGTGGTGCCCAAAGCATATGGAGAAATGGCCCATACATAGGCGGTCATCTTGCTTTTTTTTTCAAATTGAATTTCAAACATGTTTATAATTTACAATAAATCGGACTGATTGTGAATCTGTGCTTTATAAGATTATACCATTAACCATTCGTAAACTACAATCAAGACCAAAATTTAATTTCTACCGCGCATAATTTTTCATAAACGAAGTAGTCATTACGTAATACCTTGCGTCAAGTTACAATTATTAAAGTTATGTCGGTAGGGGTTAACGGATAAACTTTAATAGCTGTGACGTAACTATCAAGACAATTTGAATTACAATTATAATTGTATATACTCAAATTAACTTATCTGCTGTACGTCACTTGCACTGGAGAAGTGGAGCGCATCAATTAGGCACAATGATGCATGCAGGGATCGAACTACGTATGCCCTTCATGCTTTCATCTTCTGAGACGCAGGTGTTATGGTGAGTATACTATGTGAATTTAGTAGCGTAGCCCCCCCCCCCCCCCCCCCCCCCCCCCCCCCCAAAGTGGGCTACATGTATATGTCCATAAGGCTGTGTCCAGCGGCGTAGTCAGTTACATCGTATACGTGAATATCACAACAGGAGAAGCAGGCATGTTGGGCATGTGTGGGTGTGTGCATGTGTGTGTGCATATGTGTGTGTGCGTGTGTGTATGTGTGTGTCACTGACTGTATATACATGCATAGATAATCTATGATACATGTACATGTATGTGTGATGTGATTGTGTGCAATCTCGCTATGTGATGTCATCCTCTTCCCCCTCCTTCCCCCAGCACCGGATGGATTTGATGCTGTGTCGGTGCAGAATGTGGGCTCCACCTACATCATTGTGTCTCGGGACTTGCCAGCTCACAGTAATGGCATCCTCATCAACTTCAGTTTGTATTGCAATGGTGCTCTGGTGGGTGTCCTGCCCCTTACTGTGATCAGCTACAACACCACCGGCCTCCTCCTCTTCACTTTGTACATGTACATGTATGTCTTCTCTACTACCGCAAATAACAGTGTGCATGGTACATGTATATGATCTGTGCTCAGTACGTTATCTGTTGGACAGGTCTTCCAGTCACGCCCACACTGCACTCCAGTTGGAATGTGGTGTTGGGCGTCATCAGTGCTGCAGCCAGCCTGCCCAGGTACATTGTGTACACTTAGTTTGTGTTCCATCTTTCTTTGCTCTTATCCCTCTCTCCTCCTTCCTTTCTTTCTCTCCTGTCTCACATACTCCCCCACTTTCTCCCTTTCTTTCTCTCCTGTCTCACCTACTCCTTCACTTCCTCCCTCCCTTCCTCTTCACTTCCTCCCTCCCTTCCTCCTCCCTTCCTCCCCCCTCTTTCGCTCCCCCCCTCCATCCCTTCCTCACTCCCTCTCTCCTGTCCTCCTGTAGTCATGTACATGTACACCAGCAGGGACATCTCTGGCAAAATTACACATACCATTTATCCTCCCTCCCCCCACTTACCTCCAGTGGCGGCGGGAGGGGGGGGGCAGGGGGGGGGCAATTGCCCCCGGGCGCCGGGACAAGGGGGGCGCCTGCTAAGGCCAATAAAAAAAGGCTAGGCCTACTAAACAAAGGGAAAACAATGATTCCATACAAGTTTAACTTAAGCTTGATCATGACAGGTAGACCTACATGTAAGCCTAAGTATGCCTGTAGGCTACTATAAGCGCAAACCTAAGTGACGTCATATTGGAGAACGTGACGCACGTGGCAAGTATGCATGACGTCACTTCTTCTAACCACGCCACGCCAACCGCTGACCCTAATTAGGCCCTAACACAGTTGTTTACAAGTTGTTGTAAAAAACTCTCCGCATAATGAGCAGCACAGGAAAACTGAGTGGAGCGCAGCGCCGAAAGCGAAAAGCAAAGGCAGCTGAAGAAGCACGCAAGTCTAGCAAGTTATTAGCTGCATTTTTAAAGGTTGACAAAGAAGCAGAGCACGATGATCTTGGTTCAAAAAGTGCTAATGAGGAAAGTGAGGCAAATAGAATGGAAAGTGAAGTCACCAGTGACAATATTAATGATAGTGATGAAACCAGTGATGAGAGTGAGGTAGTGGCAGGGCAAGAAGATCCAAAACCAGGCCCGTCTCAACTGATTTACCATAATAATCCCATAATTACTTTCGGGGATATTGGATTCATGAGTTTCACAGCAGCTGCAAGACCATGCATTGATGATGCTACAAAGGAACTCCTGGTAAAAACTGGCCCTGATGCATTATGCAACTCTGCCTAGAACACTGTCTGGTACTAAGGCTGTGGCAAGAGGAATGACCAAAAACTGGTGGCAAGCTGTGAGAGATCCTTCAGTAAGCTGAAGATAATCAAAACCTATCTGAGGTCTACTATGGCACAAGAACGGTTGGGTAATCTTGCAATTCTTTCAATAGAGAAAGAAGTATTCAACAGTGTTGACTTTGATCAGATTATCGACCAATTCGCTGCCAGCTTTTAAATTAATGACTAATCTAAAAATAAATCATTTCTTTCAATCACATGTATGACCATAGACTAAATTAGTTTACTTGCACTGATATGAAGAATACTGTTAATATAACTATAATCTAGAGCTGCACTAGACCGTAATTTTGCCTTAATTTTGTCAAAGTTCTGCGTTTATCTAAGATTTGAAAATACTAAAACAAAACAAAAGAAATTTAGGCCTAGGCCTAATGATCATATGATAGCCAAGCCTCGACTTCAAAGTGTTAATACCGCAAATAGCGCTATAGGTTATCTCCACTGTCGGGACCTCCACAATTAAGGATAGCAATTAAGACTGCACGGATGCGGGGGGGGGGGGGGGGGGGGGGGGGGGGGGGCGCCATATCATAATCTGCCCCCGGGCGCCAGAGACCCTCGCGCCGCCACTGCTTACCTCCCTTCACCTTCACCTCCTCACTTTCCCTTGCTCCTCCAGTACATTGTGATTCCAACCTTCTCAGCATGAGGACAGCCCTCCTGGGGGCCCCCCCTGATCCTGAGTCGGACACTGATGACATTGTCATCAGCTTATTTATTAATAAGATCATTAACCCTGACAAGTCCTTTGGCTCCTCCTCTGTGAGTACTCCACTCAATATGCCTAGACCTTATACGGTCATACCTTAGCGCTCTTCCCCAGGACCCCATGTGCATTCTTCTCCCACAACTCTCCTCTCTGCTAGTGGAGCATACTGCCCCAAACATTCATGACTCCAAGTCAGTACAGATACAGATGTGTAGTGTATTAGCGTTGATGTTGGCCTTTTATCTCCCTAGGTGCCTTGGGGCCTGACTGCTACCACAAAACCCACAAGGGCAGTCCAAAGTGTACACAACCATTGTCCTGGCTAAAATGAATGCATCTTGTGAGCTGACCTTCACTTGATTGGCAGATAGTGTGGCAGATACATGTACATGAAGATTGGACTACTTGTGAGGGAGGGAGTGTGTGTGTGTGTGAGTGGTAATGCCTGTGGTTATTTTATCTCACATCCATGGGAGGAGCTACACCTCTATGTAATGGGCTTTATCTGTGTACATGTACTGTAGGCACAAGCGTTTCCATACACTCTTTGACTTGTTGAAAAATGGGTTGATGTCGAAGTACAATGTAATGTGCTCTTCCCTAGACCCTATGGAGGAGCTTACAGCCACTCCAGCTGGAGCAGGATGTGGGCTTGGGTAAATTTTTTCCCCCCTTCCCCACAAACTGGAAATCCTGGATCCATCACTGAAATTGAATGTACTCTCTTGTCAGGATCAGCTGAACAGGATGCCCTTACAATGAAAGAGTCACCCCTCAAAAACCTGATACTGTTCTTCCTAAGGCCACACCCATCATGGGGGTTGTTGCAAAATGACTAACAGTTTTTGCTGCCTCTGTCTGTATCAGTCCCTGCACCATCATCTTTTATTAAAATGCTTGACCCTGGCACCCACAAATAACCCCTACACAAATACCATGTGCATGAAGTTGTTCACTTTATGGAGGTATCATACAATACATGTATGCATGTTGCATGCATGGGGCAAAGGTCTTGCCACACAACAAAATTCATGACATTGTGCCTTTGTTCCTTGTATAAACATCCAAATTAAGATGGGATCAGTGGAGGGCTCTGTGCGCGCACGCACACACACACACACACACACACACAGCATGTCTCAGCTTATGAAGTGGGAAGCTGAAATCCCATTGCAAGCATTGTTTTGTTCAGATTACACAGTGACTGACAAAAACAAAGATAAATGAGTTCAATGACACCAAGTCCTATGAGCTTGGAGGTGATGGAAGCAATGGCTGCATTCTACCAACTGGCATCATGATTTGCTGCTTCTTCATCCTGTCCAGTTCTCACCATCCTTTATATGTGTAGCCTGTATGTTTTTAAATTACAAATGACATAATGTAATCAGTAGAAGCCTGGGGGGGGGGTGGGGGGGAGGGGGGGGGGGGGTGAGAGAGAGAGACAGGAAGGATTGAGTAGGCAACACGCAACATCTATCAGTAACACTCATAGTTTCAAGACATTCAGTTGCTACAGATGTTACATTTACAAGATGTACACCATTACAAGGGAATTACTAACCCCCTGATTTACACATGCCACGTAACTTGCCATTCAGCCAATTAATCGGGCTGGTCTGCACCATTTACTATAACTGCATGGCATGCCATGTAATGGTACGAAGGGAAAACTTATTTTTGCCCCATCACCAATATTATGTATATTCCGAAACACCACCCCCTGTTGCTTTCAACACAGATCCTCGTAACTAAATATCCATTCCTGGACCAATGGGACTGAATATATACATGTATGATCAGTCACATTGGTCCTTCTTCCTATGCATGGGTAAAATGCAACCAAAGGTGGGTTCAAAAGTAGTTCTGGAAGAGTTCAAACTCTGCACATACATGAATGTGATTGCCCGCAGAAACATACTACACACACGCACACACACACACACACACACACACACACACACATACACACACACATACACACACACACACACTTGCATTGTAGCTTTTTCCTCACTTACACACCTAGATCAGTTATAAGGGCATAGATTCATACACTTACACTGTCACATGCATTACGTCACAAGCACCATACGTATACATGCACCATATATACTTGCACCATACAGTAAAAGCATATATATGTGTTGGAGGCAAAATATACAATTTATTCGCAATACATAATCGATATGCTACTGCTAAACTATACTGCAACAGCGTAATACATTATTTCTAATAAATGCTCCCTTTGTGAAGGGCACTATTATTACACCCGAATCATGACCCGATTCGAACCTAACTAATCACAGAATCACACTGTCAGCACATCGATATCGAGTACGTGGATGGAACCACACAACTACGCTTAAAGTTTCTCACCTCGGATCTGCAAAATATTAGCGTTGCTGTTGTGTTAGTTTGATAACTGGAGGTGTCGCATGTACATGTACATGTGATCACGTTTGGCTGCTGGTTTGTTTCTCAGACACTCGATTCAGCAACGCGTAGGCCTATAGGATCCGCTAACATAAAAATTTGATATACGAAGTGTTGCCAGCGTACGTAGATATCTGAGCAGCCAGTCGAAGTATATGCAGCCTACATTATCATTCAAGACAACGAACGATCAGTCTACTCGGTGTAGAAAACACAGACTCGAAGCTCCAAGTAGTTATGTTTATACGCTCATTTCCCCCTGTCTACCCTGCCCCCTGGCCCACCTCGCCCTCTACCTCGACTCCACCCTCGCAGAATTGCCCTAGATGGGCGTGTCCAAGTTAGAGGTCTCTAAATATCTATGGCAACCCATAGAAACGCCATTTTAAAATGGCGCCTTTTTGCACCAAAACAGTTTTACTATTTTTAAAAATGGTCCCCAAATTCTTCAAGACAACATTCTCTTTTTTTCATATATTATATTATTTGGATAGTTGTAGAATAGTTTTAGAGGGTGGCAAAAGTTCTAACCCCCTGTGTTCATTAGTTATAACTAATGGAATATCTTAATTAGCATGATTTTTTTCCATATTGTGTACAAGTCTATGGAATATCATATTTTCAGAAATGGTCCCAGAATTTTGGACGGTATGAGATACAAAATTTGAAATTGCCTACATTTGAACATCATTTAGAGTAGTATTAGTGGGTAGCAAAAGTTGCAGGTTCGTTATGTAATTAGATAATAATCAAGTTTGTAAAAACGCCATACATTCTCTATGGAACGTACCGCGGAATGAAATCCAAAAATTTACAAACCGCAACTTTCGTGACCGTTCATTTCTCCATATGGACAGCAGTACAGATGGAGGTATCAACATACATGTAGTCAAAGAAGATACTATTCCACCTTATGCAAATCCTGTGATCTTTGAACAACTTCACTCTCTGCACATCCTACGTTTATGGAGAACTGGTGCTGCTGAATTTGGTTATTCACCAAATGAAGATGAGGGCCTTGATGTAAGCTATAAGTACATGGTACTTTAACTTAATTTTTTCCATGAAGCCTATAGCTTTGAACCACAATGGTGATGAGTTAGCCTTAAGCCGAAATTTACACAGTGCAAAAAGTTAGATATACGATACGGTATATTTTTGGTTATATTTGAGAATACGCCAAAATATACGCCTGAGTACTATATTGAAATATAAGACGGCGTTTATTCAAGAATCCGCAAGTGTTAAATACGTCACTGTTTATATAGGCACAATTAAGTGTACAAAATATACCCCCGTAAGTATATTTATATCATACCACCGTGTATATTCAAGTTTCACATATTCTGTGTGTATATTTGTCTGCGAGTTATCAATTCCTGTATAAGCGTTCATAAGCATCTAATTACTAAGGAGCTGGCGCTTGCCTTTAGTACTTAGCATGCGACAGTCAGTACAAACCGAACTTGACACGCTCAATGCCGAAGTCGGAATTCGATACTGATGGACATCTGCCTGTGTGTATATGTGTGTGTGGACATCTGTCTGTGTGGGACATCTGTCTGTGTGGGACATCTGTCTGTGTGTGTGTGTCTGTGCATATGCGTGTGTGTGGACATCTGTCTGTGTATACGTGTGTGTGAACATCTGTCTGTATGCGTGTGTGTGGACATCTGTCTGTATACGTGTGTGTGGACATCTGTCTGTATGCGTGTGTGTGGACATCGATCTGTCATGTGTGTACGTGCGACTGAGCATGTGTCCGTCTGTGTGTTGTGTGTTGATGCGTGTGCGTGGACATGTGTGTCCGCGAGCGTGTGGACATGTACGTGCAAGTGTGTGTCATTACAATTTTGAAATGTTAATGTGTACCATTTTTATTCTTACCATTATTGTTCAATTTGAAATGGATATACAGTACATAATGATATGGAAAGTATGGTATAGAGGTTGTGCAATAGCGTCATAAATCGTCATCAATAGCAACCTTTGCTAAGCGCCATTTTGAGTGTCAAAAGCACACACGTAATAGAGTGATTGGAGGTTCCTGACTAACCGTTTGAGCCATTTCGTGTGATTAAATGCAGCTAGAAAGTACGGCCAAATACTGTGAGTATTACTATTAGCTTCATGACACTGCCAAACAGCGTTACAAGGTAAAATTGGAGCTGGTTGGTGCGCTTGAAGACCCGTATGTTGCGTATGAGAGAGGCATTGTTAGTGTACATTGGAATAATTGGCCTCAGGTTCCGATAGCTTTAGCAAAGACTCTGCAGCGCATCAATTTTTTTTTAATCAACTTCCTTTTTATCACCTCCAATGTTCTGTGGAATCTGTTCATATCATGCACACGCTTCCTCTTCAAAGGGCTCTTCATGTGCTCGAATAAGGAAGGAACATAATCAGGGGATAGGAGGTTGTTGCTCTATTCCCCCGAAACGAAGTGTACGCTACATATCCACGAGTACTCATTTGGAATCCAATCTTTGCGCCGGCCCCACTGCTGCTATCCACTGGGACTTACGTTCTTCATCTTGAGGAAAATGAACGCCCGAACCTTTAATGAAACGATTACTGCATCCAACTGCACAACAAGCCTTGCCCATACAATTGCTTTTGACACTCAAAATGGCGGTTAACACAAATAACGTCACTTCGCTCCGCCCATTGCACAACCTCTATTGTTTTTTACAATTACACGCAGACTTGTAAATGTTGTAACATTGAAGATTTCTGCCAGTTCAAGAAATAGGTGATAGTCTTACTTGTCAATAGGTTAGTGCTGTTATCGTTGTTATTTACTATTTATAACCAAATTTTAAAGTGCACCAATTAGAGTATGCCATTGCACGTGATGGCTAATTTTGGCGGGTTTCTGTGTGAGTGCATGGCCTGGAAAGGTACGTGACTTTGCTTATCACGTTTGTGTTATTTTGGGTATGCGTGTGATGTAGTACATCAGCCTCATCAACCTGCTGAAAGCAAGCCTAGTATACGCTAAGCGACTCTGAACAATTTGTGTGCAATGCACTTTATTGGGGTTGGTCTCCGGTTATTACAAGTGGCCGATTCTGCTGAGGTAAGTTACACAGTGGCAAGTATGACCATTTCAATTGATGCCAAATGTTATTTTTCTCGTCTTTATCAGGTCACATAGTACGTGGGGACCGCTGTCTCAAGGACTATGGGTTTCGGCTATCACAAGCGCGGGTCGATTCTGCTGAGGTAAGTACGCAATGGCTTTGCTAACTTCATTTTGCTTTTCTGCAGTGTTTCTATTCGAACTGGTAAGTATGCTGGGGGCACTAAAATGTATTTTTCTTTTGTGCGCATTTGGTTAGTCAGCACCAACAAGTCCATCACTAGAGGTAAGTATGGCCATTTCAATTGGCGCCAAATGTTATTATATTCTCGTCTTTATCAGGTCACACTAAGTTAGTACTTGGGAACCGCTGTCTTAAGGCACTATGGTGTTTGAATATTTGTGTTTGGTGTTGTACCACTTATATGTGCGAAGAAAAGTTTTATAAACCAAGCAGATGCAAAGGGGGAGTGGGGGGCGGGGGGGGGGGGGGGGGGGGGGGGGGGGCGGAGGACTGGTTTACGGAAGGTCAAAGCCCAAATTACGATAGTGCGCGGTTCACAAAACCGTGTAACATTAATGAAATTCAAAGGGTTGCTAAGATACCAGAAACCGCACGTGACTGACAATTTCAAATTACGCATTTGCTTATAATGTTCAATACGCAGACAGCTTATATTGCTGCTTATATTCGAATATACGTTATAATATACAGTGTCGCATAACAAACTTTTTGCACTGTGTTAATGGTTGATCTATGAATGGAGTGCCGAGCACAGACTGGGGAGGTTCCTTTAAGAGACGTTTGTGGTGGTGACTTCATTATATGTAATGATGCATTGTATGATGGCTTTGTGGACTTCACAAAAGCACTGGTATATCAGGGCCTGTGGGTTGTTAAAGAAATTGAGCTTCTGACATATTGGCTACAGTCATGTAACATCTTGTCCATGAAACATGTAACCCTTATGGGTAAGGATTTGTCCTCATCTGATACGGATTCACTATGCCAGTGGGTCTATAACACAAGAAAGCTGTGGGGTGAGAAAGGTGTCAGCTGCTGTCTTTCAACAAGTAAGCGGGCTGTTTAACATGCACATGGCAATAAAGAACTGGTGGAACTGGGTTTGTTTCTTTTCAGGACAGTCATCCACCACTGAACAAAGCCATCATAATCACAGCGATAATCAAGCTGCCTCTTGCAGGATAAGGTGTGTTGACATGGTTAGTGCAACTGAAGAAGAAAAGTCATCAGAACATGAAGACTATATCAACAGTAAACCAGAAATTTGGCTTGCTATTGCTGGACTTGAGCTTGACTATGAGTTGCGAAGAACAATTTTGTCTGATAGAGGATGGCTTGATGATAATGTGATCAATGCAGCGCAGTGTCTACTTAAGGAATGACAGGATTACAGAAAACCACACTGGGGTACCACTTACAGTTTGATGTCATGTGGAGAGAATTCGTTCAAATAGTGCACAATGGGGAAAACCATTGGTTGACACTCTCTACAGTTGGGCTGCAAGAATCTAATGCAATTATCAATGTCTATGACAGTCTCTACACATCACTGTCCACTTCAACCAAGGAGCAAATCTGTACTTTGCTGTGCACAATGAACAGTAGCATAGATGTCAGGTTTATTGATGCTGATAAACAGGCAAATACCTCTGACAGTGGCCTTTATGCTATAGCTTATGCTACAAGCCTATGCTGTAGTCAGGATCTCTGCTCTATACAGTACTGTGAACAAACGTTATTAAGAAAACACCTATAGTGACTTGCATGTCTGGAAAGAGGCCGTATTACTCCCTTCCCGTGTATCTCCAAACAGTCAATATATTCAGTCATTTCAAAGGAGACAATTTCAGTGTTTTGTAGCTGTCAAATGCCAGAAGAGGGAAGAATGATTCAATGTACAAAATGCAAGGAGTGGTTTTACAGGCAGTGTGCAGGATTGGTCCCTAGGAAGGCATGGAGAATGCATATGGCATTGTGGTAGATGCAAGAATCGAAGTGACTTACATATATGGTCTGTATATGATATTTGCATGCTCTGTTACACTGATTTGTTGTTATATATAATGGACTGAAGTGTATACCACCAAAAATGGCTAAACAAAAGGAAAGTAATTTGGAGACACGGCCAAAATAGTTGAGGCCCAAGCTGCCGTCGAGCTCCTTCGGTCGAGACGCCTCGCTATATAAATGCCACGTCCATCCCTTTCATCTTTCCCAGCACGTTAGTCACATACAGGAGGCTTGTGCGCAATAAGTTCTCAAACACCAGTGGGGGGACTACTAGTCCTAAGGCGGACTAGTATTCCTAGGACAAATTGTCCGCCGCGCGGGGGAAAACGTATCCTATTTTGGTCCGGGTCAAATTTTGGTCTAACCGGACAAAATATGCCAGCATGTTTGGTCCGCCCCCGCCACAAATGGTCCTACGCGAAGCGCATGAGTTTATAAGTGTGAAAGCACGTGTAACTGCTAGAGAGATGTGTGCGGATGAAAGCGAAGACCTGGTCGAAAAGGAATGTCTTTACTTGCATGTGTAATGTGGCTGACTAGCAGTATAATAGTACAAAAGAAACTTACAGGACACGACAAACGTATACAGCAAAATAACAATATATATAGTTCTGTACTGTAGGTGCATGCGCACAAGAGTTCATGCAGGTACAAAGTATAATAGGATCTCTGTCTGTTGCCGGGAAGTACATCGTTACACTACTTCCTCCTGCCAATGTTGAACGTATAGCAGCCATAGCGATGTGAAAGTTGTCTTTGTCGTAAAGGGTATCGTCGAGGAAGAACTGCAGCAGGACGTTCATCAGCTGGAATGTGGTTGCTATAGGGTTGAACGTCATCACTATCCTCCAGCAGCTCATCGGATCAGGAGGCGGAAGATTAGGGGGCGGAGGCTCATGAGTAGGCGGCGGCTCAGGGATAGAAATCGGTTGCACTGAGGAGGAACTGGTTTGAGCCTATCAAAATGCCCACACTGCCCATGAGACATTTAATTTCATACGTGCTGTCTGACACTTGCTGTAGAATCTGAAAGGGGCCTTTCCAAAGGGTTATTCAATTTCTTTCTACATTTTCCACGGGGTACAGAAGGTGTGTACAACCACACCAGGTCACCAGCACTGAATGGTTTACCGTGGGCCTTCTCGGCGTCGTACAGAGACTTTTGTCTTTGTGCTCTGCTTCGCAGCGCTCACGTACTAGAATATAGGCATCGCGTAACCAGTCTTTCAGCTTCTGCACATACTTGCATGTTGTCTGTTCTTGAGGGTTCGAGCCACACATCAGGTCAACGGGTAATTTCACTTCACATTTTAGAAAAGATGGGCTGAAACCTGTAGTGGAATGGGAACTTGAGTTGTAATCCAGACAAACCTTATGGATGTAAAGATCCCAATCTGACGGGTGATTGTGGGCCGTGGTTGCCAGCATATCCAACAGAGTTCTATTAAACCTTTCAACCATGCCATTTCCTTGCGGATGGTACGGTGTTGTGAGAGACTTTCTAATCTCCAACAACTTACACAGATTTCTTCAATCAACTCTGATTCAAATTGTCGCCCTTGGTCGGAGTGTAGTTGTTCCGGAGGGAACAAGAGGCAAAACATTTCATCAACTAATTTCTAGCAACCTTTATTGCTTCTTGATTTTTAATAGTGTAAGATTCCGCCTATCTGGTAAAGTAGTCCATCGCAACCAATACATACGTAGAAACATTATTTTAGGCGGGACAACATCTTCTTTTCTCCTATAGATGACTTCCAACAGCTCCCACATGTAAATCACGAACAGCATCATGCTGAAGTTTGAAGGGGAGGACAAGTTGAAGCTGACCATTGTCATCCGCAACTCGTCCCCGGATCAAATTTTGAGTGACAGGGGGCGACGGGTGGGTGGGGGGGGGGGGGGGGACGAAAATTTTCGTGACAGGCACTCCAAATTTTTGACCCTAAGGGCTTTTGCTCATGTAGCCCATAGTAAACTGTATTGACATCTACACAGCAAAAACAGATTGATGCATGTCACTAGAAATCATTTTGGTGAGGTTCTGTGCAAGAGCTCTCTGCTGTCAAGAGCTATATAGACCTTCATTGGTCGTCACTGGTTGACAGTATTTTATTTTATTTTTGTTGTTTTCTTGTGTGTTAATATTTTGTCAATAATAATTAATCACAGATACAAATAGGGCACTCGTTTTTCAAACAGCGAGTGCCCTATTATCCATTTCTAGTGACATGCATCAATCTATTTTTCTGTGTACTGTGCATGTAATTTGTCTGTGCAAGGGCCTGTGGCAGTGCTTAAGAACGTGAATTAAAGTTCACGGCATATCTTTTTCATGTTATATCTTGGAACCTATTTTGATTCAAAGAATATTGTGTTCCAATCCACATAGGAATGTCATCACCCGCTCCTCTCCCCAAATTTGCAACCTACTCCAAATCTTGCCTTGACTATCCTTATCTAACAGAAATCGTAAGGTCTGCACCTGTGGTAAAGTTTATGAGTACAAAACCACCAATCTTACCCTTGATGTAATCTGGAGGTCTACCTTAATGCTGAGCACTCCTCCAAGTTTCCGCTTCCCATACCATGCTCTGCTCTCAAACAGCACACCCTCCCTTCTTTCCTCAACAGCCTCTCCTCTCTTACACCACAACACTTCCATATCTCACACACAACACTACATGCAGCACATTTTTAAAAAGTGACCAGCACAAAAAGCATACCCATGCAAGGTTATGCCCACGGTATATGTGGTGTGTGTGTGTGTGCATGTGTGTGTGAGTGTGTGTGTGTGTTATGGAGAGGTTGCTGTCTCAATTTCAAGCTTGGCTAATTGGTGCATGGTGCTCTGTATATACATATACATTTGCAAAATGTACAAATGTACTCATAAAGATAGTTTGGGTATGCTGTATACCCCCAGCTTAACTACAAACACTTTGGGTCATTGATTTTACGCTTCTAGTCTCAGCCTCCTTTAATTGCTGCAGAGCCCTCAGACTGCTGTTAGGATTGAAGGAATTAAGGGAGAGGTCACCGTGATGTCAAAGGCAGCTGTTTCCCTCTCTCTCAATTGAGGACAAGTACATCCGCTGGCCAGGTATGGCTTACATCAGGTGTAAGACTGCTGCCCGACTCTAAACTCACTCCATAGTGGGCATGATGGCAGAACTAAACAAACATGTTACACAGATGATTGTCGACACCTGTTGTACAGGACAAGGGGGAGGAGAATCAAATCAGAATCCCCCCTCGCACACTCTAATCGTATGCCCCAACGTATGTATGCCAGTGTGCCCCGATGTATGCCTATTGCCAGGCTTGGCCTAATACATCATACCATGCTTTCCCATATACGAACGCCCTTCTCCAAAAGCCTTGTCAATGTGTGGGTGCGTGGTATGTATGTGCGTGTGTATGTGCGTGTCACAAAGGGCAGATTGAAAGCTTGGGTTTATCTACATGTGAGTGTATGTACATGCGTGTGTAAGTTTATTTGTGTGTCAACGTACGCACACACAAAAATGGTGGATTGAAAGTTGAGTACAAGCCTTCATATAGTCATACATGAACATATCCAGAAATGGCTCTTGCTTTTTTAATTCAATTTGAATCAGTTTTACTTAACTCTATGATGTATTATAAGCAGGTCTGATTATGATATATGTAGTTCAAAAAATTGTACCATTAACCATTCTTGAACTAAAATCAAGACAAAACCATATCCGTTAAGTAATTAATTCGCGGTTTGCGAATCAACGAATATTCCCGTATATCTTCCCATAGACATGTATGGGGTACTTAAATACCAAGCACGCCAGATTTTTCTCAACATTTGTCATGAGGGATCGTTAGTACACTATATTTGCCAAGATTTTTAGTGGGGTCGCTGTATTTTTCCTATTTAAGACGTAGAATTGTCCTCAATGTATGGTATAACCAATTAATTATACATCGAGGACACTCCTAGGGAAGCGCCATCTTAAATACGAAAAATACGGCGACCAGTCGACCACACTAAAAATTATGGCAAATGTAATGTACTAACAGTCCCTCATGACAAATGCTGAGAAAAATCTGGCGTGCTTGGTATTGAAGTACCCCATACATGTCTATGGGAAAATATTCGTTGCCGCGAATTGACTTTTGACCATCATTTCTGGATATGATAAACGCAAGCGTAATCGGTGCACACAGATAATGTACGTACTTTCAGTTAGTAACTGACCTTTTTAATATATATGAAACAAAAAAAAAACCACTTGGAGGTGTTAGTTATAAATATCTTGCCGAAATTATAAAGTGAGCTGTTATTATTATTGAGTGAGATTATGCAATAAACGTTAACGTGAAGCTTATTAATTTTCCAAACGGGGCCAGGGAACGAGCGAGGGTGTTACAAGAGTAGCGCCATATTAGGCAATTCCGACATTTTTAATGATAATCATTGAATTAGGAGCACCAATGACTATTATACATGTATAATAAATCCTCCAGGAACCAACGGTAAAAAATATGTTTCCACCACAGTAAAACACATTGGTGTAAAATGGACCAGAATCTGTTGCCGCAAGTGAAATATCCATCATGAGTCACGATTTATAGCTGGGATACTGTAATTAGGTCAAAATAACTGCATTTCATGTACTTGTCTACGGAAAGCACTATTTTACCTCCAGGAACCAAAACTTTCAATACAAAGGGTATATTCTTTTTAGAATCTAAGACAGAGGATACTGAGCCACATAATTCCGTTGCCGCAAGTGAAGTAACATTTTGGAGTAGTTAGTAATTATCAAGTACAGGTTTTTGCTGTACATAATTAATAGCCTGTATTCTTGATACAGTATAAAGACAAGATATACAAGACAATACGAATGGAAAAAATGCTCGTATAGAATTGTTTATTATTGTCACTAAAAATGTTCTATCCTGTGCTTTACACCTACACTAGAGCTCGTCTCAAGATGGCCCTGGCAATAGACCTGACGAGAGACATATTTACATGGCTATATATCTCCAACAGAAGGCCTGACTTATGGCTGGTCTGACCAAAGGCAAGTAACGATGCGAGACGATTAAAAACTTCATGTGCCTCGGCCTCCTTCCCCCAATTGCCATACGTCTCCACTGCTAGAGGAATGCACAACCACCCCAAATCCTGGCACTTTGCATCATTGGTTGTGTGTTTCCTGGCTCAGCAACACGACCAGGCGCACCCTCATAGATACTAGATATGTTTAGGATGGCAGGGGTAAGGGGTGAGGTGACGGTGACATCAAAAGCAGCCGGGTGGCCTCTGTCCCAACTCTGAACAAGGATGTCTGCTCGGCGAGAGTTGATGTTCTCCAAGCTCAAGCCGTTTCTAAATATGCACAACAGAAATCATGTGATGGAATCTCAGAAACATAAAAATGTAACTTTTACAACTTTGGTGACCGCTTGCAATGCAAATTTAATTGTAAGTGTTCAAATCCATAGACATTTAATTCAAAAAGGAACAGCAACTACTTGACTCGTTCTAGATACTACTAACAAGAAACAGCACTAGCCATGCAACTATTGTCATCAGCCAACTATTGTCATCACTATGTACTGTATTATGAGCATTGCAGCTTCTTAGAAGGGTCGCAACTGCTCCAGAGACTTTTCAGCGGTGAGCTTTCTAGTTTCCATTCGTATGAAAGTTTGTCCCATTTATTTTTGTCGCCCCAGCTGAATCCGCATGGCTGAGTAATGAAGAAAACAATATCATATACGTTCATAGTTTATAGTACAGGAATCAAATGCGGTTTTTATGATGCATCTTTAATACAAGTTAAATAATTAGGGTTACCTTGCTGTGCAATGATAGTGTAACTTACATAGGACATGCCTAGCCACCCACTGCACCAATCAATATTCCTCAATTGGTAGTAGACGTAAATGCTGATGCGGTTGTCGGGCCACGCATTGGATAGTGAAAGGCAGATTTCAAATGGGCCTTTCAGTAGGAGGTAACTGCCGCTAATCTTGGGAACAATTTGATATTGGAAGCTTCCTGAAAGGTCAATTCCGCCTCTAGCGATTTCCTTTCAAAATAAAACAATAATAAAAATTATATTCACGCAAAGGGAAAGTTGGAGTACATCGCTCATGCAGCTGAAATGAACAGATCGACACTTACGATTAAAGTTACTGAGGCACCAGCAGTAGCGGTTACAGTTACCGTTGGCGTCAGCGCCGCATTGGCTGTTACACATTTTTTACCGATGCACGCATCAAGTAAAGCGTCCACTTGCAATTTAGTGGTGAGAGTGATCGAAAAATCCAGGGTGCCGGCATATACGAATATCGAAAACCTGAGATCCAATAGTGGGTAGTCTCCACTGTTTAACAAAGGGAAAGTCCAGGATTTGCAGGTGGGGATCTCCTTTGATATGTCTTTGAGAACCTTCCCGACGATGCTGATGTAGACCCGATTACTAATGCTGCTTCCTCTAGGCTTATTTTCACTGTAGATTAAAGCTTCAAATACGGTCGCCGTTTTTCCATATACATATACGCGAGCAATGCCTTTGGCGTACAACTTGAAGCTGGAAGGATTGGCGCTACCGCCGTATCCTGCGAAGGCGCCAAACGCAACATCAAGCTTGACGTCGGGCACTCCAAACGATTTAACCCACATGTAGGCTTTATTAGAAGGGTAGTTAGTGAGGTCGCTGCTACGGGTGGCAGAGTCTTCTACCAGGTCATAAAGAGAGTCACCCTTGTCATTCCACGTAGTAGTAGAAGTGTCCCGTTTATGGAGCGTCGTGCGCATGACACTCATCCATTCCTTGGGCGCATTTGGGCCGAGTAGCATGACGTAGTAGTACACCATGGCGCGAAGATCAGTGTTGTTCCTTGCATGTTGCATGATCGCTTCAAATAAGTTTTTCCCAACAGGAAGGGCTCCCGTCTGTTGCTTCCATTCAGCTCCCGCTGCCAGTGCACGCGTTACTGCCACGGCAAAGTCGGTGTCTTGATGATTACGGATGCCGTCTAGAAGAGCATCTTGTACGTCTTTTGATTCGACACTGTACCGAAGAGAGTAAACAGCGGCGAGACGAACCCCAGGGTTATTGTGTGCTACCAGTGGGAGAAGTGTTGTGTCCACTAAACTCGATTCAGTGTTTCCCAAAGCATGGACAAGATGAATCAGGACGATTGTGTTATCCTTTGCATCATGCACACGTTCTTGTAGGAATTGCACGATACGTTCTCGCAGTTGTGGTGATGAAGCGGCGAGCGTCCCGTAGGTAAGAATTAAAGGATCGGTGGTGTCGTTGCTTGACCTGATGAGTTTTTCGATTTCTGCCACGATTTCTGGCCGAACGTTTCGAACGAACGCCAGCTGAACAGTCACTGAATTACTTTCTTTCGTATTACTCGTTTTCCTCACAGCATTTAAAAGAATCTAGAAAATTGAACCAATAGTATATATGTAAAATAAACCTGTCTCTATTCAGCTACATATGCGCCCCGGCATACCTCTTGGGACTTAGCACTTCCTTCTGCCGCAAGAAGCGAATACAAAAATGATCTCATTTCAACGTCCCTTTCCTGCAGATAGATGAATTATTGGGTATACAAAGACGAAAACATGTTTATGTATATAGCGCGTTCATTTGTTACCTTTTTGGGAACGAGTGAAACTATAAGAAAATTTATTCGTACTGTAGGCAGACTTACAGAATTGAGGTATTCCACTACTTCGGAAACGGCTGGCTGGTAGCCTGATAACGGACCACGTTCCGACTCCAAAATGAGCAACTTCCTCACCATACTACCTGCAGCCACGTATTGATGTCTGCATCCTTGCATACAAATGATATCCTTCATCTCTTACTTGTTGTGGTATCACTGATGTTTGTTTTGAGATAGTCTAAGGCCTTCCGTACTGATGGCACACTTTGACGAAGCTTTCTCATTTCTTCATGATCCATTTCCTCTTTCGAGTTAAACGGAGCACATACATGCATCAAGTGCTGTTACACAAATGTCCCATACATATCTTATGATCTTACTAGTGTCGCGTTGGACAATGGCGTGCAAAGTGCTTGTGGTAAGAAGGCTCTGCTGTCCCGCGCTTCTTCTATTTAACAATCTGGGTTTTGTAGAGCACGATTTCAGGCGAAGTGAATACTGTCCACTGCCAGCCAGGCCACCTGTGCCAAAGTTGGAGTCGAAACTGTTGTGGTTCCATTCCACGCTCGCTCCGTCAGTACTCTCAAATCGACTTTGGTCATAGGAATCAGCTGGTCCATTCCAGTTGATCAGTGTCCTCCCCTGTGAACTTAACAGCTTCCCTTTCTTGTACTCCACATCCTCAACTCTTTCTAACTTGAGGGGCTTTCCGTTCACAGCGCTAGCTGCAAACTGTATCACACTTTCTGAATCCACGACGCGGTGCATTATCACGTGATCGGGAGCAATTCTTTCGTAGCTGTGCGTTAAGATGACAAATCTTTGTATACGTATCGAGTAAATGTATAACTAACCTGTATCGGGAATAATGCTTGGACTGGGTATCCTCTTCCACCTCCACGCGGGTGTGCTTGAAATTAGCTTGGAATGCCGCAGCGATCCCTTTCTTGAAGTTCACTACCTGCGCTCTCTCATTTGGATTGTGATGAACTGAGACAATTTTCCCGTCCTCAGTCTGAACAAAGCAGAACTGTCCATTAAGCAGTTTTTCTACATCGCCCGACACTTGAGATAATCTGTAAGAAAAAACGCACGGCGGCGATAAGAAAAGACATGCATCATACAATCGGCAGCATTAAGCCATATATAGCTATATAATGACAGCATTCATGAATTCATAGTCAGCGCACATTTTCGCCTTCTCATTGGTAGTAAAAGACGTTTCTTTTAAGCGAAAGCAGTACTTATGTGCTTCCTTCTCCCCGACATGTCCAACTATTAGCGAGAGACCAAATTTGATATTTGTTAATCATTATTAGTATTTGTTCTGATGAATCACCTGACTCGCAGAAGACTTCTACGGTAGAAGACACGTCCAGCATTGATTGCGTTCCGCTCATCAAGCTGGCTTGACTAGCGGAATAGGTATACAAACAGCTCTCGGATTGCTGCAATATGAAAAGTCTCAATCTCCTCTTGGCATTGGTGCAAGCGCAGTTGACTTACCGGGCTGTCTTTCAATGCGACGTACTGGCCCTGCACGAAAGCGCACATGCACATGCATGCAAAAGCGAACAGGACCGCACGAGGGAAGATTTCCATCTTAGGTCTACCCTCTCCTTGAATTTGGGATAATTCCGCACCTCATGCTTATATAATAGCTCAAGTGGGCGTGGTGCTGATTAAACTATTTTCGACGAGGAAGCGAATGAAATAAAAAGTTTTTTTAATTCATCAAGCAGGACTGTGTACCTTTATAATTTATTGCTTCACCTAGATATCTACATACATTATACATATCATACAAAAACATACATAAATGACAACAACAAAAACAAAACTAGCAACTTAGAATAGCGTTACGTATGCATGTATTATGCACACTATATGCATGTATTATGCCAAATATAGAATCCAATGACTTGCATGCAATAGTATGACGTGAACACATAATCGAACCTGATGTGTGTTTTTGCGTGTTTGCGCATGAATGCATGCGTGCCTGCCACTGTGTACAAGTGGTATGTATGTTGTATGTATGTGTGTGTGTGTGTGTGTGTGTGTGTGTGGACTGTGTGTAATGAAGTGTGACTGCTTGCACATACACTACTACACACACACATACATACACTAAAAGAATGAAGTGTGACTGCTTGCTCTATTCTTGTGTGCTTTCTCTGTAAGAATAGGGGAGAGGGAAGAGAAATGCATGGAAGAGGACGTGAGGAGTGGGAGAAAAGAGATGAATGCGTGTACTGACCTCAATTTTCCTCAATGGGAACACATCCTGCATCACCAGTTGATCCCCATCAGAGAGGTGGGCATCTATAACAATGCAATACATTCATCATCTGAGGGCGTGTGCTAACACGTACGCGCCTACAGACCTTAACTCTTTCGCTGGCAAAGCCAATAATTACGGTACACATGTTTGTGCAAAATAACTTAGTTAGCAAACAACTTACACTATATGACCAGGAAACAAGTGATCAATATGTTGTTGACTACAATGTGTTAATTGTTTAGATAAACAGAGTGACTTCAATAGCACCTGCGGCACAATATTGCTCTATTGCCCTTGAAAGAGTTAAACAGATCAATCCCTCTTAATGGGAAGACATCATGTATCACCAGTTGATCCCCATCAGAGAGGTGGGCATCTGTAACAATGCAATACATACATCATCTGAGGGCGTGTGCTAACACGTACGCGCCTAACTCTTTCGCTGGCAAAGCCAATAATTACGGTACACATGTTTGTGCAAAATAACTTAGTTAGCAAACAACTTACACTATATGACCAGGAAACAAGTGATCAATATGTTGTTGACTACAATGTGTTAATTGTTTAGATAAACAGAGTGACTTCAATAGCACCTGCGGCACAATATTGCTCTATTGCCCTTGAAAGAGTTAAACAGATCAATCCCCCTTAATGGGAACACATCATGTATCACCAGTTGATCCCCATCGGATAGGTGGGCATCTATAATACTGACCTTTAACTCTTTCGCGGGCAAAGCCAATTATTACGGTACACTTGTTGTGCAAAATAAGTGTTGCGCGTTGCAGGAAAACGTAGTTAGCAAACAACTTACATAAACAACTGATCAATATGTTGTTGACTACAAAGTGTTAACTGTTAAGATAAACAGAGTGACTTCAAATAGCACCTGCAGCGCAATATGCTCTGTTGCCCATGTTACTACGTGGCCTAATGTCGTGTGCATGGAATCAGATTAGAATGGGTTTGTTTTATAAATATGCATTTCACAATAACAATAAATAAATAAATAAATAAATATTATTTATAACTATTAATATTACTTATCTCGTGACAAATGAATACATGAATACATACAATTACACACAAAGTTCATCCACCTGCTGCACATCAGAATGGCACGTGATCTATCTTACCTGTGGTTTTTATGGGGAAATACCCATTGAAAGTCAAGCTATTGCAAATGAATCACCAATATCCGGTAAATCTATGCAAAAGAGCATCTGTTAATCGTGCCAATAAGCCGTTTACCATCTTGTCTTATTCCTAATGAAGCCAAACTATTCAAACGGAGTTTATTAATTTCTGTTAATTGAGTTGTTAAAAGCTAAGTTTGAATCATGCCAACAGTAGAGGAAGCCATACACTAACGTTGAAACTAACTTTGTATTGACTCGTGTATTGGAAGCAAAGTTGCAAACTGTTCAAGTTTGGCAGCGCTTACTCAAGCGCGGTATCGAACGAAAGTGTGACATAATGTTATAGGTCCTCACGTGAACATTAATTGAATCATTATCCCATTCACGTGATTAATTGGCGCTGTGCACACCACAGCTCCACCCTCCTAGACTTTACTTTCTCATGCAGATGCAGGAGCAAATATTGTAAAATCCAGTGTTGTTATCAACAGTGCCCCAAGCCGTTAAATAAATGGCTGCTTCAGTTATTTAACAAAACGGCATCTTTTAAGGAACGTTCCCCGGTTTTAATAAAAAACTTGGTGTGCACCATTTCAATTCGATCGGCATTCCACGTTAAATACCTGCGCACAATGGCAGTTTAAGCAACAAGGCAGCTTAGTAGAGCACTGCAGCTACATTGGTGCGCATGTACACACGTATAGTGCAGAACGTGTTTCATCAAAGACGCGCATAGATGAGCATCAGTTCAGAATTAACGTAGGCCTACGTATGGTATTAATTTTTGCTACTGACGGTATTCGGAGAAACCAGCGTCGCTGCGAGCAGAACACTTGTAACGAACCCAGCAACAACTGAAATGTAATGTCCTACCACACCATATGGAGAAATGGCCCATACATAGGCGGTCATCTTGCTTTTTTTTTCAAATTGAATTTCGAACACGTTTATAATTTACGATAAATCGGACTGATTGTGAATCTGTGCTTTATAAGATTATACCATGAACCATTCGTAAACTTAAATCAAGACACAAATTTAATTTCTACCACGCATAATTTATTCATAAACGAAGTAGTCATTACGTAATACCATGCGTCATCTTAGTAAAGTTACAAAACTATGTCGGGTTAACGGTTATAAATTTTAATAGCTGTGACGCGACGTAACTTTCAAGACAATTTGAATTACAATTATAATTGTACCGATACACAAATTAAAATTAACTTATCAGCTGTGCGTCACTTGCACTAGAGAAGTGGAGCGCATCAATTAGGCACAATGATGCATGCAGGGATCGAACTACTTATGCCCTTCATGCTTTCATCTTCTGAGACGCAGGTGTTTTGGTGAGTATACTATGTGAATTTAGTAGCGTAGCCCCCCCCCCCCCCCCCCCCCCCCCCCAGGTGGGCTACATGTACATGTCCATAGCTGTGTCCAGCGGCGTAGTCAGTTACATCTATACATGAATATCACAACAGGAGAAGCAGACACGTTGGGCATGTGTGTGTGTGTGCATGTGTGTGTGTGTGCATGTGTGTGTGTGTGTGCGTGTGTGTATGTGTGTGTGGGATTGTGTGTGTGTATGTGTGTGTCACTGACTGTATATACATGCATAGATAATCTATGATACATGTATGTGTGATGTGATTGTATGCAATCTCGTTATGTGATGTCATCCTCTTCCCCCTCCTTCCCCCAGCACCGGATGGATTTGATGCTGTGTCGGTGCAGAATGTGGGCTCCACCTACATCATTGTGTCTTGGGACTTGCCAACTCACAGTAATGGCATCCTCATCAACTTCAGTTTGTATTGCAATGGTGCTCTGGCGGGTGTCCTGCCCCTTACTGTGATCAGCTACAACACCACCGGCCTCTTCCCCTTCACTTTGTACATGTACATGTATGTCTTCTCTGCAACATGCGCAAATAACAGTGTGCATGGTACATGTATATGATCTGTGCTCAGTACGTTATCTGTTGGACAGGTCCTCCAGTCACGCCCACAGGCACTGCACTCCAGTTGGAACGTGGTGTTGGGCGTCATCAGTGCTGCAGCCAGCCTGCCCAGGTACATTGTGTACACTTCAATCACTTAGTTTGTGTTCCATCTTTCTTTGCTCTTATCCCTTTCTCCTCCTTCCTTTCTTTCTCTCCTGTCTCACCTACTCCCTCACTTCCTCCTTCCTTTCTTTCTCTCCTGTCTCACCTACTCCCTCACTTCCTCCCTCCCTTCCTCCTCCCTTCCTCCCCCCTCCCTCCCTCCCCCCTCCATCCCTTCCTAACTCCCTCTCTCCTGTCCTCCTGTAGTCATGTACATGTACACCAGCAGGGACATCTCTGGCAAAATTACACATACCATTTATCCTCCCTCCCTTCACCTTCACCTCCTCACTTTCCATTGCTCCATCATAGATCCTCCAGTACATTGTGATTCCAATCTTCTCAGCATGAGGAGGACAGCCCTCCTGGGGGACCCCCTGATCCTGAGTCAGACACTGATGACATTGTCATCAGCGTATTTATTAATAAGACTGACAAGTCCTTTGGCTCCTCTGTGAGCATATCACTCAATATGCCTAGACCTTATACGGTCATACCTTAGCACTCTTCCCCAGGGCATACTGCCCCCATGACTCCAACAAGTCAGTACAGATACAGATGTGTAGTGTATTAGCGTGTACTGTTGGCCTTCTATCTCCCTAGGTACTGTTGTTTATGTTGGCCTTGGGGCACGGCGGTCTGCTCTGATTGAACGCGTGGAAACTAGGCCCTACGCCCCAAAATATTGAAGTGGTTGCGTCACCCCATAGCAACGAACCTAGCAACCGATGTCCTTTAGAACCAGCTGTGCACGAGGTACATGAAACGTAATCAACACCTAAAAGCCATACTAGCAGTGACAAACACCTCTGACCTTTATTGTAGGCATAAATCACGTGGCCTGTCGTTGCGAACTGTCGGCTCTGGTTCTTCGACAGCTATTGACTTACGCACGGTGAACATCGACCGCGTGTGTTCAATAAACGATAACGACCCTCGGTGACTGAGATGGAACATGCCAAAACCATCACGGCAAAGTTAGTTGAATGTACTGTCGTTTTTTCGTATAGTTTAACGGTAACGAATTTTCAGAAGTAGTTTTCAAGCCTTTGGAAATCCACCATTTTTGTGTTATTTGGGAGTGGGCGCAATGAAGTTTGGTTTTACACTTGACTTCATGTTAATGTGTATATAGATTGAGCTTGAACTGCATGAATTACATAGCTATAGTATTCTTTACTCTCTTGGCTGGAGGGGGGATGGCAGCTACCAATTGTGGTTCAATACTTAGCAAGTGTTCTTTCACTATGCACATCAGGTTCTGCATGCGGTCTTTGATAGGAGCAAATGCCAAGCCAAGTCGATTAAATTTGGCATGGATTGACTTGTCCCTCTGTTCACCTAGGAGGCCAAAGCCAACATGATTAGTATTTGCCCACTGCACAGTATGGTCCTCCAATAGGTGCATTTTTATTGGGACTGTTGCCTCAGGATATGTCCCGGAAAAAGGCCATGAATTCTTGAATAGCCTATTTAGTTGAAATGAAGCATATTGTGAACCCTACATGTACACTCAATGTTGTTTCCCTAGTGTGTGCTGCATCAATGAAGTTCTGATCAACCCATTTAAGGAGAATGTGGTGATGAACTTTGACACTTGACCGGCTACCTCTCCAGATCAGTGGGGAAGTTTCTCTTGTGCCATCTTTGATATAGATGTGCACAGAGTCTGGATGTTAGGTACCTGTAAATGTTTAAGTTGCATGAATTAATGCATAGCACATCTACACTATCTTTAATGCCTTGTGTACATGGTTTCCAATAAATGCCTCTCCCCCCCCCCCCCCCCCCCCCCAAATACTGCTGTCGTACACCAAATGATTGCATAGCATTGTCAAGTGTCTTGTCAAAGGGCCCTTCTTTTTCAGAGTACCCTCTTTTCACAGTTGCTGTGCATTTTGCCACTTCTGCTTCCTATATTGAACTAACTTGAATACATTTGCCTTCACAGATTTCTTTTTTTGCAGCAGATTGCTTCAAAAAATCCACAGCAAGAAGGATTTCCTCTCCATGAACTAAGGTCACATGCTGCTACCTGCTGCAACACTTCCTGTGAATGCTGAGCAGTTTCAAGGTCTCCTTGGAGCAATGGAAGCCGACTCAGGTGTAAGTGATGGTAGTCACCAGCCTTAACATCCCTGCTGCAGTCTGTACAAATGTACCAAAACACCCGATAGCAGCAGGAGTATCACACCTGGTGCTGGTCTGACATGGGAGGAAACCAAGGGAACACCCTCAGAGCAGCAGGGACAGTTCATAGCGCCAGATGCTGCTATCCACTCCTGGAGGCACTTGACGCACATCAGTGTACCACACAGCAGTTCCAGTGGCTGTGAGAGGATGTTGGAGCACACTGTACACTTCAGCTCATTTAGCATGAACTGGTTGTTCACGCTTTCCAAAGGTGGACTAGGCTCATGTAAGAGAACTGGAGTAGGGGCAATCTTCTCGAGATGAGCTATGAGTAAATTAGGCGTGACGCCTGCCTGACGGCCTCTACCAACTGTTGGCCTCCTCATGTGTCCACTTGAGCATGCACGGAAGTGGTCACATACCTGAACACCATGATGTCATATGTTTACTTTTAAAAAGCAAATGTGTACTGTTTACCTTGCATTCTTGATCTATATGTTTTTGCCATTCAAATAGGATCACTGCACATTTGTGATGCACTACCTTTGTGATGGCACAGATGGTCCTCTCCATTGAGAGCTTACAGTGCATGTGTCCATGACAAAAGCTATTTTCAGCTCAGCTGAGAATGCCTTGCTCTCATAGCTGATACTCTTCTTTGCCCTGTACTTCGTTATCCTCTGCCCACAAACTTTATATAATCATGTATACATGTAGGGACAAACCACAACGTATGTCGATTATTCATGGATTCGCTCAGCTTGTTTGTGGTCATAGAAAATTCGTTACCACTTTAGGTTTGCAAAAACGTATAGCCACATGCCTCCTGATCATCGCTGTAGTATGCTTACTTTCCAGTTCTGTCACCAAAGGCCACGTCGTCTGATTTAGTAACGCCCCTCTACTAAATACGTGCCGCGTGGCCTTATAAAACGGTATGCGCATGCAAGCTATGTGGGGTGTCAATTGTGCGCATCGAGTGGACATGCCAGGAAAGGGGGTGCAGTGTGTTAGTTCGTTGTAATTTGCTGGTTCTGCTGAGTCATATGCATGGTCAGCTGTTAATACATGGATGTCTATAACTTCGTTATCCTCTGCCCACTCTGTCGTTGTTAGATCATTTTAGAAATACCGTAAATGATCTAATTGTAGACCTAGTTTCCAGCCGCATACAACCGTGGGGGCCTGACTGCTACCACAAAACCCACAAGGGCAGTCCAAGGTGTACACAACCATTGTCCTGGCTAAAATGAATACAATCAAAGCATCTTGTGAGCTGACCTTCACTTGATTGGCAGATAGTGTGGCAGATACGTGTACATGAAGATTGGACTACTTGTGAGGGAGGGTGTCTGTGTGTGTGTGTGTGTGTGTGTGTGTGTGTGTGTAAGTGGTAATGCCCGTGGTTATCTTATCTCACATCCATGGGAGGAGCTACACCTCTATGTAATGGGCATTATCTGTGTACATGTACTGTAGGCACAAGCACTTCCATTCACTCTTTGACTTGTTGAAATATGGGTTGATGTCGAAGTACAATGTAATGTGCTCTTCCCTAGACCCTATGGAGGAGCTTACAGCCAGTCCCCCATACCCCAGCTGAAGCAGGACGTGGGCATGGGTCATTTGTCCTCCCACAAACTGGATCCATCACTGAAATTGAATGTACTCACTTGTCAGGATCAGCTGAACAGGATGCCCTTACAATGAAAGAGTCACCCCTCAAAAACCTGATACTGTTCTTCCTAAGGCCACACCCATCATGGGGCTGGTAGAAAATGACTAACAGTTTTTGCTGCCTCTATCTGTATCAGTCCCTGCACCATCATTTTTTATTAAAATGCTTGACCCTTGCACCCACAAATAACCCCTACACAAATACCATGTGCATGAAGTTGTTCACTTTATGGAGGTATCATACATATACATGTATGTATGTTGCATGCATGAGGCAAAGGTCTTGCCACACAACAAAATTCATGACATTGTGCCTTTGTTCCTTGTATAAACATCCAAATTAAGATAGGATCAGAGAGGGCTATGTACACACACACACACACACACACACACACACACACACACACACACACACACACACACACACACACACACACACACACACACACACACACACACACACACACACACACACACACACACACACACACACACACACACACACACACACACACACACACACACACACACACACACACACACACACACACACACACACACACACACACAGCATGTCTCAGCTTATGAAGTGGGAAGCTGAAATCCCATTGCAAGCATTGTTTTATTCAGATTACACAGTGACTGACAGAAACAAAGAAAAATGAGTTCAATGACACCAAGTCCTATGAGCTTGGAGGTGATGGAAGCAATGGCTGCATTCTACCAACTGGCATCATGATTCGCTGCTTCTTCATCTAGTCCAGTTCTCGCCATCCTTTATATGTGTAGCCTGTATGCTTTAAAATTACTAATGACATAATGTAATCAGTAGAAGCCTGGGAGGGGGGGGGGTTGAGAGACAGGAAGGATTGAGTAGGCAACATGCAACATCTATCAGTAACACTCATAGTTTCAAGACATTCAGTTGCTACAGATGTTACATTTACAAGATGCACACCATTACAAGGGATTTACTGACCCCCTGATTTACACATGCCATGTAACTTGCCATTCAGCCAATTAACTGGGCTGGTCTGCACCATTTACTATAACTGCGTGGCATGCCATGTAATGGTACGAAGGGAAAACTTATTATTGCCCCATTACCAATTATATTCTGAAACACCACCCCCTGTTTCTTTCAACACAGAATCCTCGTAACTAAATATCCATTCCTGGACCAATGGGACTTAATATATACATGTATGATCAGTCACATTGGTCCTTCCTATGCATAGGTAAAATGCAAGCATAGGTGTGTTCAAAAGTAGTTCTGGAAGAGTTCAAACTCTGCACATACATGTATGTGATTGCCCGCAGAAGCATACTACACACACACACACACACACACACACACACACACACACACACACACACACACACACACACACACACACACACACACACACACACGCACACACACACACACACACTTGCATTGTAGCTTTTTCCTCCTTACTTACACACCTAGATCAGTTATAAGGGCATACACTTACACTGGTACATGCATTACGTCACAAGCACCATACGTATACATGCACCATACAGTAAAAGCATACACATGTGTTGGAGGCAAAATATACAGTTTGTACAATTTATTCGCAATACATAATCGATATGCTACTGCTAAACTATACTACAACAGCGTAATACATTATTTCTAATAAATGCTCCCTTTGTGAAGGACACTATTATTACACCCGATTCGAACCTAACTAATCACACTGTCAACACGTCGATATCGAGTACGTGGATGGAACCACACAACTACGCTTAAAGTTTCTCACCTCGGATCTGCAAAATATTAGCGTTGCTGTTGTGTTAATTTGATAACTGGAGGTGTCGCATGTACATGTACATGTGATCACATTTGGCTGCTGGTTTGTTTCTCAGACACTCGATTCAGCTACGTGTAGGCCTATAGGATCCGCTAACATAAAAAATTTGATATACGAAGTGTTGCCAGCGTACGTAGATATCTGAGCAGCCGGTAGAGGTATATGCAGCCTACACTATCATTCTAATTTCAAGACAACGATCAGTCTACTCGGTGACAGACTCGAAGCTTTTAGTATTCCATGTAGTTATGTTTATACGCTCATTTCCCCCTGTCTACCCCGCCTCCTGGCCCACCTCGTCGACTCCACCCTCGCATGTCCAAGTTAGAGGTCTCAGTTAGCTAAATATCTATGGCAACCCATAGAAACGCCATTTAAAAATGGCGCCTTATTGCACCAAAACCCATTTACTATTTTTAAAAATGGTCCCCAAATTCTTCACAACAACGTTCACTTTTTTTCATATATTATATTATTTGGATAGTTGTAGAATAGTTTTAGAGGGTGGCAAAAGTTCTAACCCCCTCTGTTCATTAGTTGTAACTAATGGAATATCTTAATTAGCATGATTTTTTTCCATTTTGTGTACAAGTCTATGGAATTTCATATTTTCAGAAATGGTCCCAGAATTTTGGACGGTATGAGATACAAAATTTGAAATTGCCTACATTTGAACATCATTTAGAGTAGTATTAGTGGGTAGCAAAAGTTGCAGGTCCGTTATTAAATGAAATAATAATCAAGTTTGTAAAAACGCCATACATTCTCAATGGAACGTACCGCGGAATGAAATTCAAAAATTTACAAACCGCAACTTTCGTGACCGTTCATTTCTCCATATGCTAAGGTACGTGTGCATCAGGTGAACTATAGGGCCTATAGACTCGGGTTAGTTTATAAAGCAAGTGCATGGATTTACAGACATGCAAGGTGTAGTCAGTGTGGTTGAGATTCTATAACAGCGTGTTCAGTGTAACTGCCAATAACAAAGACACACAGGAAAGCAGTTCTGTTTCCTGAGTTGAGTTGATTAAATGTTGTAAGCACCTACACACACTTCTATGATTCTTTGTAGGTGATGCATATTTGCAGTTTCTAAAAATTGGTATATTAATATTTTCTAAATACACAAAAACACAACAATGAGATACAGTCATGTGATCATGACAACTCTCCATCATGTAGTAGGGTTGATGATGAAGGAAACGATTGGTATCTCCAGTTCCTTCATCGAGGGAAGGAGCATGGTCCTAGTGTGGAGGGCTAAAGACAACATACTAACATAGTTGAGGAAGTAGACCTCTACCAGAAGCCTATTCACCTTGATCTCCTCCTCCAAAGTCTCTATGTTAGCCTCATTGGCCTGCAGGTACCCATTCACTGCACTCCACTGTCTCCTGAAGAGGAAGTAAGATCAAAAGGCACTAGCACCCACCCACCCACCCACCCGCCCACCCACCCACCCGCCCACCCACCCACCCGCCCACCCACCCCGCCCACCCACCCCCACCCACCCACCCACCCGCCCACCCACCCACCCACCCACCGCCACCCACCCACCCCGCCCCACCCACCCACCCGCCCACCCCCACCCCCCCCACCCACCCACACACACACACAGCACACACACACACACATGCCCATGCACACACATGCACACACACGCACTCACACACACATACACACATGCACACACACACACACCTCTCTAGATTTATGAGAATGAGGGAGACTTGGGGTGGGGGGAGTTGCTGTTGCATGTGTGTGGGATTTACGAGGGTGGGTATGGGAGATGTGGGTGTACATGAGTCTCCCTCTTGGGAGAGTGTGTGCATATGGATATTGTGAACTGGTATGAGACCAAAGAGAGGAAGTGCAGAATGCTAGGTTTCTGTACCCATTGACATCTATAAGAGGAGGGGTTTGAAACACCTCTCCATGATCATAACGCTTAATGTACATTTTTTATGACACCTGGAGGGTTTGATGTTAAGAAACTAAAGTGTAGATCTGGTGAGTCTTTCTATGATCCTATACACAAAATCTATATATATGCTTCTATTGTACTAAAATAGAACACACAAGTGTGTGCAGAACGCAATCACTTTAAACTACACACAATTACTGAAATGGGTACTGTCACAAAGATAGACTCACTTAATCACATTCACACAGATATCTACACAAATACAGATACTCACATTAATACACTGACATAAAATATACCATTTTATAGCTTGCACGTTTTTTATGTACGACAAAAGCAATAAAATTCAATTCATGTGCCTTTGAGAAAGCACAGGAAACAAGGATCAATTAGCTGTTGTGCAATTTGGTGGGAACCAATAGAACACTGCACTGTGAATGGGCGGGAACCAATAGAATTGCTCCACCACACTATAAAAGTACTGCAGAAAAAAGACAACATACCTTAGACCTTGCTTTTCAGCATCAACTAATTGTCTAGCTAGCAACCGTTGTTGCTTCTTGATTTTTAATAGAGTATGATTCCGCCCATCTGGTAAAGTAGTCCATCGCAACCAATATATACTTATTGCCCTCGTCAGTGATTGGCAATGGTCCCGTGATGTCGACGCCGACAATCTGCATGGGATATCCCACCTGTATGGATTGAAATAGGCTTTCCTTTTAGGGGCAGGTATTTTTCCTGTGGCACAAGTTATACAGGACCTGCACCAATTTTTTATTGCTTTTGCACTGCATGGCCAGTAGAAACGTTCTTTTAGGCGGGACAGCATCTTCTCTTCTCCTACATGTAGATGACCTCCAACAGCTCCCACATGTAGATCGCGAACAGCATAATGCAGAAGCTTGGAGGGGAGGACAAGTTGAAGCTGATCTTGACATCCGTTACTCGTCCCGGATCAATTTTTGCGTGACAGGGGGCGGGGTGGAGGATCAAAATATTCGTGACAGGCACTCCAAATTTCTGACATCCTCCCCTAAGGGCTTTTGCTCACATATAATCTCATTGATACTTATACTGTACATGTAATTTGTCTGTGCGAGCGCCTGTGGCAGTGCGCATATCTTTTTCATGTTATATTTTGGAACGTATTTTGATTCAAAGAATACTGTGTTCCAATCCACATAGGAATGTCATCACCCGCTCCTCTCCCCAAATTGGCAACCTACTCCAAATATTGCAATGCAAATTTAATTGAAATAATTATAAGTGTTCAAATCCATGGACATTTAATTCAAAAAGGAACAGCAACTACTTGACTCGTTCTAGATACTACTGACAAGAAACAGCGCTAGCCATGCAACTATTGTCATCAGCCAACTATTGTCATCACTATGTACTGTATTATGAGCATTGCAGCTGCTTAGAAGGGTCACAACTGCTCCAGAGACTTTTCAGCGGTGAGCAATGTAGCTTCCATTCGTATGAAAGTTTGTCCCATTTGATTTTGTCGCCCCAGCTGAATCCGCATGGCTGAGTAATGAAGAAAACAATATTATATACATGCATAGTTTATACATGAATCAAATGCTACGTACAAGTAAATTCTCTGGAACACCCATCACACCATCAACACACACGCACGCACACAATCACAGACACATCTATCACAACGTACGTATCGGGTAATATAAATGAATGCATAATCATATGTTCTGATCAAGCATCTTGCAGTGGTATGCAAACGAATAGCAGTATTGAAGTCCTCAACAACAAAACAATGCAACAGCCTGGACCTCGGATAAAATTTTTGACGAGGCCCACATGCAGTCACGTCAAATGCACGAAAACTTGCTACGCAAATGTATAGGAACAAGTAGAAGAAGATTAAAACATTAGCACCAGTGATGTTACATAAGCTACACCGTATACGCAGTGATCATGGCAAATTATGAGTCTTCGATGTGCAGTTACTATAAATGACGTTCTTCTTCTATGTATAATATAAGTTGCACGAACGCCATTCTACACGCTCGCTGCAGGAAAGGGCAATTTGTTTTCTAGCGTGGGTTATGTAATATGGTTTAAATACTCGTAACTGTATATCAAAGTTTAAGTAAAACTGTTATAGAATAACATACAAAATCTAGGTTTTCAACAATTTAATGACCATTCGTAGATGTAGTCTGATGTATTTAACCAAAAAGCATCATGCAGTGTCTTGGGCTTTGCCACAGACCGCTTGCCGTAGAGCTAAAGTTGGCTATATATATGCGAACAGTCTCGGCCCCAGGATTACATGCAGCATATGACTAATAGACCGATTTATTACAATACTGTGATGCATCTTTAATACAAGTCAGTGTTACCTTGCATGCTGTGCAATGATAGTGTAACTTACATAGGATATGAACCCATCACACCATTCGACTTTCCTCAATTGGTAGTAGACGTAAATACTGATGCTGTTGTCGGGCCACGCATTGGATAGTGAAAGGCAGATTTCAAACGGGCCTTTCGGTAGCAGGTAACTGCCGCTAATCTTGGGAACAATTTGATATTGGAAGCTTCCTGAAAGATCAATTCCGCCTCTAGCAATTTCCTTTCGTAATAAAAATTATTCACGCAAAGGGAAAGTGGGAGTAAATCGCCCATGCAGTTTAAGTGAACAGATACTTACGATTAAAGTTACTGAGGCACCAGCAGTAGCGGTTACAGTTACCGTTGGCGTCAGCGCCGCATTGGCTGTTACACATTTTTGAATGCACGCATCGAGTAAAGCGTCCACTTGCAATTTAGTAGTGAGACTGACCGTAAAATCCAGGGTGCCGGCATATACAAATACCGAAAACCTGAGATCCAATAGTGGGTAGTCTCCACTGTTTAACAAAGGGAAAGTCCAGGATTTGCAAGTAGGGATCTCCTTGGATATGTCTTTGAGAACCTTCCCGACGATGCTGATGTAGACCCGATTACTAATGCTGCTTCCTCCAGGCTTATTTTCACTGTAGATTAAAGCCTCAAATACGGTCATCGTTTTTCCATATACATATACGCGAGCAATGCCTTTGGCGTACAACTTGAAGCTGGAAGGATTGGCGCTACTGCCATATCCTGCGAAGGCGCCAAACGCAACATCAAGCTTGACGTCGGGCACTCCAAACGATTTAACCCACATGTAGGCTTTATTGGAGGGGTAGTTAGTGAGGTCGCTGCTACGGGTGGCAGAGTCTTCTACCAGGTCATAAAGAGAGTCACCCTTGTCATTCCACGTAGTAGTAGAAGTGTCCCGTTTATGGAGCGTCATGTGCATGACACTCATCCATTCCTTGGGCGCATTTGGGCCGAGTAGCATGACGTAGTAGTACACCATGGCGCGAAGCTCAGTGTTGTTCCTTGCATGTTGCGTGATCGCTTCGAATAAGTTTTTCCCAACAGGAAGGGCTCCCGTCTGTTGCTTCCATTCAGCTCCCGCTGCCAGTGCACGCGTTACTGCCACGGCAAAGTCGGTGTCTTGATGATTACGGATGCCGTCAAACAGAGCATCTTGTACGTCTTTTGATTCGACACTGTACCGAAGAGAGTAAACAGCGGCTAGACGAACCTCAGGGTTACTGTGTGCTACCAGTGGAAGAAGTGTTGTGTCCACTAAACTCGATTCAGTGTTTCCCAAAGCATGGACAAGATGAATCAGGACGATTGTGTTATCCTTTGCACCACGCACGCGTTCTTGTAGGAATTGCACGATACGTTCTCGCAGTTGTGGCGATGATGAAGCGGCGAGAGCTCCGTAGGTAAGGACTAAAGGATCAGTGGTGTCGTTGCTTGACCTGATGAGTTTTTCGATTTCGGCCACGATTTCTGGCCGAATGTTTCGAACGAACGCCAGCTGAACAGTTACTGAATTTCTTTCTTTCGCATCACTCGTTTTCCTTACAGCATTTAAAAGAATCTGGAATATTGAAGCAAGTATACATTCAATAATAGCCTGTCTTTATTCTGCTATACATATATGCGCCCCGGCATACCTCTTGGGACTTAGCACTTCCTTCTGCCGCAAGAAGCGAATACAAAAATGATCTCATTTCAACGTCCCTTTCCTGCAGAAAGATGAATCATTGAGTATACAAAGTCGAATAAATGTTTTATGTATATAGCGCGTCCCTTTGTTACATTTTTTGGAATAAGTGAAACTATAAGAAAATTGGTTCGTACTTTAGGCAGACTTACAGAATTGAGGTATTCCACTACTTCGGAAACGGCTGGCTGGAAGCCTGATAACGGACCACGTTCCGACTCCAAAATGAGCAACTTCCTCACCATGCTACCTGCAGCCACGTATTGATGTCTGCATCCTTGCATACAAATGATATCCTTCATCTCTTACTTGTTGTGGTATCACTGATGTTTGTTTTGAGATAGTCTAAGGCCTTCCGTACTGATGGCACACTTTGACGAAGCTTGCTCATTTCTTCATGATCCATTTCCTCTTTGGAGTTAAACGTGTTACACAAATGTCCCATACATATGTTATCTTACTAGTATCGCGTTGGACAATGGCGTGCAAAGTGCTTGAGGTAAGAAGGCTCTGCTGTCCCGCGCTTCTTCTATTAAACAATCTGGGTTTTGTAGAGCACGATTTCAGGCGAAGTGAATACTGTCCACTGCCAGCCAGGCCACCTGTGCCAAAGTTGGAGTCAAAACTGTTGTGGTTCCATTCCACGGTCGTTCCGTCAGTACTCTCAAATCGACTTCGGTCATAAGAATCAGCTGGTCCATTCCAGTTGATCAGTGTCCTCCCCTGTGAACTTAACAGCTTCCCTTTCTTGTACTCCACATCCTCCTCTCTTTCCACCTTGAGGGGCTTTCCGTTCACAGCGCTAGCTGCAAACTGTATCACACTTTCTGAATCCACGACGCGGTGCATTATCACGTGATCGGGAGCAATTCTTTGGTAGCTGCGCGTTAAGATGACAAATCGTTGCATGCGTATCGAGTAAATGTATAACTAACCTGTATCGGGAATAATGCTTGGACTGGGTATCCTCTTCCACCTCCACGCGGGTGTGCTTGAAATTAGCTTGGAATGCGGCAGCGATCCCTTTCTTGAAGTTCACTACCTGCGCTTTCTCATTTGGATTGTGATGAACGGAGACAATTTTGCCGTCCTCAGTCTGAACAAAACAGAACGGTCCATTAAGCAGCTTTTCTACATCGCCTGACACTTGGGATAATCTGTAAGAAATAACGCAAGCGGCGATAAGAACGAATGTATATAGAATCGGCAACAATAAACCATATATAGCTAACGACAGCATTCACAAATTCATAGTCAGCGCACATTTTCGTCTTCTCATTGGTAGTAAAAGACGTTTCTTTTAAGCGAAAGCAGTACTTCTTTGCTTCCATTTCCCCGTCATGTCCGACTATTAGGGAGAGACCAAATTTAATAAAGGTTAATCATCAGTATTTGTTCTGATGAATCACCTGACTCGCAGAAGACTTCTACGGTAGAAGACACTTCCAGTTTTGATTGAGTCCCACTCATCAAGCTGGCTTGACTAGCGGAATAGGTATACAAACAGCTCTCGGATTGCTGCAATATGAAAAGTCTCAATCTCCACTTGACATTGGTGCAAGCGCAGTTGACTTACCGGGCTGTCTTTCAATGCGACGTACTGGCCCTGCACGAAAGCGCACACGCACATGCATGCAAAAGCGAACAGGACCGCACGAGGGAAGATTTCCATCTTAGGTCTACCCTCTCCTTGAATTTGGGATAATTCCGCACCTCATGCTTATATAATAGCTCAAGTGGGCGTGGTGCTGATTAAACTGTTTTCGACGTTAATACATAATTTAAATAGTAAGCGAATGCAATAACAAGTTTATTTATTCATCAAGCAGGACTGTGCATGTATGTACCTTTATAATTGATTGCTTCACCCAAACTTCTACATACATTTTATACATCATATACAACAACAAAAATACATGACAACAAAACAAAATCAAAACTAATTGTGATTCCAGCAACCTGGACGAGCGTTATACCGGGTGTCCACGAAAGAACGCAATCTATCAAATGTTATTCCCGTTCAAAAGCATTGCGTTCTTTCGTGGACACCCGTATATGCATGTATTATGCCGCATAAAGAATCCAATGGCTTGCATGCAATAGTATGACGTGAATACATAATCGAACCTGTGCGTGTGTGTGTGTGTGTGTGTGTGTGTGTGTGTGTGTGTGTGTGTGTGTGTGTGTGTGTGTGTGTGTGTGTGTGTGTGTGTGTGTGTGTGTGGACTCACTTCGGCAAATATATTGGTGTGTTTAAGATTAAATAATTTGTCAGGCAATGATATAGCTTGTTATGAGATTTGATTTTGACCATTTCATCAATCGAATAATGATGAGCAGTAATGTCGCGTTAAACGAAGATAAAACTGTAGTCATCCACAGTGTAGCTTACTACTACTCCAGTTTAGCATGCAACCCAGTTTCTTTTTACTCCGATACTTGCCCCTCGTCCCCCTTCGCTAATTACGTTATTGTAGTTCGATACGCTCAAATGTTGGCACCCTACGTGTGTGTGAGTTTAATATTGAGCCATCGCGCCTCTTCCGTTGTTTTGTCAAAGATTATTTCCATGCTTAATCCGAATAGGCAAAATATTCTAAACACGTGCGAGGGTGTTTTGTTCTACATGTACACCACAAAAACGAAAGAGTGACGTTCACTCGCGCACTCGCTATTCAGAGTGATTCTCACATACATGTATTTTCCTTCGTGTAAAATGGACGCTCACAAACGAGAGAAATGCGTGCGTACAAACGACACCTGAAATTTGTCACCGTTCACGTCACGTGATTTCATCTTTTATTTTTAGCGAGTGACGCTCATGATATGTCACGTGATAAAAAAGCAACTTAATTTCAATTTCACAGACATACATAACATGTACACACAAAAAAGTCTGGTAACAATGCTTTGTTTGAGTGAATCACCAAATGGGTTTCTGCAGATAGGGGAGAGGGAGAAAGAGTGAAGAATGGATTGAAAAGTAAGAAAGGGTAGAGAAGAGAAGAAAGTAGAAAAGTAACAAAGGATAGGAGACTAAGAGGGACACAACTTTAAGCTCAGGACTCAATCACTTGCCCCTTAGTCGTTGAATCATCCTGGCACTCCTCAGATTTTCACCACAAATATATCACACACACACACACACACACACACACACACACACACACACACACACACACACACACACACACACACACACACACACACGCGCACACACAAGCACACACACTACCACACACACACATACACATACTAAAATAACGAAGTGTGACTGCTTGCTCTATTAGTGCGTGCTTTCTCTGCAACAATTCGGGAGAGGGAAAGAGAAGTGTATGGGAGGAAAAGTGAGGAGGAGTGGGAGGAAAGAGATGAACGCGTGTACTGACTTCAATTTCCCTCAATGAGAACACATCATGCATCACCAGTTGATTCCCATCGGAGAGGTGGGCATCTATAACGATGCAATACATACATGCATCATCTGAGGGTGTGTGCTAACACATATGCGCATACTGACCTAAACTCTTTCGTGGGCAAAGCCAATAATAACGGTACACATGTTGTGCAAAATACGCGTTGCGCGTTGCAGGAAAACTTAGTTAGCAAACAACTTACGCTATATGACCAGGAAACAAGTGATCAATATGTTGCTGACTACAAAGTGTTAAATGTTTAGGTAAACAGAGTGACTTCAGTATAGCACCTGCGGCTCTGTTTCCCGTGAATAAGTTAAACAGATCAACCCCCCTTAATGGGAACACATTATGCATCACCAGTTGATCCCCATCGGAGAGGTGGGCATCTATAACAATGCAATACATGCATCATCTGCATCTGAGGGTGTGTGCTAACACATATGCGCATACTGACCTTAACTTTTTTGCGGGCAAAGCCAATTATTACGGTACACATGTTGTGCAAAATACGCGTTGCGCGTTGCAGGAAAACTTAGTTAGCAAACAACTTACACTATATGACCAGGAAACAACTGATCAATATGTTGTTGACTACAAAGTGTTAAATGTTTAGATAAAACAGAATGTCTTCAGTATAGCACCTGCTGCGCAAAATTGCTTTGTTGCCCATCTTACTACGTGGCCTAATGTCGTGTGGAATCAGATTAGAATGGTTTGTTTTAAAAATATGGATTTCTCAATAACGCATGCAATCGTAGATATTGGATTGTCACATGCAGACAGACATTGTGTTTTCATGCAAAGGCTACTAAAATTGAATGACTATTTAAAGCTTATTTTCAAACCATCCTCAACACAAATCCAAATAATACATACATGTACAGACTAAATCTGTTGTACTGGAACGTGGTATTTCATCCTGTTGCTTATTGATGATACAATGTAACTTATGAATGAGTTAGAGGGAAGATGTGATTTATTTATGTTGTGCACATGGCTAAAATCTTTTACGAATGTGCTCAAACCATCGTTCGTTAAGGCGGTTGTATTGAATGAGGTACACTTTAATTTTATCATAAATAGCTAAGTACTACATGTACTTCTAAAGGATCAGAAGGAACCAATAAAAAAAACACGTACGTGTGGATAAATACAATGACGATGCAAGATTAGGAGGTAAGACATCAGACCAGACATTACTAGTGCGGGTCGGTACTTGATAGTCGCATGCATACAGAGTATAAATTTAGTCGCCCGCTCGCATCAGGAAATGTAAGTTCAACGCTCTGTTTCAAGGTAGGTGATGGGTAACACCGACATTGTACATGTATCTATACCCTGACTGGTTGCATGATACTGACATTGCTTGGCACTTTATTTTACTGTCAATTCCATACCAGTGTCAGAAGTGCATGGAACATGTGCTACCGACTGTGCATCGGAAAATTGCTGTTTAAAAATTCGCAAGCATCGTTTATTTGCAGTTTGTTTTGTTTTTTTAATTTATGTATTACCAGATCAACAAGTATGCCGTGCATGCGTGATCAATCCGCGCATGCGTCAAACAAATTTGACGTCACACCCTTACTATATATGTACACGCACACATCCACACACAGACCCGCACACATACATCAGAAGACCAGCTGCGAGAATGAAGTATTTCTTGGCCGTTGCACTTCTGGCCTGGCTGGGATTAGCAACCGCTCTGCCATCTGCTGTCAACTCAGTTGAGGAGTCGCTCATAGCAGAAGCGGACGGAACGACTGTGGAGGAAGACGGGTATTGGATTCCTGAAGAGAACGTCATAGAGGAGGGAGCAGTGACCATAACAGGATGTATCCCTGAGGCTACTACATTCTACGACAAGTATTTGAGCAATATAGTTGCGGAGGTTCCTAAGCGTATCAAGTCAATACAATTAACTTGCGGCAAATGCAGTTCGCTTGTGATTGATGGAGAATTTAAAGGCTCAGTGACTATGTGTAAATCAGGCAAAGGTATTTGATCTAATTGAGAGAGAGAGAGAGTAGTTGTGTGTGTTCATGTGTGCGGGTGTATGTGTCATCATGCATTGCTGCATACACGTGCATATTATCCTCATCTCCGTAGGTGATCCGTGCATCAAAACGATAACAAAGGCGACATGTGATGATCCCAATAGCAAAAATGACCAGGTGTTTCCTTTGCGTCTACCAATTGACGGCATCAAGACGCTAGGGACAGTTAAACTGATTATCACATCGGCCCAGCGGGAGTGTCTTACTATCCAAACGGATCACGCAAAGTGTTAACATATAGATATCAGGCGGGCGTTAAATTTTTTTTTGCTGGATATAGTCTTATAGTGCTCAGTAGACAGGCAGTTTGAATGTGTGTTGTATCGACGTATACAGTGTCGGTAGCAATGTTTTGAAAAACCTTGTGATACAGATAAATTGTTCATATGAAATGGACGATTGAAATTCGTACATGATGTCTTCAATTGTCCGCAAGTATAAATGCATACACCTACAATATGCACTGTAAGTTAGTAGGGTAAAGAATGGAGTACAATATGTTGCATAAACGATGCTTGCGAATTTTTAAACAGCAATTTTCCAATGCACAGTCGGTAGCTACATGCATGCACATGTTCCATGCACTTCTGACACTGGTATGGAATTGACAGTGAAATAAAGTGCCAAGCAATGTCAGTATCATGCAACCAATCTACAGAGTCAGAGTATTGATACATGCATGTACAATGTCATCACCTGCCTTGAAACAGAGCGTTGAACTTATGCGGAGCGGGTGACTAAATTTAGACTCCGTATGCATGCGACTATCAAGTACCGACCCGCACTAGTAATGTCTGGTCTGATGTCTTACCTCCTAATCTTGCATCGTCATTGTATTTATCCACACGTACGTGTTTTTTTTATTGGTTCCTTCTGATCCTTTAGAAGTACATGTAGTACTTAGCTATTTAGATAAAATTAAAGTGTACCTCATTCAATACAACCGCTTTAACGAACGATGGTTTGAGCACATTCGTAAAAGATTTTAGCCACATAAATAATCACATCTTCCCTCTAACTCATTCATAAGTTACATTGTATCATCAATAAGCAACAGGATGAAATACCACGTTCCAGTACAACAGATTTAGTCTGTACATGTATGTATTATTTGGATTTGTGTTGAGGATGGTTTGAAAATAAGCTTTAAATAGTCATTCAATTTTAGTAGCCTTTGCATGAAAACACAATGTCTGTCTGCATGTGACAATCCAATATCTACGATTTCATGCGTTATTGAGAAATCCATATTTTTAAAGCAAACCATTCTAATCTGATTCCACACGACATTAGGCCACGTAGTAAGATGTGCAACAGAGCAATTTTGCGCCGCAGGTGCTATATCAACCCCCCTTAATGGGAGCACATTATGCATCACCAGTTGATCCCCATCGGAGAGGTGGGCATCTATAACAATACAATACGTACATCATCTGCATCTGAGGGTGTGTGCTAACACATATGCGCATACTGACCTTAACTCTTTTGCGGGCATAGCCAATTATTTCGGTACACATGTTGTGCAAAATACGCGTTGCGCGTTGCAGGAAAACTTAGTTAGCAAACAAATTACACTATAGGACCAGAAAACAACTGATCAATATGTTGTTGACTACAAAGTGTTAACTGTTTAGATAAACAGAGTGTCTTCACTGTTTAACTCTTTCACGGGAAACAGAGCCGCAAGTGCTATACTGAAGTCACTCTGTTTATCTAAACAGATAACACTTTGTAGCCAACAACATATTGATCACTTATTTCATATAGTCATACATATCATACAAAATCATACATAAGTGACAACAAAAAAAAAAACGAAACTAATTGTGATTCAGCAACGTGGACGAGCGTTAAATATGCATGTACTATATCAAAAAAGAATCCAATGGCTTACATGCAATAGTATGACGTGAACACATAACCTAACATGATGCATGTGTGTGTTTGCGTGTTTGCGCATGCATGCAAGCGTGCCTGCGTCTGTGTGCGAGCGGTATGTATATTGTATGAGTGCGTGAGTGTGTGTGCTTGTGTGTGCTTGTGTGTGTGTGAGTGTGTGTGTGTGTGTTTGTGTGTGTGTGTGTGGACTGACCTGACTTCGGCATATGTTGATGGGTTATGCGTTTTTAAGATTAAATAATTTATTAGGAGGCAAAGATATAGTTTGTCTTGAGATTTGATTTTGACCATTTCATCAATCAAGTGGTGATCAGCAGTAATGTTGCGTTAAACAAAGATAAAACTCTAGTCATCCACAGTGTAGCTTACTACTAAACCAGTTTAGCATGCAACCCAGTTTCTTTACTTCCTCATGTCAAATGATACAAAAGCTTAATTTCAATTTCACAGGCATACATAACATGTACACTAAACAAACATCTGGTAACACTGCTTTGTTGAGTCAATCACCAAAAGCTTCCCAGACTGAATAGAGTTTCTGCAGAGAGGGGAGAGGAGGGAGAAAGAGGGAAGATGGAGTGACAAGTAAGAAAGGGTAAGGGAGAGAAGTAGGGTGAAAAGTAACAAGCTAGGGGTAGGGACTAAGAGGGACACAACTTTAAGCTCAGGGTTCAACCACTTGTCCCTTAGTCGTTGAATCATCCTGCATGGCACTCCTCAGGTTTTCACCACAAATATATCACACACACACACACACACACACACACACACACACACACACACACACACACACACACACACACACACACACACACACACACACACACACACACACACACACACACACACACACACACACACACACACACACACACACACACACACACACACACACACACACACACACACACACACACACACACACACACACACACTACCACACACACACACACACACTAAAATAACGAAGTGTGACTGTGAGGAGTGGGAGGAAAGAAATGAACGCGTGTACTGACCTCAATTTTCCTCAATGGGAACACATCATGCATCACTAGTTGATCCCCATTGGAGAGGTGGGTATCTATAACAATACAATACATACATCATCTTCAGGAGGGTGTGTGCTCACACACGCGCCTACTGACCTTAACTCTTTTGCGGGCAAAGACAATTATTACGATACACATGTTGTGCAAAATAAGTGTTGCGTGTTGTAGGAAAAATTAGTTATAAAACAACTTACACTATATGACCAGGAAACAACTGATCAATATGTTGTTGACTACAAAGTGTTAACTGTTTAGATAAACAAAGTGACTTCAGTGCACCTGCGGTACAATATTGCTCTGTTGCCCGTGAAAGAGTTAAACAGATCAATCCCCCTCAATGGGAACACATCATGCATCACCAGTTGATCCCCATCAAAGATCTATAACAATGCCATACATATATCATCTGAGGGTGTGTGCTAGCACATACGCGCCTACTGACCTTAAACAGATCAATCCCCCTCAATGGAAACACATCATGCATAACCAATTGATTCCCATCTTAGAGGTGGGCATCTATAACAATACAATTCATATATCATCTGAGGGTGTGTGCTAGCACATACGCGCCTACTGACCTTAAACAGATCAATCCCCCTCAATGGGAACACATCACGCATCGCCAGTTGATCCCCATCGGAGAGGTGGGTATCTATAAGAATGCAACGTATATGCATCATCTAAGGGTATGTGTTAACACATACAGTGTAACAGAACATCAATGGCAGGCCTGCCAACTCTCCCGCATCTCGCGGGAGTCTCACGCATTTACAACCACTCTCCCGCACTCCCGCTATAGCCATGTCCGTTCTCACGCATTACGGTTGATGATCCCGGCGCCGCCCTACTGGTCTTATAACCTTCGCTTAATAATACTTGTAACTATGATAGTTAATTCTGTTGATAGTTAATTCTGTTGTTCTTTAATATTATCATTATCGTATAGATTATTTTATCTAATGTATTCACGTGCTGCAGCGCCGCAGATGGGAATGATCCTGTTGCCGATCTAGATCCTGATCGAAATGGTTCTTCCGACGATATGGACGAGCCACATTGTTCTGCCGATACCCCACCTAAGAAGCGACCCCGTTCGCAGTACAAAACAAAGTGGCAGCAAAACTGGGCATCCAAATACCCTAGCATCACAAAAAAGTCTGAGACCCTAGCGGAGTGCAGTGTCTGCTTTCGAGCATTTAACTTTGACCATCAAGGTGAAAGAGACATCCTGCGTCACCTAGGTGGAGCTGACCATATAAAACGTGCCAAAGAGTTGGAAAAGATCAGCAAAATTGATGAAATGTTCAAACAGAAAGCTGGTTATTATGGAAAGCAGGTGTGTATTTAATTCAGCTTGTAAAATGAGATTTTTAATTTGGATACTATTCCTCATGCAGGTCATAAAAGCTGAGGTACTTTTCACTGGATTCCTTGTGGAACACAATATTCCTCTGGCAGTATCGGATCACGCAGGGCCCCTCTTTAGGAAAATGTTTCCCGATAGCGCTATTGCCAAGAAATACTCATGCGCTAGAACGAAGACGACAGCAGTTCTAAACGGAGCAATGGCCCCTGAAATGATTTTATCTTTGGTGGAAACGATGAAGGTAGAACCCTTCTCACTAAATGTGGATGGTAGCAATGACAATGATGTACCCACTCTGTGTTAGAGTTTTTGATGTCAACAGGGGCCATGTGTGTCTCAGATTTCTGGACATGTGTGCTTTCAGTGTTTCAACTGCTGATGGCATTTTCACTAAGTTAGATGCTGCTTTAACCAAGCATAGCTTAGACTGGTCAAGGTGTGTGGATTTTCTGTGGATAACACAAATGTAAATGTGGGCAAGAGAAATTCCATAATGACGAGAGTATTAGAAAGAAGTAAATCTGTTTATTTTATGAGTTGCCCTTGCCACATTATACATAACTGCGCAGGCTACAGCAGCAAGGCATTTGTGCATGGAAGCTGTGAAATGTGATTTGGGAGATATGGCTGTTGATGTCTATTTTTGGTTCAATTATTCATCAAAGAGAAAGAATCTGCTTGCTGAATTTTGTCAGTTTTGTGATATATAGATAATAAAGTATAGGAGCGTCTGATGGTTGAACCTTGAGTCTGTAGTTCTACGTCTTTTGAAGCAGTATGCAGCGCTTAAGTCCTATTTTGAGTCAGAGGAAGAATGTGAACACGATAGATTGTGCAGGTTGAAGAAGAGGTTTGCTGACCCCATGATAGAGGTTTACCTGCTATTTAACCAGGCCATTCTACCTGTGTTTACTTCTGCAAACGTGATGTTTCAGAGGACTGCACCTATGATCCACTTGGTAAGAAAGGCTCATTATTCTCCCTGATTAGGAAAACAATGGGAAAGTTCATTAGACCTGAATTGCTGACAGTTTCAGATGATGAACTAGTCCAGATAGATTTTGGAAATCCGGAAAATCAACTTGCACAAAACCAATTGTTTATTGGTTTCACTACTAGACAGGTCTTGAATAGGCTGGCTGCTGATACAATTGAACAGAGGCAAATCAATGTAATCTGTGCTGGTGTTAGAAATTTCTATAAGGCTGCTATACATCATACATGATCAAAAATTTCCCTCTGAAGCACGAGGCTCTGTACCGTGTGTCTTTCTGCAACTTTGAATTAAGAATGGAAGCTGAGATTTCATCAATAGAATTCTTCATTGAGAGGTATCCTGTTTTTTTTGAAAGCTTGAACTTGGATGATCTGCATGAATTTGTTTTATACAAAACATCTCCTGATTTAACACCTGAAATCGTGAAGTTAGCAAATGTGACAGAAACAATCGGCCAGGATTTTCTTAGGATGGATATCATCTGGGATCACCTCTCAAAAGTAAAAGATGCCTCAGGAAATTTCAAATTCCCTATCATATCTAGAGTTGCCAAATTAGTTTTGACTATTCCACATAGCAATGCAGATGCAGAAAGGGTGTTTAGCATTATTGGGAAGAACAAAGGGAAGAGCAGGTCAGATCTGGCACTTGAGGGTACTCTGTCGTCCTTAACAACCTGTAAAGTAAATCAGTTTTTTGATGAGCCCTGCTATCAGTTTGAACCAAGCACAGTACTGCTTGATAAAGCAAAGAAAGCTACTACTGCCTACAACAAGGCTCATCAGTGATGATCATTGGCTGCCTGTTTAGGTTCCTATAGATGCTGGATGCATTTGTGTACTTCTTGTCAGTTCAGTTATGTGTTTACGTTTCATTTTCATAAAACAACAGATATATAAATTAACATTTACATGCATACAATTTGTTTGTTATCATGGGATTGATGCCAATCGAGCCAGGAGGGCTATCTATAATAATAGATAATAATATACACTGTTACGAATCTCCGTCTACAAACGTCTTAGGCGCTACTGCATGGAACCCTTACCGTGCACGCGATCCATTGAATTGCGTGACGAGTGACAACTGATGCACTCTGATGCGTTAAATGGCTTTCATGCACTGCGTGCACCCACTTCTTATACGTCCGTAATGCCGTTGCGGAAATTTGCTAACAGTAAATACGGCTAATTTTTGATGCTCCCGCATTTCGGCCCCTATAAATTACCCATTCTCCCGCAAATTCATGCCCACGCTCACGCAAGCTATCAAAACATAGTTGGCAGGTCTGCGATGGGAACACATTATGCATCGCCAGTCGATCCCCATTGGAGAGGTGGGCATCTATTAGAATTCAATACATATAGGTGTGTGTGCTAACACATATATGTGTACTCATGTCCAGAAATTGTGGACATCAGTGCATAACTCGGCTTAGAATTGGGATTAAAAAATTCAGATTTCACCGTTAAACTCACCAGACACTTTAGAGATTTATCACGTTATTAAAACAGCTAATTAATTTAAAATTGTTTTCGCCTTTTAATTAATTAATTGTACGTCTGTATTAGGGAAGTTAGGTGAGGCCATTGCTTTTACATAAATCCTGCCAAACTAAGGCTATCGTCTATTTTAGTGACCTAACCATACGCATGCGCGTCAGTCAAACGCGTTAGATTGTAACTCGTGCCCTTGCCATTTATCCTTCCAGAGGTCACATGAACTGTTATTTAACTATGTTATTGTTACGGCCGGATATCGTATGTGCACAACTGACGTTCCTACTATCTACTGGCGTGTGAACAGTTCTTCTCTTGACGGTGCGCTCCTTTTGGATTTCATTACACAAGGACCATCGTACGAGCCGTTTATTCATATTGGCCTACTCCGACTAAAGTCGAGAAAGGTTGTTTTCACATAGATATTTATGGTTTTCCTAATAGTTGTTAGAATAATAATTGCTGGAATCATATAGGTGGCTTTCGTTCTTTTGGGTATAGTACTAGTATAAGTTAACTTAGATAGGTCCATCGGGGTCGTTAACCACCCTCCACCTTGCACCTTGTCGCTAATAGTTCATAACCCTAACCCATGTTCTGTTCTGTGGCGTTTAAATCTGTTGTATCCATTCTGTTGCAGTTTGTGTCCCTTCTGGAGACAACAAAAAACTTGGCCGCCAAACTTCCTGCACTCCCGGAGTATACGCTACGTAGGGAGATGATATACGAGGGTCTGGGTACATCATGTTGGTGGTCAGCATCACCCTCAAGCAAGCTACAAACCAGAGCCTCAAAAGGAACGGGCTGCTAAAAGACAATATTGGCAGAGCCCTGAACATGCTCATTCAGTGAAAAGTTAAGGCCACTCAAAGGTGCGTCGTACATGTACACAAAGCTACCTACTCTTACTACATTTGTGCGTGGTGTGAATGCACTCTGTGAGGCACTTGGTGCATACCAGTGAACTGCACACATCAATTCTAGTGGCTGTGAAAAAACGTTGGAACACAGGCACACTTCAACTTCTCTAAGATCAACAGGTTGTTCACGCTGGCCAAAGGTGGACTAATAAGCTGGTGGAGAGACAATCTTCTGAAGAGGAGCTATTAGTGCATTAGGTGCCTGGCGAACGCTTTCTACTTTTGACTTTTCATGTGTCCACCCACCCACATACACGCAAGTGCTCACACCATGATATCATACTATTGTATTGTTCACAAGTGCATGAAATGTATGTTTGTGCCACTGAAATACACTGACTGTACACTTGTGATGCACCCCCTTCATTATGGCACATAGTGTTCTCTCCATCAAATGCTTACAGAGCAAGCAGCAGGATGTGTGTTGACATCACCCCCCAGAAGTGTTGATGTCAAAAGCTATTTTCAGATCAGTTGTGAATGCATTGCATTCATACCTGATCTGCTTTGGATTTCCACAGCCTCTGTCCACACACTCTACAACACTGGGTACTTGCTCTAAATGGTAATTATCATGTACCAGGTATATATACATGTACGAATGAAACCTATCGATTATTCATGATATACGCTCCGCTGGTTCGTGGTGAAAGAAAACGCGCGGGGGATATTGCTCCCCCAGACTCCCTAGCTGTGATCCTATTGCTCCCCATCCACTCATGATACCAACCTGACCACTTTTCAAGTGCTTACTACGGGCCTGCTTTTACAGCGAAAAATTTGGCCCTCGTAATGCTTGTTTGTCCGATTTCGAAAAGGAAGAGGGATACACGCCGTGAATAAGATACTTGTTTATCTCTTTAAAAGTAAACTGCCAGTCTTTGTATCCATCGTCAATCGCCATATGTGTGCTGCCACGTGCTTTCTAGATCTGGTAATGTAAATTTAAGGGTCCCCATTTCTACGCAAGGGTCCCCAGTTCTACGTAGAATTGGGGACGGGGGATCCCCAATTCTATGGGGTCCCCAATTCTACCTGACACCGGCAATGTTGTAGTGCCGATTGTAAATACTCATGCTCCTATCTGTGTGCAAGTGTATGCAGTATGTGTGTAATATACATACATGCAGATGTATAGCTGGATAATAAAGTTGCATTGCATCACACAATAATGAATAACTTTATACACACAAGAATTTAAATGTTACACAAACAAGATAGGTGTGGCTCCAATGACACCTCCAGTGTACATGCATTGAGTCATTTTATCAGTGTTTGTGCCCGGTTGTGTGTGTTGCTCTATATGCATAATTCTCCATTAGAATCTTGGCATTCAAAAACCTTAATAATAATACAATCGACCATTCACTTTTAAAAGTTGCTGATTTTAGAACACAGCTTTTATACGCCGTAATGCAAATTTGATTGAACACTAGTATTTGAAACAACGGTATCGAATCAGCACGCATAACGTTGCGTAACATTTGGTTGTTCAAGTCATCCCACATGGAACTACAAATACCTAACAGACGTAAAGTATTTCAAGTCTGCAGTTGAAAATATTTTGCCATCTTTTCCCTGATGCAGGAAATGTTTGTTTCTCAGTATTCAGGTCTCACAACATTCACTTCAATCCTTATAAGAATGTAACAAATCACGGAAGTTTGTAGCTGAAATAGATCTATATGCAGGGAAAAAACTAATACGGAGAATACAGCGTACGCTGATGCATGCCTGCAGCATAAAATAAATAACCATCATTTCATTTATTTCACAAATACGTGTGCTTCTGTGGAAAAAATTCGAATGACCAGCTTGGCTGCGATCGGTGTGTACGTTGCAATCTTGTGGAGCGCACCGCGCGTCTCCTTAGCTCAACAGCCCGGCTGCAGCGCGTCATTTACCGAAAGTCAGGTGGCAATACTGATAGCCAACTCCTACGCAACACCGCAAGGGACTGGTCTGCCTACCATTGTACTACACGACGCCCCCAAAGAGTTCAGGTTTCGAGTAGTCTGTCTTTCCAGCTCTGGCTTTCGAGACCAATATCGCTTCGTTTCCATAGTGGCCTACTATACGATAGACGACGGAGAGCCAATGTACGTACAGCACGAGTTTGAGTGTGTTCTATCGCAGTGGGCAGCGAGTTCAAGTCGTCTTGACGTAAACCACTTCAATCGACTGCTACTTCAACCCACTGACCCCGCTATCACAGCGAGCGTGCGAACCGATTGTTTGTACTGCCTCAGTTCGAAAATTTTGACGTCCCGCGCAACCGATCCTATCAACCACTGTAAAGGTGAGTTCTCTTTTGATGTGTGCCACCAGACGTGAGATGCTGGTACTTGTGTGGGCTATTCAACACTTCAGAGCATACCTGTATGGAAAGCGATTTACTGTACGTACTGACCACAGTTCCCTGAAGTGGCTGCAGAGGCTTTCATGAACCTGAAGGTCAGGTGGCCAGCTGGTTAGAAACTTTATCAGAGTATGACTTTGAAGTACTACACCGTCCTGGAAAGAAACACAAATGCAGATTCATTGTCTCGTATGCCATGCTCTCAATGTAGATTACCACCTGAGGAGGACAATGAAGACCAGGGCTGTGTGCTGGCAGTGACAGATTCATGGATGCCTTCATGGACTCATGAGGAATTAGCCGCATATCAGAGACAGGACCCAGATCTTAAGCAGGTGATTAAGTGGCTGGAGACTAAAACCCTTCCAAAGGTATTTCCCAAGAATGCATCATCACATGTAAAGGCTTTATGGTCACAGTGCCACCATTTGGTCATGCAAAACAAGATTCTGTATCGCCAGTGGGAGGATGTTCAGGGAAGGGGTTTGAATAAAACATTGCAGCTTGTGTTCCCATCAAGTCTTGTACCTGCAGTATTGGAAGGGTTGCATAGCTCATTGGTAGGAGGGCACATGGGGGCTAAGAAGACACTTGACAAAGTCCGTTGTCGTTTCTATTGGGTGGGGCAGAGGAAGGATATCACTCAGTGGTGTATTAGTTGTCCAACTTGCTGCTCCAGAAAGACACCCATTCCAGCACCTTGTGCTCCAATGCAACTTGATCCAGTGGAAAGACCTCTTCAGAGAGTTGCTATGGATATACTAGGACCTTTGCCTGAGACAGAAAAAGGAAAAAAGTACATTCTGGTAATTGGAGACTATTTTACCAAGTGGAAGGAGGCTTACCCATTGCCAAATATGGAAGCCATGACAGTGGCTAGGCATTTGGTGAGTGAGTTTATGTGTCGATTTGGTGTACCAGAGCAGCTCCACTCTGATCAAGGGAGAAACTTTGAATCCGGGGTTATAAAGGGTATCTGTGAGCTTCTGCAGGTTAGGAAAACTCGAACCACTCCCTACCACCCTCAGTCAGATGGAATGGTTGAACAATTCAATAGGACCTTATTGAATTTACTAAGTTTATCTGTCAGTGAGAATGAGCGTGATTGGGATGTGAAACTGCCTGTTTTATTGTTTGCATATAGAACATCTGTTCATGAAACCACAGGTGAAACACCATTTAGCATGATGCTTGGAAGAGAGGCACGGCTGCCAGAAGACCTTATATATGGTCTACCAGTAGGTGGTGCTCCTGTTCCACAGGGAGGACGAGAGTATGTTGAGCACCTAAAGAAGGCTATGCAGAATGCTTACAAGAGCATACGAGATGAGGCGTGGAAAGAAATGCAGCACCAAAAGAATGTATATGATGAAAGGCAAAATGAGCGTCAGTGCTACCAGAAGGGTGATTTTGTATGGCTCCACTGTCCTGCTGTTCCAAGAGGTCATTCTCCTAAGTTCCACCGACCATGGCAAGGGCCATATGAAGTAGAAGAGAAGCTTGGCGATGTGGTGTATCGAATACGGAAGAACCGTCAAGCTAAGCAACTTACAGTTCATTTTAACAGACTTAAGCCATACACCCAACCAGTAATGGGTCATCCAACAGGTGAAACCATTGAAGAACAGAGGAAACCAGATAGGAGAAGAGGAGAGCCTGTCAACAGAGAGGACTATCTGGATGAAGAGATGTTTATAGTCACAAGTGAACCAGCCAGACCTGTTGTAACCTCTGAACGGATGCCAGAAGCAAACACAGAGACACCTACTCCTCAAGAGCCACAGTGCAACGTGGTTATTATTGGTCTCTTACAATGTAAGTTAGTAGATTGCTGCTGCATTTTCTGTATCACTATTTCTTCTTGATCAGGCAAAGGAAGAAGAAAAACGTGGTAACATTGCATCTGCCAGGGCAAAGGCTAACATATCATTGGGCCTCAACATTACTGCAGTTGTGTTTGTTGTGGTGGTATGGAGTGTTGTGGCCATTCCAGTAGCTGTGACTGTTAGTGCCCAGCACTGCAATTCAGCTGCTTCCAGTCTGTACTATTGCTACCAGTCAACTTGTTACATGTATTTTCATAGTCTGTCCTTCTATTACTGCTACTACTCCAACTCCTACTCTTACTCTGCTGCATCGAACTACTACTCAAGTGGGAGTGACTCCACCTATTACCAATGTGATTGTGTTTAAGCCTGAGCCAGATGCCAGCCAGTGTGAAATGCACGTGATTATTAATACATTACATGACATGCATATTTAGGTACATATGTGAAACAGTATAGTATACGTAATCGCAAGTGGTTATTCCTTGTTTGGTGTTCTTGTGAAAGCCTAGTGTCTGTGGTTATTTATAGCGACCAGCTTTACAAGAACATGTTATATACGCTGCAAATCAACGTGTGACATAAATTATATAGTGTATAATTGTACATTTGAGTCCGGGTACGAAACAATAATCATCCAAATTTTTACACACCATACCAGATATGAGATTACCGTCATTCTGTATAAGAGACAACTATCAGTCGGGATCAGCTAGGTATGACAGCAAGGGACAATGTGATCCTGACTGATATGGAAAACTAGAAAGCTAGAAAGTGCTGTGACGCGGCGTGATTAGGGGCGTTTCCAATCCCTCTACTCAGGGTTGCCGAAAGTCAGGCCGGGGTCCGGCCTGAAAGGCCCGGCCTGCCAGGTTGGATAAATTGATATTATTAAACAATTTATTAAAAATTCATGGCTAGCCACGGCTCACGGCTGTTTGCTTACATTGAAATCTTCACTGCGCCACAGCATTTAGTATGCAGAGCTGTGCCGAGTCTGCATATCAACCATATGCAGATGAGTATCATTGAAGTGTTCATATGCAGACGTCTGCATATGAACACTTCAATGATACTCATCTGCATATGGTTGATATGCAGACTCGGCACAGCTCTGCATACTAAATGCTGTGGCGCAGTGCTTGGACATTAGGCCTCACTGTTGTATGCGGCTGGAAACTAGGTCTACAATTAGATCATTTACGGTATTAACACAACATTCTAAAATGATGCCTCATTACAGACATCCATGTTTTAACAGCTGACCATGACTCAGCAGAACCAGCAAATTAAAAAATTACAACGAACTAACACACTGCACCCCCTTTCCCGGCATGTCCACTCGATGCGCACAATTGACACCCCACATAGCTTGCATGCGCATACCGTTTTATAAGGCCACGCGGCACGTATTTAGTAGAGGGGCGTTACTAAATCAGACGACGTGGCCTTTGGTGACAGAACTGGAATAGAAGCATACTACAGCGATGATCAGGAGGCATGTGGCTATACGTTTTTGCAAACCTAAAGTGGTAACGAATTTTCTATGACCACAAACAAGCTGAGCGAATTCCATGAATAATCGACATACGTTGTGGTTTGTCCCTACATGTATACATGATTATATAAAGTTTGTGGGCAGAGGATAACGAAGTACAGGGCAAAGAAGAGTATCAGCTATGAGAGCAAGGCATTCTCAGCTGAGCTGAAAATAGCTTTTGTCATGGACACGTGCACTGTAAGCTCTCAATCATCTGTGCCATCACAAAGGGAGTGCATCACAAATGTGCAGTGATCCTATTTGAATGGCAAAAACATACAGATCAAGAATGCAAGGTAAACAGTACACATTTGCTTTTTAAAAGTAAACATATGACATCATGGTGTTCAGGTATGTGAGCACTTCCGTGCAGGCTCAAGTGGACACATGAGGAGGCCAACAGTTGGTAGAGGCCGTGAGGCAGGCGTCACGCCTAATTTACTCATAGCTCATCTCGAGAAGATTGCCCCTCCTCCAGTTCTCTTACATGAGCCTAGTCCACCTTTGGAAAGCGTGAACAACCAGTTCATGCTAAATGAGCTGAAGTGTGCAGTGTGCTCCAACATCCTCTCACAGCCACTGGAACTGCAGTGTGGTACACTGGTGTGCGTCAAGTGCCTCCAGGAGTGGATAGCAGCATCTGGCGCTATGAACTGTCCCTGCTGCTCTGAGGGTGTTCCCTTGGTTTCCTCCCATGTCAGACCAGCACCAGGTGTGATACTCCTGCTGCTATCGGATGTTTTGGTACATTTGTACAGACTGCAGCAGGGATGTTAAGGCTGGTGACTACCATCACTTACACCTGAGTCGGCTTCCATTGCTCCAAGGAGACCTTGAAACTGCTCAGCATTCACAGGAAGTGTTGCAGCAGGTAGCAGCATATGTTAACATATTAGTTCATGGAGAGGAAATCCCTCTTGCTGTGGATTTTTTGAAGCAATCTGCTGCAAAAAAAAAAGAAATCTGTGAAGGCAAATGTATTCAAGTTAGTTCAATATAGGAAGCAGAAGTGGCGGAATGCACAGCAACTGTGAAAAGAGGGTACTCTGAAAAAGAAGGGCCCTTTGACAAGACACTTGACAATGCTATGCAATCATTTGGTGTACGACAGCAGTATTTGGGGGGGGGGGGGAGAGGCATTTATTGGCAACCATGTACACAAGGCATTAAAGGCAACCATGTACACAAGGCATTAAAGATAGTGTACATGTGCTATGCATGTTTATGTGAATAATTCATGCAAGTTAAACATTTACAGGTACCTAACATCCAGACTCTGTGCACATCTATATCAAAGATGGCACAAGAGAAACTGCCCCACTGATCTGGAGAGGTAGCCGGTCAAGTGTCAAAG
>JABACO010000012.1:5471948-5603648 GCA_013339895.1 Ephydatia muelleri | reverse complement strand
TTTTTCCGGGACATATCCTGAGGCAACAGTCCCAATTAAAATGCACCTATTGGAGGACCATACTGTGCAGTGGGCAAATACTAACCATGTTGGCTTTGGCCTCCTAGGTGAACAGGGGGACGAGTCAATCCATGCCAAATTTAATCGACTTGGCTTGGCATTTGCTCCTATCAAAGACCGCATGCAGAACCTGATGTGCATAGTGAAAGAACACTTGCTAAGTATTGAACCACAATTGGTAGCTGCCATCCCCCCTCCAGCCAAGAGAGTAAAGAATACTATAGCTATGTAATTCATGCAGTTCAAGGTCAATCTATATACACATTAACATGAAGTCAAATGTAAAACCAAACTTCATTGCGCCCACTCCCAAAAGACACAAAATGGTGGATTTCCAAAGGCTTGAAAACTACTTCAGAAAATTCGTTACCGTTAAACTATACGAAAAAATGACAGTACATTCAACTAACTTTGCCGTGGTGGTTTTGGCATGTTCAATCTCAGTCACCGAGCGTCGTTATCGTTTTTTGAACACACGCGGTCGATGTTCACCGTGCGTAAGTCAATAGCTGTCGAAGAACCAGAGCCGACAGTTCGCAACGCCAGGCCACGTGATTTATGCCTACAATAAAGGTCAGAGGTGTTTGTCACTGCTAGTATGGCTTTTAGGTGTTGATTACGTTTCATGTACCTCGTGCACAGCTGGTTCTAAAGGACATCGGTTGCTAGGTTCGTTGCTATGGGGTGACGCAACCACTTCAATATTTTGGGGCGTATATATATACTACGTGCCTATTCCCACAGACCATCAGCCTGATGTACCACAACTGAGGCGTTCTACACGGGTACGGCGACCCCCTGACCGGTTATGATAACTGTGTGGACACAGTCTGAGGAAGAGGGGAGCAGTGTAATGTACCTGGAGCCAGACATATCTGGAGCCAGACAGTCTATGGCACACGGCACTTGTAGTACCATAACTGCATCTTGTGTGTTGTAGTATTTAAGTAGCATTGAATTGTATGTAATATGTTCTCTTGATTATAATTACTTGCTACGCTACTAACGTGGCTGCAGTTGGGTTTGCGCTGCTGGTCTGCGCTACGCTACATAAAGTTTGATTTGTTGTTTTGAATATTAACCAATAAAATGCCAGTCAAATTTCATACTTTACTGTTTGCAGTTTATAAATCATGTTATTAATTAAAAGTTGTCGTAAATTTTAGTTAATTGCAAGCTATTTGATTTTATCTTTTGAACTGTTAAGATAATGGAAAGGTAACAATGCAGTTTTTATTTGACTAAATGTGGTTATTGTACGTTCATAAATTCATTTATTAACAATGCTGTTAAGGGATTATTATTATTTAAAAGCATTGCGCTCTTTTGCAAACACCCTGTATAAATTGATTGTACTGTTTAACGTGGGGTCAAGGCAGTGAAAAAGGACCTGCACATATTATACAATTTTCTAGAATGGTGCATCAAAGTTGACATGCAATTATAATGTTGCATAATTTAAAATTCAGGCACTGTAACTGCATGATGAACAGCTTAAAATCCAGTGCGTAAAAAAAGAATTTGTAAAGTCTGTTAGTATATGAAATGATTAGAAAACTTGAAAAAAATGCGCTCGGTCCCTTTTTTCTGCCGTGATTCCATATATTAATACTTCCACTCAGAAACACACGTTGAGCGCTGTTGGCCTGAAGTGAATCATCGTGTCAACTATCCCATAATATCTTGCTTGAATCAAATGCAAGATAGAGGGGACTTTGATTTAGACTCAATGACCCACAAATATTGTGTATCTTGGCTCACACTCCATGTCTCTACAGTGGGAGTAAGGCTATTTACAGGTGTATGAAGTGCCACAATATTCCACTATAAGGCTATTTACACCTGTAAATAGCCTTACTCCCACTGTAGAGACATGGAGTGTGACCCAAGATACACAATGTTTGAACTTGTTCTGCCATAATTCTAGACCTCTTGACCACTTAAATGTGCCCCTTATGCAGGAAAGGGCATTCCAAATGAACGAATGGCAAATGCTAGAACAAGGAGGCTGCCATCTGAAATTATCCCTGATGCTCATATCGCAACATCTCAATTTGTGAACATGGGTGGCCATTTAACCCTGGAAAGTCATTTTGGGAATGATCCACTGGCTGAAAGGGATGGCTTGATTGCTGAGCACAATCGTCAATTCCACCAACAGTATCCAGACTTGTCCATGGTATTTCATGCTATCAGCAATAATAATTGTAATCTATTTATAGAATCTGTGAAACTGTATATTCGTCTGACAGAAGCTCTTGCTATTTGAAACTTGGTCTATTGTACTTACTGTCTTGGCAGTGATGAATTGATGCTTATAATATTCAATTAAAAACATTTATCATGGTGTAATGGTGATCTCCCTCATTCATACCATCTGACCTCTGCCTCCTCAAAGATGGCATATGTATCGTCATAATATGCCTTCAATCATAGGTGAAGAATCCTCAGCAGACAAAAACTAGTGTGCCTAATAATAGTGTTTATGGTTTTCCATAATCAGGGTACCATGAATTATTGTATCAGTTGAAATACATGTAGAAAGAAATTCTGATTGTATATAGATTATTACTCTTCAATTCATTCATGATTCATTTCAAAAGAACTAATCAAAGTAGGCAAAACAACTAATGCCCAAAAGCTCCAGGAGACCAGCACCTGAGCCAGTGCCTTAACTGGAGCAGGACACTAATGGAGGCCACATCCTTCTGGTGGGCCAGGTAGTGCAACCGTTCTTGGGAGGTGTTGAGTCCAGAAGGTGGGACATGTGCTGATGACAGATGGAGAGCTGATTACTGTGGACAAGGTTAGGGAGGAAGGGGGGTGGTGGTGCAGAGAGAGAAATAGGGTGAATGAAACATGGAGGGAGAGGGAGGGAGAAGAGGTGAGAAACATGGAACAGATGCATGGTAGGGGAGGTGAAGAGCACACACACATGCGTACGTGCATCTCGCACACATACACACACACACACACACGCACACAATCAAACAACACATTGCATACAGCTGGATCCTTGCAAGGTCTACCTTTGCCTTATGAAGACTGGCAGTGATGGCTCTCCCTGCTCCTGGAGCCGGTACCTTAAAAGGATGACACCAATGGACCCCATAGGACTCCAGGGTGTTGTTGACAGATGGAGAGCTGATTACTGTGGAACAGTTGTGGAGAGAAATAGGGTGAATGAGACATGGAGGGAGAGAGCTCTGGAGAAGAGGTGATGGAAAGTAAAGGGACATGGCCTGGGACAGATGATACGTGAATCATTACCTCAAGTCCTTACTCTATTTTCTTTCACAGTTGATTCCCAGTCCTCTGCCTCTGCAATCTCCTTGCCATCGTCACAGATGTCATTCTCACCTTTTTGAACATATGCCTGACAAGTGAACAGATCAGTAAATAATAATCCACTAACCACGTTCCCATACAAGCACTATACTGCTACAAACCACACATTCACCCATACACATGCACAACACACACACACACATGCACACACACAAACACACAATCACACAGAAATATAACAGAGACACAAATGTACTTTCATATATATATATATACACATACAGAAGATAAAATTCATTATTTTTCTTACCAATTAGAACAGTCTTGAAATGGCCAGTGGCATATCAAGTGGGGGACAATACCATGATCAAAGGCAGTGCTTTGCCTGATTTAATTAATTCTATAATGGTGTCAATGATGCAAAACTGAATCAATAAATCTCTTATGGTAAAAAAACCAAAGCCTAACATGATATAATATTCTATATTTGCCACTGTTCGGAGCAGTCTTATATGTTGGAGAACAAAAATGGCTATAGTGCCCAGCAGGGAATCAGTTTTACCAAGGGGGTGGGGTAGGGGAGGGGCAATTATACTCCTGGTATCATGCACACACACAACATGCCCACATTCGTATTTTTACCATACTCACACACACCCTCCATACTATCCATCACCCCTGCTTCCGTAGCACCGATCACACGAACGCGCACTCATAGCACGCACACACACACACACACACGCACACACGCACACACACACACACTCACACTCACTCTCACACACACACTCACTCTCACACACACATGCACACAGACACATGCAAATACACACGCACGCACGCACTAGTCTGGGGACCAGACGACTGGCTTTCAGAAAGCCAGTCGTCTGGTCCCCAGACTACGCACGCACAGTGTGCGTATGTAGCGTATTGGGGTCCAACAAGGGGCTACGCCCAACTACATAGACTCACACAAAACACACGCACACACGCGCGCGCACACACACACACACACAAACACACACACACAAACACACACACAAACACACAAACACACACACACAAACACACACAAACACACACACAAACACAACACACACAAACACACACACACAAACACACACACACAAACACACACACACAAACACACACACACAAACACACACACAAACACACACAAACACACAAACACACACACACACACAACACACACACACACACACACACACACACACACGTCCACAATTCAGTGTAAGGATCCGAACTGAGCGTACCAGTTTTCATACATACGTACTGCTGCACTGCTCCGCTGAGGCATTCGTTCGTCGGAAGCGCTAGAATCTGTACTGGGACACGCCTCCCGTTGTTTCGGGCCTGGACTCACGTCGCATTCCAGGAACGAACCCCCATTCCGCGCACGAGTTCCGATTCCAAACCATTTTTCATTTTTCGATATTCAATTTTTTGGAAAACGAGTAGACTACTAAATTGATGGTTATTTGGTTAATTCGTTTTTACGGCAGAATGAAATAATGGCTATTGTGTAGCGAATTTTAACAAGTGGAATATTGAATCGAACCTAATTTGCGGTCATAATTTTATTATTCTTGAATAGAAAAACAAATAATTGAAATGGCCGAAATATACACTGACGCGGTTCCATTCAAATTTTTCATTTTTCAATTTTTGAAAACAGCGATAACGGTCTGTGTGCCTTTCCGCCATGTCGATTTCTCTTTTAATGGCACTCTTGTTTGTCCATTTTATTGCCATTTTTTGATCCTTCTTTTATTGACATAATCACATTTTGCCAGACATTCGCCTCAATTTCGATGGCAGCTTGGATTGGGAAGTCGAGAATTCGAACGATTGCGTAAAATGGGTTCAATTATTGGTTTTGTCAAAATTAAATATTTTGGAAAATCGAAAAATTGAAATTTTGGTATGGAACCGAAGTGAGTCCGGAATGGAATCGGGCTTTCTAATAACTACGAAGCCACACCTATATCCCGGTTGTCCTTCTATAGCCTAGCTGCATATATACTGCGGGTTCTAGCTCCGCGAGACTATACGCGAGTGAGAAACTATATAGAGCCTGAATTATTCTTCATCACACACACACACACACACACACACACATGTACAAACACACATTTGCACACAGACGCACGCACACACACTCCAATTGCGCGGTACATGCTTGGATCTTGAATTAAGTGTCGTGAATACGATTAACAGGACACCGATCGCCCCGCGGCATCTACAGTGTACATGTATTTAATTTTAGCAAGCGCGCGTATTAGGCCTCTATGAATATTCCGACGGCGAATATATCATTAGTGAAACTGCATACGCTTAGAAAGCTACGACAGCAAAGATAATCTCGTTACCCTTGGCCTCATTCGATCGGACATATAGTTTATATTTCGTTTTATGACCTTCTGAACCAGAATACATATATTTGTGTAGCTTGGTTTAATTACATCATTAACGGTATCGTGCACCACTTGTATTCTATATAATATATAACAATAGAGGGTGCATAGTGTAAGCAGACGAGTCGCTAGATAATGCTTGAGCGTGGCATTTTTGACAAGAACCGTTACGCAAACGATCCAGAAAGCAAGAAGTCTTACAGAAAGGCCTGGTGTAGAACAGAATCTAGTGGTCATTTAACACAATATTGGTATACATAACATGCATGACGTCATGTAGCATGTTGCGTTCCCACACACTGCTGCATACATTTTTTAAATGAGTGGAACAATATATATATAAAGTGAAATTACATGAAATCATGTAATCCATGCCTGTCAGTGATCCTCGTTTGGGGGTGAGTGTGTATGCATAATTAAAATCAGCAACATTACTTCACAGAACCATATACAAAGCATGTCACACATGACACATGCACAACCACATGCGACCCACTGCCTTAGAAAGTGTATTGTGATGTCACATTTATTCTTCTTTTATATAAATGGCTTCTTTCATATAAAATGGGCAAAAGTGTCACTGGTCACATTAACATTATTTATTTATACAATAAAAATCAATATTACAATATATACACATGAGTACAATCTTAAACATAGCCTATAGTTAATGTTAATTCAAAATACATCTGGTGAGGATGGCAGTGGCATTGGCCCTCACTAGATGGAGGTTGAGTCTGCCATAGATGTCTCTAAGTACAGCCGACTTGGGCCTGCATGTAAGCGTGGCAAGCCGAGAAGCCAGCTGTGAGAAGGCTTCAACAGCTCATTTCCCCATGCACCATAAGTATCTGCTACCAGGGGAACACACAACCAGCCGAGTTCTTTGCATTTTGCATAATTGGCCCTGTGTTTTCTGCCTTCACTGGCAAGGGCAGCTGATCCTGCAGATACTCCCGCTTCCATAAGGGTATGTGTGTTGAGCCGAGAGGTTACAGAGATATCAAAGGCAGCTGTCTTGCCTGTTGTCCAGTTAGTCAACAGAAGGTCAGCAGGATGGGTGTGGCTATGATCGGCTGTGGGGTCATTGACAGCTTCCACTTGGATGCCAAGATGGGCCCGGTGGCATGTTTCAGCCAGAACATCGCAAAGGGTGTTGTGTCGTACCACCACATCACCGCCACGCTTACAAGTGGTGGCATGATGTCCCAGAGGGTCAAGGCATTGCCAGGGCAAAGTGCATACTGGGGATCCCTGGGAAGTGTCCATACCAAGCCACCATTTTATGGCAACTTCATGGACCGGTGCATCAAGATGTAGACCCAGCCCCTGTGATGGTAGAACAGACAGCCAGGATGATGCATGTGGTGCGGAAACAGAAAACAATCGTGCTTGGTCAGCATTGGAGGAGGTTTCCAACAGCAGATTGAACATGCAAGCGTCCAATGTGCTGGATAGTTCTTTTTGGGAGACCAGAGACACTGAGAGAAGGGAGTGAATTTGCAGTGCCTTGTCAGGTGGAACAGCAGAACTATAATCTGCAACTGCAGAACAAAGGTGAAGATATGTCTCTGAACCAAACCCAGCTGAGCAAATAGAGGCTGCTATATGCTGCAGGTGCAAGTTGGTATAGTGAGCGAAGACCCAACCTTCCCTTAGGCCTAGAATTGTCTGTCTCCAAGCTGTATCTGAAGCGTCCACAGCAGTGCAGCAGTTAAAAAGAAACATGAAATACATGCATTAGATACACAACAAAGTTAAACACATAATGGCCCTGAGTTGGCTCTGATCAGGGTCAAGTTCAATCTACCATAGATCTGGTTTATTGTGATTGCCCCAGTCTAGTGGCTAGTCTACCTGCAAGTATACTATGCTGAGCTTCAGGTCCCCAGCTCTACCACCAAAGGGTTGCAAACCCAACCTAACTCTCCACATTTTCCATCATATTTAATGTCGCTTCAAAAACGATTATAGGGATATGCATCAGGATCTGAAAATGTCTACAAATGCGCACCAAATTTCCTTGCACTTTCTTATACAAATGGCTGCTCTTGTTGTAGGCTCGTGTTGCTAACCCCCCCCCCCACACACACACACACATATACACATACTCACCCCATCACAAAGCAAACCACATCTATATAGTTAAAGAGATTTAACCCATCCTTGAACAGAGATATCACACATGACCAGCAACCCAATTCTTATGAATCATGCGCACACCAAGACATCATACCTGAGCAGTGACCAGGGATTTAACCCATTGTTGCCCAGAGTATAGAACACACCCATGACCAGTGGCCATGGATTTAACCCTTTGTTGCTCAGAGAATGAACCCCACAGGTATCACACATGATCATTGCACAGGGTATAACCGAGTATGGACCACACCTCTGACCAGTTGCCAGGGGTATGAATCACACCCAGGTATCACATATGACCAGTGGCCAGGGATATAACCCGCTGTTAAGTAGAGTATGAACCCCACTCAGATAATTACACATGACAAGTGACCAAGGATTTAACCCTGAGTATGAACCACACCCCTGACTAGTGGCCAGGGATTTAACCCTTTGTTTATTTGTATTTATGTATTCTAAATGCATTGGCATCCTTGTTCGCTTACTTTCTACACAATGATTATTGATACTTACACAAATCCTACATCCCCAATTTCATCTATATAAAACTTCTATATCTTGTTCCACTCATTTTAAAATGTATGCAGTTGAGTGTGGGAGCGCAACATATCGATTAGTACATGACGTCATGTGATGTATATCCTTATGACTAGTTAGCTGAATTCTGTTCGGCAATCTTTTACTTTAGGGTCCCCATTGAAATTCATACTAGTAATGTGTGTGTCTACTCTGGGGGTGACGATGTATACTTACCCCTGCTTACACTAAACCTAGGCTAGGACGCTAATACGAGAACTATCACAGGGGTAGGCGTTCATTCGGCTGAGTATGAAACGCTAAGTACTGTATGTGATTAAGATGGTGGCCGTGAACTTTATACAGTACTTAGCGTTTCATACTCAGCCGAATGAACGCCTACCCCTGTGATAGTTCTCGTATTAGCGTCCTAGCCTAGGTTTAGTGTACGCAGGGGTAAGTATACATCGTCACCCCCAGAGTAGACACACACATTACTAGTATGAATTTCAATGGGGACCCTAAAGTAAAAGATTGCCTTCTGTTCTATACCACAGACCTCTAGCTAGTTACTACTAACTTACGAAAGATTGAAGGCGCCGGGCCTTTTTGTAAGACTTCTTGCTTTCTGGATTGTATGCGTAACGGTTCTAAGACTTGTCACGCCGCTCCTTCTTTCTTTCATTAATTTCGCTTCCACGAAAATGTCACGCTCTGCACATTCAAAGCAATATCTTGCGACTCGTCTGCTTTCATTTATTATATGCACCCCCTATTGTTATATAATAGAATACACCTATGTACGTCACTATAGATATATAACAAGGGGTGCATAGTACCTTTTGCATATAACATATCCTTTGCTACCGTTAATGATGTAACTTAAACCAAGCTATAGACAAATATGTATTCTGGTTCAGAAGGTCATAATACATCCGATCGAATGAGGGTAACGAGTATGCATTATCTTTGCTGTCTTAGCTTTCTAAGCGTATGAAGTTTCACTAATGATACATTCGCCGTCGGAATAAAATTCATAGAGGCCACATATACTGTCTGCTAACCGTTTCACGACGTCGACATCTCAAATAATAGTATCGCTATCATTACATTAGCAGAAGGGGTGTGCCTGTTACTGTACGTGTGTCGTGCGCTAACAGTAATAAAATCAAGCTTTACCTAAACACCGAAATCTGTCTTCAACATAACTCCGGATCCAGTTTAGAAAGTCATAATGCTCGGCAAAAAGTTCCTAACTTTTCTGCTATACATGAGTGCGCTAACATTAGGCATAAACATAAATCGTGAACACATGCAGAGAACGAGTATGGATAGATATTCCAGTCTAATATCTATGATGAAGAGTTACTACGTTAATTGTATAGGTATTCGCTGGTCTATCCTAATACGCTTGATAAACTGAAATAGAAACCGCGGGTCGATCGGTGTCTTTGTTAATCATATTCACGACACATAATTCAAGATCCACGCATGTACCTGTGTGTTGTGTGTGTGTGTGTGTGTGTGTGTGTGTGTGTGTGTGTGTGTGTGTGTGTGTGTGTGTGTGTGTGTGTGTGCTATAAGTTATTTATGAGATGAGGCCGGGGGAAGGTAAAGTTCATTGGCCAAGCTCGCCCATACAAATGTGGGTGCCGCCGACATGCTAGATGAAGAATAATTCAGGCTCTATATAGTTTCTCACTCGTATAGTCTCGCGGAGCTAGAACCCGCAGTATATATGCAGCTAAGGACAACCGGGATATAGGTGTGGCTTCGTAGTTATTAGAAAGCCCGATTCCATTCCGGACTCACTTCGGTTCCATACCAAAATGTCAATTTTTCGATTTTCCAAAATATTTAATTTGACAAAACCAATAATTGAACCCATTTTACGCAATGGTTCGAATTCTCGACTTCCCAATCCAAGCTGCCATCTAAATTGAGGCGAATGTCTGGCAAAATGTGATTATGTCATTAAACGAAAGATCAAAAAATGGCAATAAAATGGACAAACAAGAGTGCCATTAATAGAGAAATCGACATGGCGGAAAGGCACACAGACCAACTAGCGTAATCTTGAATTTCATTTCTAGTAAAATAAGAATTTGATACCATAATTGGGCAATTAATAATATTGATTGCGAAAAAAATGATTTGGCACTTTTATACACGGACCCTCAGGGCATAGAACTACGACTGGAGTGTTGGTTTTTAATTGAAAGGTAAGCGGTAACTAACAGCTGCAGCTGTACGTGTAATGGCGCCTCTATCGTCACTAGCGGCTTTGAACAAGCACCCGCTTGTTCTACTAAAATAGGGGAGAGCGAAGCTTTTTTAAAAAGCTGGACCTTAGAAATAACACCAAGGGATAAAAATATCGTGTTTACGTCGTCTGTTTTATAGTGTACACGACGTACGGCTTCAAATCCCTGCCCACTTGGCTCCGCCTATATCGGGTGCTGTTAGCAACCATTGTTTTTCAAACACCGAATATTAATATATCAAAACAAAAATCACAAAACGCTTTTTTATCATAGTAATGTCTTTAAAGTAAGCTAACCGTGTGATTCTTCAAGAACGGCGAGTCTTCGGCGACTAATAAGCAACGGTAGCCATAATTAAAAACATAGCTGACAATTAACGACGTCACCCGTATTGCAATATTGACGTCCAAATAGTTAAATAGCAATGAGCACGCTTTTCACAAACCTGAACCAACATTTTACATGTTCAGGGTAGAATTGAATATACTGCAAACATTGAATACTCTAAAACCATTGGTCAGCCGTCAATGAAGACATATTGGACTGAATTTTATATGGGATTCTACCTAGATGAGCAGGTATTCGAATAGCATCTACATCTTCCTGCATATAATTATAATCCTGCTTTGAAATAAGGGATTGCTCCTTCAACACAGTCATCATGTTCTTTGCTGTACCCAGGAGTAAATTGTGCATTGGGTCAATAACATGGTAACGAACTATGTCAAAATAAGGCAACCGAAGTAGCTCAGAATATCTGACCCTCCAATTTTAATGCAATTCATCTTTTTCTGTAGCAGTACTTAGCCTTGATATCTTATTCAAATATCTACATGGTCAGCAGTGTTTCTTGGTGTGCAAAAGCTTCTGTCAAAGCCAGAATAATCAGCTTTAGAACCAAAATTTTCATATTCAAAGACTTTCAAACATTTTGAACACCCCCGCTTTGCACTGATACTGACGTTAGCATGCATCTGACAGGTGTAACACCAAACAAAGAACCGGATTTAACCTGAACACCATGCCACAATTATAAAAGCTCATCAACAAGAGGCTTGATGAATGAATTGATGTTTTTTTTAGGTTCATTTGGTCCAGGAATACATCCCATAATAATTGTATTCTCAATATTAAATCTTATATTTCTTGGTAAATTTTCAACAACTAAATATAGTATCCCAACACTGTAATTTAAATGTTTGTAAAGTTTAACCCAATCGACATTTAGTTTCGAACAAAGATTATTTGGTTTTGAAAGATACTTTCCTGGAGTAGAGAGTTCTTTCCACACACGTCCATCATAAATGTCAGACATTTCATTTTCAATTACATTCCTATGTCTCCATTCTTCCAATGCAGTGATTATTTCTTTTCTACTAAATAACTTGCATAAAGATATAAGTGGATTGTACACATATACTTTTTTGAGAGCAAATTTATAAGTTCCTTTGCATTTAATTTTGCGATAGACCTCAGCATTGCACACTCTGTGTCCAACCTTGGCAGAACATTTAAACGCAGATGCATATTAGTAGTTAAAGGATAACACATTGAACACTTGGGACATACAGCATATAAAAGGAAATCTTGCTTTTAGTTCCAAGTATTTTGTTCAGTTGATATATGTTCTGTGGGATTTGATTGGATAGTAACATTAGCAAATCATTCCTCAAAAATTGGCCCATTGATTTTATAATTGTACGCAAAAGTGATAAAATAAAATCGGAATTTCACTGTCATCAACGTCATTAAACATTTGTATTTCGCTTTCTACAACGTCAGAATCTTCCACACAAACTTCTTGTTCAGGGGTATCGAAATTAGATCCTTTCATCAGTGTGTCTGGTTGGTCATCAGTGTCACTGTTTGCAGGTAATTGCGACTGCATTTCAAAGCGTTCATTTACGTCATGAGCTTCAATCGATGTTTCGTACTGCTGGAGACCGCGGTTCACTACGGGCATCGATTCTACTCCAGCAGCATCGGGACAAGGGCAGACCAAAGGATTCTTGTGCCGCACAAAAGAGGAATACGACAGTTTTTGGTTACATTTAGGACACCTAATTCTGTTCCGCGCAATCGAGGACATCCTACGTGAACAAGATTATAATTTATAGAACTTGAGTATACTCACGCGCGTGCACGTGGCTATTAAATTCAAACGTTTTGCAAATGTCTTCTCGTGGCCGTCGCACTCTACTTGCTAATACAACCCCTGAAAGAGCAGCAATGGTAAGCTAAAATTGCTTTGCTAGTACTTTTACGTTTATAAATGCTTGTGCTTGCATGCATGGTATCAGCTCGGACAATCTCAACCACGACGGATAGCTGAAGACGGGATCGAACCAAGTAGTTTTTACGGAACTCCTCGTGTGAGTATACCATCAGATGCAGCGGGACAATCGTGGCTCCCGGGGGAGGTTTTGCCAACGCGGTGCGAATGTATAAATGATGTCAATCAACTCAAGGAATTAATCCACGAACTGATAACTAGCATGCAAACAATTATATTGAACGAAATAATGAAGTGCAACAAAGTCTTCAGTTACTATCACCAAAAGCGAAGCGGATATTGCTCATTTACATGTATCTCAGGAAAATATACCGAGCGTAGAGACAGATTCTCATACTCAAAAGAACTGTAAATGCACTCCACGGCCACGAACCCGCAAAATCCGACTTGAAATTCAGGTGTATTCATGAGTACATATGCATGACTTTTTGGGGTTTTTATTTGTATCATTGCATGCAGAGCCGCATTCGTGAAGTTTACCAGAAGCTAGCTACAGACGAAGAGCAGCAGTTGAAACTTGATAAAGAGTAGGTCTCAATATGTAAGTGCATTTCATAATGCAGCTTAATATTCTGATCAGAATTGAAAGTGAACACAACCAAAAAATTGTATCCTTAGTAGCTAATGAATTCGAAAATAGACAGTTTGCTATAATCAAAGGTAATTTGTGCATGCATTGTTTTTGAGTTACTCATAATACATTTCCCACTACTAAGCTGGTGTTGCGGTGTATAAGCGCACTCTGAATAGAGCGCAACGTGACAAGGATACACATTCGAAGCGCCGATTGAAACGGTCACGTCAACAAAGAGTAAGTTATAGTGATTGTGTATATGCGGGCATCGTAGCTCACTTGGGTTAATTGAACATAGTTGTGGGAGAAAAGATGTGCTAACCTACAAGGCGAAGAGGAAGTTTTGCTTTGGAAAAATGTGAAACCATCGATGATGTCTGAGGAAGAGAGCGATCCTGAAGAGAAAACAACTGTGGCGATCAGAAGCGTTCAACGATCTAATCCAAGATGTGGATTCAAGCTGCTGTGACACGGAGATCAGCTCCAAGCGTCAGAAGAAAAAACGTGTCGACGGAGAGCCGCTTCCCAATTCTGCTCCTTCAAACGCCGAGCCTTGGATGGTACACACAGCGTCACCAGAGTTTTGAATTTTTGACCAACGTTACTTTCAAGTCCACTGTCCACAGCATGTAGTGGTTGCTTGCTGCTGATCTTATCAATCATTTAATTTAATCATCTACCACACCACACCCACAGCAATGATTGAATTTTATTTTATAACACGTGTTCGAAGTTATGAGCTACATGTACACTGTAGCTAGCGCTACTTATAGTTCTTTACTTCTACGGATGCTGCTGGATGTCAAAGGTGCTATGTCTGCTAGGAATTTCAGTGGAGCAAGTCCCAGCAGTCGGTAAATTTTGTGAGCGGGTCCCTACTATAGCCTATATCGATCACTCTGGCCCCCAGTTTAGTTTGATCACATCTTTAATTTTTCTTGAAAATATACATGCGAACAAATGGAGCAACTGAGTGCCTATACAGTGGATCCATGTTCAAATCTGGCGTGTGAACAACGCGAGTCAGTGTAGGCCTAATTTTGAAAGTTCTTGTCAATCCAAGCACGTGTAGTCTTCGCTAAACAATGCTCAGTGTGCTTGGGTAGCAACCAAAAGGCAGGATATACATGTACATGTATAGTACTGCACCTGCACAAATTATAAAAGCGTGCCTGCTTATATTGACCTGTGTGATTATATCTTTCAGCATGCAGGAGTGAGTTCTGCTCCTGGCCCTTGTGTTTTAAACGTATAAGCTACCACTCACAATGGCTACACCTATAGCACCTGTCAACTGCTCACAACCAACTTACATATATGGACGACAAAGGAAGTATTTATATATTGTATCTGGTTATTTTTAACGTGCATGGGGGTGGTAGGGACGTGTATATCTGTGTACTATATATGTGTGCGTGTACGTGCATGCGTATGCATAAGCATTTGGTGGTATGAATTGCATTCGCATTTTAGTGTGTGGGTTGGTATTATGTATGTAGTCCAGGGATTTACTGCTCCCACCCCCTGGTTTGCCCCTAATTTGACAAACCCACTGCCTGGTATACAGGTACCATGTAGGATTGGAGGAAGGAATAGTAACTATAGTACCCCTTAGTGTGCACGTGTGTGTATGTGTCTGTGTGCATGTGTGTGTGTGTCTGTGTGTATGCATGTGTGTGTGGACATCTGTCTATCTGTATACATGTTTGTGTGTGGACATCTGTCTGTGTGTTTCTGTGTGTATGCGTGTGTGTGGACATTTGTCTGTGTATGTGTTAATGGGTTAAATCTCAGTAGTCGCTGGTCAGTTGTGTCACCTGGGTATGGGTCTATACCATGGGCAAAAATGGGTAAAATAATCACTTGCCAGTTGTGATGCCTGGGTGTGGTCTGTACCAAAACATTGGGGTTAAGACACTTTAGTCATAAATACATAATTTTCACACCACACTCTACAGATGCACACATCACTGTACGCACATCCACATACCACATACCTGCACTGTACGTAGTCACAACATATACTGTATACATGTATACACATAGAAATACACACACACACACACACACACACACACACACACACACACACACACAGAAATGGGTTGCATACCATATCACCCAGTCCTATCAGTATCCACCCCATTCCATGCACCTCACCATGCACATACGTATCACTATATACCACATACTCAAGGCAAGATGTGTGTGTGTGTGTGTGTGTGTGTGTGTGTGTGTGTTGGTCATTTTGTTGATTTAAAGTTGTGATGCATGAAAGTGTGGCTGTGTGTGTGCATGTGAATGTATGTTTGTGTGTTTGTGTGTGTGTGTGTGTCTGTTTGTGTGTGAAGTAACCTCATAAAGAGCCCTGCCAATGACTAAGAATAGTGCAGCAGTTTAGTTATCAGATTGTATGCTTGTGGAGGAAGTGACTGCACTGGGGCACAAGGTCTGAATCAACTTTCATATTGGACTTGTGGATTATAGTATTCACAAGCTTCAATGAGTATGACATACCACTCTCTACCTCAGCAAATCACAGGTGTGTGTGTGTGTGTGTGTGTGTGTGCACACGTGTGTATGCGTGTGCATGTGTGTGTGTGTAGGTGTGTCTGTATGTGTGTGTGTGTGTGTGAGTGTGTGTGTGTGTGAGTGTGTGTGTGTGTGAGTGTGTGTGTGTGTGTGTGTGTGTGTGTGTGTGTGTGTGTGTGTGTGTGTGTGTGTGTGTGTGTGTGTGAACCTCTATGTATTGTGTGCTTGTGAGTCAGAATTCATGTTGGACTAAGAGACGGAAAGAGGAGATGTATGGAATGGAGGAGGTCAGTATAAGATGGGCATGCACAAGACTAGAAACCTCTCCCATGAGAAGAATGTTGGGCATGTTTTTGTGTGAAATCGTTTTTGAACCTTTTCCCCTTACCACATCTGCTGGCAGCAAGGTTGCCTTGCGGAACAGGTGGCAGATGCTTGTAGGAGAAGGCCAGCATTTATTACAATTTGTTACTAATATGATGTGTTCTGAGGCACTAAACTATGCACAATTTCTTGAACTGGCATAAGAAATCTTTAATGTTACTTACATTTACATTTGTGTGCATGTTTGTTAATGTGAAATGTGAGTAACATTAAAGATTTCTTATGCAAGAAATTGGTTATAATCTTACTTGTCATATTTTACAATAGGTTAGTCTGTTATACACAGTTATCGTTGTTATTTACTATTCATAATTTTTGTACCGAATTAAAAAAAGTGCACCAATTAGAGTGTGCTGACGTTTGCATTGCACGTGATGGCTAATTTTGTCGGGTTTCCCGAGTGAGTGTGGCAAGCCTAGTATACGGTAAGCGACTCACAATTTGTGTGCAATGCGGTGTTGGTCTCCGGTTATCACAAGCTGCCGATTCTGCTGAGGTAAGTTACGCAGTGGCATTGCATTTTGCTTTTCTGCAGCGTTTCGATTCGAACTGCTGGTTAGTATGCTCTGAGGCACTAAAATGTTTTTTTCTTCGCATTTCGTTAGGCCGAGAACTAAAACACGATGGTACCAACAAGTCCATCAGTACTAGGGATAAGTATGACCATTTCAATTGATGCCAAATGCTATTATGTCTCGTCTTTTATCAGGTCACGTATGAAGTTAGTACGTGGGGACCGCTGTCTTAAGGACTATGGTTTGCGGCTATCACAAGCGGCCGATTCTGCTAAGGTAAGTTACGCAATGGCATTGCTACCTGCATTTTGCTTCTCTGCAGCGTTTCAATTCGAATTGGTAAGTATGCTCGGAGGCACTAAAATGCTATTATTATTTTATTATATTTGTCTTGTACGCATTTGGTTAGGTCAAAAACTAAAACACGATCACTAGAGGTAAGTATGGCCATTTCAATTGGCGCCAAATGTTATTATATTCTTGTCTTTATCAGGTCACGCTAAATCAGTACTTGGGGACCGCTGTCTTAAGCACTATGGTGTTTGAATATTTTGTGTTTGGCGTTGTACCACTTATATGTGCGAAGAAAATTTTTATAACCAAGCGGATGCAAAGGGTGGGGGGAGAGAGGACCGGTTTACGGAAGGTCAAAACCCAAATTACGATAGTGCACGGTTCATCAAAGTGTGTAACATTAATGAAATTCAAAGGTTTGCTAAGATGCCACAAACCGCACGTGACTGACTATATAAGCATTTGCTTATAATGTTCAATACGCAGACAGCTTATACTTATAGTGCTGCGTATATTTGAATATACGCTATAATATACAGTGTCGTATAACAAACTTTTTGCACTGTGCTGGTGGTGCATGTTTGGGTTCGCACATAAGTTGTGTGTGTGTGTATGCGTTCGTGTGTGTGTGTGTGTATGTGTGTGTATGTGTGTGTGTGTGTGCATGTGTGTGTGCATGTGCGTCCTTGTGTCTGTCTGACTATCTGCCTGTCTTGTTGTCACTTTGTGTTTCTGTCGTCTGGTTACTAGTGTAAGTGGCCAAGAATTATACAAGGTACAGACTGACTATAAGTACAAGAGTAGAGTATATATATATGTGTGTGATCACGAGTGTGCGTGTGAGAAATCCATTACAGAAGGTTCCGTCATTATGCACTGCGCAGGCGCTGACTTCATCTATTACACGGCTCCCCTCTTTTTTAGTGTTCCACGTATACTCCGTAGCGCTGCGTACGTTGCCTATCTCGCACCGGATATCGACGTTGTTCGTCCAAGGGTGGGGGAACTACAATTCCTGGAGCAGCCTCGACAGGTTCTGCTGGCTCAACGTGCGTTTCATCATCACTGTCAAGAAGACCCAGATTTGTACCAACCGGTCGGTGGCGATCAACTTGTTCTGCAAGAATATTGTTTTCTGGACTTTGAGTATGGTCGTCAACATCAGGTACTACACACGGCTTGAGCCTGTCAAAATGAACGATCGTCGATTTATTCCTCCGACCATGAAGGCTTGTGATTTTAAACGTGGCCTCACCCAGTCGTTCCATGATCTTAAAAGGTCCTTTGCAAGGGTGATGCAGCTTTCTGGATCGACCACGAGGAACGGCTGCAGAGTGCAACCACACCGATTCGCCTGGGCTAAATGGCTTCCCATGGACTTTGTCGTCGTATACAGCTCTTTCTGCCTTCTATGTTCGGCCTGACATTGTTCCCTCACTAATGCATATGCTTCTTGCAAAGCCACCTTCAGGTTCTGTGCATACTCAGTTGTACCATTTGGTTAGTGCCGTACATCAGGTCGATTGGCAATTTAACCTGGCGCCCGAACATCAAGAAGAATGGACTGAATCCTGTGGAGGAATGGATGCTAGAGTTGTACGCCAGGCAGAGTTTACGTATATGCTGCTGCCAATCAGCCTGATGGTTGCCAACTGTAGTGGACAGCATATCCAATAGAGACCGATCGAATCGCTCCACCATGCCATTGCACTGTGAGTGGTAGGGCGTGGTGCGCGTTTTTCTGATATGCAACAGTGTGCAAATTTCCTTCAGCAATTCTGACTCAAACTGGCGCCCCTGGTCACTGTGGAGTTGTTCTGGAGGGGAAAATTGACAAAACATTTCATCCACAAGCTTTTTAGCCACAGTTTTTGGCCTCCTGGTTCTGTATAGCGTACACTTCTACCCAACGGGTAAAACAGTCCACAGCTACCATGACATATTTACAACCATCCTCAGTTTCGGGAAGCGGACCCATCAAGTCTACACTCACGATTTGCATTGGGTATCCAGCCTTCATAGTTTGCAGGTGAGCCCTCCTCTTCGGTGCAGTTGTCTTCCGCGTGGCGCAGCTTCTACAGTTTCTACACCACTCTCTGACTGCTTCTGTACACCCAGGCCAGTAAAGTCGTTCTTTCAGTCTGTGGATCATCTTCTCCTCCCCAATGTGTCCGCCTACAGCACCTTGATGGAGATCCCGAAGAGCTTCCTCTTGCAACCTGTCGGGTAAAACGAGCTGCATGTACCTTCGACTTCCGTCTATGCATTTCTTCCACAAGATGCCATCACAAATGCAGAGGGCTGTCACGCGCAATTTTGTCCTATCCCAAAATTGTCCTAGGACCGTTTCAGGCAGCCTGAAATAGTCCGGCGGACAAAACCAGGCAATGCTTGAAACTGTCCTAGGACCAAAAGTGGCTGCCTAATTTGGTCCTATTCTGCGCAAATTGGTCCTACCCCCAAAATTATCGCTGGACAAGCAATGTGTTTGCTGCGATTACCTGTCCAGGTTGCCTATTGCTTCGTTGACATACACATGGAAGAAAATAATACCGTAATTATTGGTTCAGAAGTCGAATGATCGCTTGGAGAAGCGTGATGACAGATTATCTCTGCATGGTTTCATAGCGTATAGCGTCGTACGAGTTTTCAGGCGTCAATATGGATAGATAGTCTGTGCCACCAAATAAGGAACTCCCGAAAACCGCGCTTCGCGCGGGAGGGGGCACCTTCCCCTTCCGTACCCCCCCCCCCCCCCTTTCTTGTTTGCATGTCCGACCCACCCCCCATTTTACATCACCTTCCGCCGCCCCTGCGGCATGCATGGTCAGAGACTATTGGATTGTTCAAAATCGTGTCAGGTAGTTGTGGAATAAATAAATTGGCTTTATAATGTCATGCTAAAATTGACTTCAGTACAATACATCAATTCCACTAAATCATCTTTTTGACAGGTTCAAAATGATTATGCACATTGTTAATGTAGATACACTCTTCTTGATGTGTGTCGCTCTTTGTTTCATGTGGAGAATATTGCACCCACTCAAAAATCTTTCCACTATAGGCAAACACACATATTGCTGTGTTCAGCAAGCAGGAAGTTGCAGTGATTTCGATTTCTGTAGCCCCTTCTCCAGGTGACTGCATCTTTGAATGTGTAATATATGATTGCATTGACATGTTTGGGGGAAGAAGGATTGATAGCTTGTCATTTGATGAATTGTGAGCCATACTAGTAATCTCAATTCTTCATGGTAGTCTTGTGATCCAGTGATGATGAATGAAATGCACCGAAAAAAGCAATTTCCATCTGCAGATATTCTTCCAGTTCTAATGGGTCTTTGAGAAATCCCGATCATTTCATTACGTGCTGCACCATGATGAGGGTTATTGCCATAATGAAAATTCAATCCAAGTGAGTTACACCTGGAAATTTGCCAATCTCTACATACTGGGTTGTATGTGATTGCATCCATACTGTATTTGAAATGTGAGGAATCAATGCAAGGATCAGTTAACATTGTCACTCTAAACTCCGCCTCATCACAGCACAAGCGCCTTTTATCATGAACCCACTCACAGAATTCATCCTGATGTGTTGAAGACATCATAAAATATCGCCTTCCAAGCAATTGAACTCTGCGTAGAATTACCTTACTTGCTCTACACCAAACTTGAAGCAGTTCCACAGCTTCAACAATACTGTATTCTTTATCCACATATGCATACACTTTGCTTCTAAACTCATCAAACTCCCCGTGCAATTCTTCATTAACGATCACAAAGTCACCTCCTGAAACATCTCTCAGTGGAGTACTGCCATTCAAACTTCTGTACTCTAGCCATAAGCAAACTGTGATGTCCTTGCTCAATGCATATTCACCCTCCTTCAGCCTCAATGATGTTTCCTATGTGAAATTGTATATAAAATTCAACTGCATGCAATTTTTATTCATTGACACTTACATCAAATTCTTCATCATCTTCTGCAGCTTTGTAATGAAGTACACAGGCTCCTCAGCGGCGGATCCAGGTTTTGGGGGGGGGGGGGGGGGGGCACGGATGGTGGGTGTGGCTGGGGTGGGTGCGGGAGGGGGGTACCCCTCCCGCCCCAGCTAGGGGGTATGGGGGAGCGCTGTAAGCTCCCCCATCGGGGCCTGGGGCGGAGCCCCAGAAGCTTTGCGATTTTATTATATTCCAATCATGAAACGCGTTAGAAAAAGCTGTTTTCACCGGTTGGGTTTGTGCTGTTTAATAGTAATAAAACGCACATGTTTACGCATGGTAATGAAAATAAATCGCCGTACACATGTATTTAACTACACAACATTCATAACAATAAATGTCCGTAAAATGATGGTATAGCGCTATTTGTCGTCTAATATAAGTTCCAATCGCATTCTTCGAGGATGCTTTGCCGCGAATGTGTCGATGATGTTCTCCACTGAGAACATAGTAGTGGACCAGAAAAGCTGTGACTTATATTATTTAATAACATTGCAATTTGCAAATATTAAACTATACTTACCTGCCAAAGTACAGTACAGTAGTAGAGTTCATGTGAACGTGTATCGATAGACAGCGCAAATAGCGTGCAACTGCTATTATAAAAAGCGGCCCGCAAAGTTATGAATTTATATATGGGGGGGGGGGGGGGGGGGGGGGCACGTGCCCCGAGTGCCCCCCCCCCTGGATCCGCCGCTGACTCCTGTCCTCCACAAACGCATAAGGTGAGAAGAATAAAGTTGTTCCCAAAGTATGCTACAGTCTATTTCTTCCATTTGAAGCACACCTGAGCATTCTGTTTCATTATCATTGCAAGAAAGAGGAACCTGAATAATGTTTGATGGACAGCCGGAAGCTGAAGATATAGTTGAACTGATCACTTTTGACAAATGTGATGAGAACTCTTAGGTAAGGACTGACTGGAGTTAATTGTTGACAGTTGACTGGAATGCTGTGGTATAGACTGACTGGAATGCTGTGGTGTAGACTGACTGGAATGCTGTGGTGTAGACTGACTGGAATGCTGTGGTGTAGACTGACTGGAATGCTGTGGTGTGGAGTGAATGGGCGAAGGCTGACTGGAATGTTGGGATGAGAACTGATTCAAGTGATGGGGTGAGGAATGACCTGAGTGGACTGACTGGAATGGCGAGGCGACAATGGTGATGAGGACTGACTGAGATCCTGAGAGTTACTCATATGTTCTTGGGAATGGAATGCCTTCAAATGTGCTCCTTCACTCGCTTGACACAGTCAGAAGGATTTGCAACAGACTGCAAAGAGTAAAACCCCTTGCTGAGCTTTTGAGTTATGATGTATGGTCCTAACCATCAAGGATCCAGTTTCCCCCCTTTTCTTTTCTTACGAAGGAAATCCTTTTTAAGTACCTGCACACCAACATAAAATAATTTGGCTCTTGTATGCTTGGCATCATAATGCTGCTTTTGCTTTGCCTAGAATCATAAGTACATTTATTAATTAAATAATAGAGGTGTTACATTTACTGTATACCTGTGCAGCGAAGATGTTGTGCTTCACATCCTTTAAAATTTCTTGTCTTTCTTTGGCTACCTGTGCCATCTGGTTGGATGTATTTGGTGCATGAGCAAGTCTGAAAGAAAAGGGAAATAAAAATACTACACCATGCAATAAAAATGTGAACAATACTTGTACCTGGAATCGTAATTGCTTGGAATAGGCCTTAGATCTGCTTCAACCGGTAGTCTAGCTTTTTTGCCAAACATAACTTCAAATGGAGAATATGTAGTTGATTCATGAGTTGAGGTATTGTATGCAGAATCAATAAACTCATCCCACATCTCCTTATGTCCCATTACTGTTTTGAAAGCATACTCAGCAGACGGCTACTTCGACCCCACAACTTACGAACGTCAGGAGTCCTTCGTTCACCACATGCAGGGTACTGCGAGGTGAACAGGTTGGATGGTTGTGTCGTCCATTTGCATCTGTCTCATCTCAGCTGGAGTATACTTCTGGAAGGGATTGGTTATGATCACTCCTACGATGGCGGTGTTCTTTGCTTCGTCATGTTCCTCTCTACCGCACTGCCTGCATGGAATACGGGAAAGAGCATCATCAGCGTTACAATGACGCAATCCTTGACGATGAACAACAGTGAAGTTATACTCCTGGAGTCTCTCCAGCCAGCACAGCAATTCAGGGCTTTGATTACGGGCCCGTGACAGCACGCAATATCACCCGGAAGAGCGTGCTTCCGAATTTTGCGCGCCATGTGCTCTCGAAATCGTGAGTGGACCGATTTCATACGAATGATTTCTCGGTCCCGGAGGATTATTTGTATGCGCACGGGGTAATTCGAGAGCAACGTCGCGCGCGAACGTGCAATTTTGTACGTGACCGAGGAACCTACCGTGTACGCGCAATATAGAACTATCGTATGACGTAAGGAAAGTTAAATATACTAGTTACATTATTTCTCAGGTTATTGATCACATAGTCAAAAAATTTAATGTTTCAAGTTTACAAATATCAAACATAGAAAGTTGATAAGAGAACAAACCTGTTCGTAGAAAAGAAAGCATAACTGAAACAACACTTTTACCTTACCTCCCAGCAGTTGATGGTGACGTTGTAACATCTGACTTCCACAACACAGGTCTTTCTTTAGAATAGTTCACTGCTGTCAACCCGAATGCACGTAGAATACACCGCCATTTGAGCGAAAGGAAAGAGGGTAACAATAACTAGGTGCTGTTACATCACGTACGTTTTAGCGCTCTTGTTCAGCCAGGATGTTTCAGGTAGATCAAGGAATCCAACATTTCTGCCATAATGCAGTAGAGAACACCATTATTCTGTTCCCGACGTTACGCCTTGGAAGCAAACAAAGTGCCACACAAAAACACGTAATTGACAGCTTACCTCGCTGTGTAGCGTAGCCGGCCGTTCTTTCTAACCAACAACCTGCCTGAATTGCTTCGCAGAACGTTATCCCAATACACAATTTCCTGACAAGCAAAGCTTTCAATTCAAAACGAGCGTAGGCAGCTAAAGGTAACTCACCTGGCTTTCGTTTGACGATTTTGGAATAAAATGGCACCTCTCTGACTTACAGTGGAAGATGTAGTGTTCCACAGCGGTCATACATCCTATCAAAAAAAACATTCTGTGGAGCCATACTTACCGACGCGAAACGATAATAATCATCACGTGATTCACGTGGCTGCTATAAAATGCATACCGCATGCGTCGTCATGATGTTTTACTAATGACATGGCGATTGCAGACCTCGCCTGCTGAGAGCGTGAGGCATTCTGAAAGACATTTCCATAATGGGAGGTTGGAGTTGGAATCCTGAGCCTTTGTATAAATGATATGACAAGCGGCCGTTCATAAATTACGTCACCTATATGGACCCCTCTTATACTGATGTATGCTTCATGTATACATCGTCACACTGGCTGTTACCACCCTGCATGCTGGGGACCCTTCGAAGTGACGTAATTTATGGATGGCACCAAAGAAGACACCGTGAGAACGAGGTACATTCTAGCGAAAGATTGTTTGCGTGCCCCGCCTCTTTATACGATGCATATAATAAGTAACATCACGCAGCAGAACATATAATATAGTCTCCAGGGCAAGCTGAAGCATAAACCATCGTCCAAGAAATATATAAAAATGCATTTCTTCATAAAAAATAACCAAGGCATTGACTGATCGCTTTGGTCGCCTCAGCTAATGCTCGTACCATTCTGAGTCGTTCTTACACCTTGTGCAGCAGGTGGATGAACTTTGTGTGTAATTGTGTGTGGTTATATACTTGTGTAGCACTGTACTCAGAACCAAGTCAACAATATGAAACACTATTCATTAACATGACTCTGATAGGTGAAAAGATTCTTGATACATTTCCAGTGAGTGCTGCATAGGTCATTAGAAGACCAGTGGGGTGATGTCTCATACCAATGTGAAGCTTACTGGACAAACCTTGCGTCACATACAATGAAATGTAGTGATACTCACGTCAGTATGTATACCATTATTAGTGACAAACGACTTACCTGATAGCCACACCCTTCATAATCACGTGACCCTCAGAAGACCATTGGGGCGATGTCTCTTACCAATGTGAAGCTTACTGGACAAACCTTACAATGATATGTAGTGATACTCACGTCAGTATGTATATCATTATTAGTGACAAATGACTCACCTGATAGCCACACCCTTCAGAATCACGTGACCCTCAGAAGACCATTGGGGCGATGTCTCTTACCAATGTGAAGCTTACTGGACAAACCTTGCGTCACATACAATGAAATGTAGTGATACTCACGTCAGTATGTATACCATTATTAGTGACAAACGACTTACCTGATAGCCACACCCTTCAGAATCACGTAATCTTCAGAAGACCATTGGGGCGATGTCTCATACCAATGTGAAGCTTACTGGACAAACCTTACAATGATATGTAGTGATACTCACGTCAGTATGTATATCATTATTAGTGACAAATGACTCACCTGATAGCCACACCCTTCAGAATCACGTGACCCTCAGAAGACCATTGGGGCGATGTCTCATACCAATGTGAAGCTTACTTGTGTCACATACAATGAAATGTAGTGATACTCACGTCAGTATGTACTATTATTAGTAACAAACGACTCACCTGATAGCCACACCCTTCAGAATCACGTGACCCTCTGAAGACCATTGGAGTGATGTCTCATACCAATGTGAAGCTTACTGGACAAACCTTGTGTCACATACAATGAAATGTAGTGATACTCACGTCAGTATGTACTATTATTAGTAACAAACGACTCACCTGATAGCCACACCCTTCAGAATCACGTGACCCTCTGAAGACCAGTGGGGTGATGTCTCATACCAATGTGAAGCTTACTGGACAAACCTTGTGTCACATACAATGAAATGTAGTGATACTCACGTCAGTAACAAACTGATAGCCACACCCTTCAGAATCACGTGACCCTCAGAAGACCACTGAGGTGATGTCTCATACCAATGTGAAGCTTACTGGACAAACCTTGTGTCACATACAATGAAATGTAGAGATACTCACGTCAGTAACAAACTGATAGCCACACCCTTCAGAATCACGTGACCCTCAGAAGACCACTGAGGTGATGTCTCATACCAATGTGAAGCTTACTGGACAAACCTTGTGTCACATACAATGAAATGTAGTGATACTCACGTCAGTATGTATACCATTATTAGTGAAAAACGACTCACCTGAGATAGCCACACCCTTCAGAATCACGTGACCCTCAGAAGACCATTGAGGTGATGTCTCATACCAATGTGAAGCTTACTGGACAAACCTTGCGTCACATACAATGAAATGTACCATAGATTATTTAGACATCTATGAATGTGCTGAGTGATACACATTTCCGTGTGTATATCATTATTAGATCTAGAGACAAATTACTCACCGAAGATAGCAACACCCTTCCGAATCACATCACCCTAAGAAGACCACTGTGGTGAGGCCTCAGACCAATGTGAGTAGATACAACTAGCTATAGCCTTGTTCTGACCCCTGAGCGACAACGAGTGCACATTGTTTTCGGTTTCAGGCATTAGAAAACTAGCTTTTTTTGACCTCACATACCTTAACTAAAAATTCGTGGGACCTGTCCTCTACTGCAGCTGTAGCCTCGGCGTGTTGTAAACTTAAAAGAGGTATTCGAATTCAAATTCAATCATATGTGAGGAGAGGGTTAAATGGCCGTTTAATGATATTCCCGTACAGTATTGGGCGGTGAAATAATGGGACCACGTTAATCGTGAGTGCACGCTTTGTGATATGCACGGATGCATGACTGAATACGTAGTTTGTAATCACCCGCGTGCGGACGGCCGAATTGCTGTGCAGCGAGCCAGTTGACCTTCCGGTTCTTTGAAATTCCGTAGCCAGACCAGAGATCCGTGGTCAGTTCGAAGGGTGAATTCTCGCCCGAGTAGATAATGTCTGAAATGATGTACAAACTCCACAACTGCTAATAATTCTTTACGTGTTACACAATACCTCTGTTCTGGCCTAGTAAGCGATCGGGTCGCATAGGCGATAACATATTTTGACCCACAACCACTAACCTGTGACAGCACAGCACCGATTCCAACGTCACTAGCATCTGTGTCAAGTATGAAGCGTCGCTCATAATCTGGGTAAGCTAGAATTGGGGAAGAAACCAAACATTTACGCAGTTCATCAAATGCATTTTGGCATCCAGTGTAGTCCATTCGAAAGGAACATTTATTTCGGCCAACCGTTGCAACGGTTTCGAGATCGAAGCGAAGTTTTGACGAACACAGGAAAAAAACGCGTCGAATCACTTTATGATTTTCAAATAATTTGTCACTTACATAATGTTTACAAACTGTAACATAATGTAAACATTCTGTAACAGAATGTAAGTGACAAATCATTTGAAAATCATAAAGTGATTCGACGCGTTTTTTTCCTGTGGAAACGCCTATAATAATTTGCTAGTCCCAAAAATTGTTGTACTTCTTGTCTGCTCTGAGGGGTAGGCCACTTCGATACTGCATCAGTTTTGCTTGGGTCTGTTGCAACGCCATCAGCGGAAACTATATGGCCTAGAAATGCTACTTGCTGCTGGCAAAGTGTACGGTTTTAGCTTAAGGCCTGCTCCCTAAGACGAATCAAGACACTTGTAAGGTTATGCAAATGCTCCTGAAATGTAGTTCCTACAATGATGATGTCGTCGAAATACACCAAACAACTCGACCATTTTAACCCACTCAATATACTCTGTCCATTAATCGCTGGAAGGTTGCAGGAGCATTACATAAGCCAAACGGCATTACCTTGAAGTGGTAAAGCCCTTCTGGTGTTGTGAATGCAGTCTTGGATTGATCCTCAGGGGCTACTTCGACTTGCCAGTAACCACTGGCAAGTTCCATTGTGGTAAAGAATTTAGAACCAACCAGCGTGTCCAAAGTGTCGTCGACTCTAGATAGTGGGTAAGCATATTTTCGTATTACTTCATTTACCTTCCTGTAGTCTACGCAGAATCATGTCGTCCCATCATGTTTCTTTACTAACACTATAGGTGAGGACCAAGGGCTATCAGACTGTTGGATCACATCGCTCTCCAGCATATCCTTCAGTAAGGCTCTGAGCTCCTCTCTGCGTGCCTGAGGAATGCGACGAGGAGGTAGGTGTACTGGTTGAGCATCACTGGTGCAAATGTGGTGCTTCAGCTCTTTAGTGCGGCCTGCTGCTGAAAGAAAAGACATCAGCAAACTCCAAAAGAAGAGAATACAGTTGCTCTCTTTCACTCTTGCTAATGTGACTTCACACCTTAGATACCATTACCCATAGGATGTTCTGGCATTCCAGAGAAACTCCATTATTTTTCATGACAGTGGAGATATTCATAACTGGATCCTGCTCCAGGAGTTCCATGCTTGCAATCTGTGTTCCTTTCTTCAGCACCACCTTTTCGTCACGTGGGTTCAGTATACGCACTGGTACTTCATTGCTATTTGGAGACACCACTGCACTAGCCACCATCACACCCTGATGAGTGGGTGTCTTGTTTCCTACAACCCATGTGCCATTGGTGACCGGACCAGCAGTTTTTACCATTAGTTCCATCTCGTTCGGCACGGCTTACATGTACATCTGGGTCTGTTTCCTGTGGGGACACAGCGCTCACCCTTAGTGGCTTACCGGCAGTACCCAAATCCGATTCAATTTCAATTGTAGCGACGACTGCTTCCTCTATATTGCTGGGCCGTTTTTGCTTCACGCTGAAAGCAACTTGAGCGTTTTCTATCTGTGCCAAAAACTGGTTTAGCGCAAGACGCTCTCGTGCATGCTTTCTCCTCCAGGTCGCGATACGCTTTATCCGCGAGAATCCTCAATGCATCGCCGAAAGTTGCCCAATCTACGTCCCTACGCCTCGTTCTGGTACTGAGCTCGGCCACGTACAGTTGTCTCTTACTGTCGGGGTCAAAAGACTCAAAACGACGCTGTAAGGACTTTATGCACTCACCGTAATTTTCCTTCACTTCTTGAGGCAATTTCTTAAATGTCGTTAGGGCCTTTCCGGTATGACGCACTCTCAGCCATTTTAATTTTTCCTCCGCAGTCGCCCACTTGTTGACAATGGATATACTCTCGAAGTGTTCTGCCCATTCAGCCCAGTCGCCTTCACCCCGTAGGGCTCGGGTAGGAGCAAGTGTTTGGCCATTTCATATTCGTGTAGAGCCGACTACGCCAGTGTAAGTGGCCAAGAACTATACGAGGTAGACTGATTATAAGTACAAGAGTAGAGTGTATACATGTGTGTGATCACGAGTGTGCGTGTGAGAAATCCATTACAAAAGGTTCCGTCATTTATGCACTGCGCAGGCGAAGACTTCATCTATTACACTAGTATGTACAACTTTTGTATTGCATTTTTACCATCACTAACAACTTTGTTTTTATTTCCGTAACATTCAGGACACAGTCCAGACCTATTCCGCTACTTTCTGTTCTCCAATCCCGTACAAAGCAGTGAAAAAATAGCGCCGTTTGATCATTATCATTTCACTATATCAATGCGCGCATTCAAATGAAGTGTGATTTTGTCTTATGAATATTTGGGGTCACAGAACACATCAGTGGGAAGCCAACCACAGCACAATGCTGTTTAAAAATTCGCAAGCATCGTTTATGCAGCATATTGTACCATCTCGGTATAAATAATTCTTTGCCCTACAAATTTTATAAACTTACAGTGCATATGCATTGTAGGTATATGCATTTATACATTAGTTTATCTGTATCACAAGGTTCTTCAAAACATTGCTACCGACACCGTATACGTCGATACAACACATTAAAGCTGCATGTCTACTGAGCACTATGAGCATGTTCCAAAACTATATCCAGCAAAACAAAAACAAAAAAATTAAAATAGTAACGCCCGCCTGATAACAGCTGTTCTAAATGTTAACACGCTGCGTGATCCGTTTGGATAGTAAGACACTCCTGCTGGGCCGATGTGATAACCAGTTTAACAGTCCCTAGCGTCGTGACGCCGTCAATTGGTAGACGCAAAGGAAACACCAAGTCATTATTGCTATTGGGATCATCACATGTCGCCTTTGTTATCGTTTTGATGCATGGATCACCTACGGAGATGAGGATAATATATACGTGTTATGCGGCAACGCAAGATGACAATACACTCGCACACACCCACACCCACACACATGAAAACACACAACTGCTTTTTCTCTCTCTCTCTCTCACTCAAATTAGACCAAATACCTTTGCCTGATTTACACATATTCACTGAGCCTTTAAATTCTCCGTCAATCACCAGCGAACTGCATTTGCCGCAAGTTAATTGTATTGACTTGATGCGCTTAGGAACCTCCGCAACTATACTGCTCAAATACTTGTCGAAGAATGTAGTAGCCTCAGGGATACATCCTGTTATGGTCACTGCTCCCTCCTCTATGACGTTATCTTCAGGAATCCAATATCCGTCTTCCTCCAATGCCGTTCCGTCCGCTTCTGCTATGAGCGACTCCTCAACTGAGTTGACAGCATATGGCAGAGCGGTTCCTAATCCCAGCCAGGCCATAAGTGCAACGGCAAAGAAATACTTCATTTTCGCAACTTCTCTTCTGATGTGTTTGTGCTTGTGTACACATATTAATAAATAGTAAGGGTGTGACGTCAAATTTGTTTGACGCATGCGCGGATTGATAATACATGCATGGAATACTTATTGATATTGTAATACATAAATTAAAATACAAAACGAACTGCAAAGTCACCATTATAAAATTACAAAGTTTTGTTTTTGTGCGTCACAAAAACGTGATTTAGCGCTTACTCATGCTTATACCGCATAGTAGTAATTGTAGGTGTGCGGCCATTCTAGAAATCGAGTTTACTATATACATGTACATAATAAATCCATGATTTGCTGTCATGTGTCCTGCATTTTCACTGAACTGACAGGCGCAACAATTATGTGTTTAGTCTCGGGCCTACAATGCTCACCCACAGCTGTGCCCAAGCAAAATTTACCACTCTTTGTTTATTCATTCAACGCATCTCTATAAACATATACTTACATCTTGGCCATAGGAACAGACATGCACCGTACCTGGTACCCTAGAAAGCTTTGACATATGATGGTCATGAGCATTCCTCTGTATTAAATTTGATTTACTACACCTGTACCTAAACTGTACCTTTGACCAGACTTTACTCGTAAATGTGGATAGAAGGAAAATGAAAGAAACTGCTTTTGAAAGGATTGTGTTTACTACAAGCTCCTGTTTTCCTGGCAAGACAAATCAACAAATTTACCACTAATACAGCGTTAGGGCGTGCATTTTGTAATAACACTGTGTTTCAATAAACCATTACAGACCATATCAAATACGTTGTGCTCGGCCTCAATTGCTAAATAAAACTGTTAAGTTTAAGTTTATTAAAGCACAACATGTTAGCAAACGACTGATAGAGATAATGTGAAATCTAGACAGAAAGGTTATAGTAAGCATGTGCTTTCATAAAAGAGTATATAGACCCTTTTCATAGTTCGGAGTTGCATAACAACATGGCGGATCGTATATTAATGACACTGACGTATGTCAGATTACGGAGCAGCCAAATGACACTTGGAAAGGGCTATTGCGTTTCCTTCCAGCCATGCTTGTAATGTTAGGCACCCCAAGGTTTCGGTATCTACCCGCAATAGTACAGTTTGGGAGGAATTCCCACCTGCCATTTTCCCATCATTAATGCACAAGCATGCCCATTTAATACTTATCAGCATCGAGGGTGCGTTTCAAGAACACCAAACACACACCCTCAGCATGAAGGGATGTTGGAGCATTGCAATGGACTTTTTTTTTTAATACACGTGCCTTCTACATTTATAATATGTATAATAAAAACGCGCACTTACATATTTTTAACATAGAACAAAACACCCTCGCACGTGTTCAGAATCTATTTCCTATTCAGATTAAGCATGGTAATAATATTTGACACATTGCACAAAACATTTTAAAGGAAGAGGCGCGTGCTGGCTATTAAACTGACACACACCTAGGGTGCCAACGTTTGAGTGTATCGAACTACAATAGCGTACTTAGCGAACAGGGGGACGAGGGGCTAAAAAGAAACTGGGTTGAATGCTAAAATGAAGTAGTATTAAGTTACACTGTGGATGACTAGAGTTTTATCTTCGTGTAACGAGCCATTAATGCTCATAACGACTCGACTGATGAAATGGTCTAAATCAAATCTCAAGACAAACTACATTATTGCCTTCTGATAAATTATTTAATCGTAAAAACACATAACCCATCAACATATTTGCTGAAGTACACACACACACACACACACACACACACATACACACACACAAACACATAGAGTCTTATTGGAACATTAGAAAGTGCAAACCCTAGCTATGCATAGTGCATGGATTCACGCAATCCTTTAGTTAGCAGATAGTAAACATACAGTTTCATATTCCGTTTGCTTCTAGTTACAGTTGTAAAGTGTGACACCCTAACTGGTTGACATGAACCGGAAATAGTGAAGCCTGGTCTGAAGCAGTTACCTCCTATCTTTCGCTCACGATTGTTTGAATGCACAACATGTCCTGTTATTTGGTAGACTCAGTGCTTTATACTTAACACACACACACGCACACACACACACACACTCATACACACAATATAAATACCACTCCCACACAGACAGGCACGCACGCATGCATGCGCAAACATGCAAACACACACATGCATCAGGCAAACATGCAAACACACACATGCATCAGGTTAGGTTATGTGTTCACGTCATACTATTGCATGCAAGTCATTCGATTCTTTAATTGGCATAATACATGCATTAAATTTGGCATAATACACGCATATATAACGCTCGTCCACGTTGAACCACAATTAGTTTGTTTTTGTTTTTGTTGTCATTTATGTATGTTTCTGTATGATATGTATAATGTATATAGAAATTTGGTTGAAGCAATCAATTATACAGATGGAAAAAAAAAATTCATTCGCTTACTATTAGAATTCTAGATTAACGGCGAAAATAGTTTAATCAGCACCACGCCCACTTGATCTATTATATAAGCATGGGGTGCGGAATTATCCCACAATCGAGGAGAGGATAGACCCAAGATGGAAATTTTTCCTCGTGCGGGCCTGTTCGCTTTTGCATGCATGTGCGTATGCGCTTTCGTGCAGGGCCAGTACGTCGCATTGAAAGACAGCCCGGTAAGTCAACTGCGCTTGCACCAATGCCAAGTGGAGATTGAGACTTTTCATATTGCAGCAATCCGAGAGCTGTTTGTATACCTATTCCGCTAGTCAAGCCAGCTTGATGAGTGGGACTCAATCAAAGCTCGACGTGTCTTCTACCGTAGAAGTCTTCTGCGAGTCTGGTGATTTCTCAGAACCAAGAACTAATGATTAAAATTTATTAAATTTTGTCTCTCCCCTAATAGTTGGACATGTCGGGGAAATGGAAGCAAAGAAGTACTGCTTTAGCTTAAAAGAAACGTCTTTTACTACCAATGAGAAGGCAAAAATGTGCGCTGATTATAAATTTGTGAATGCTGTCGTTAGCTATATATGCATGGCTTATTGTTGCCGATTCTATATACGTTCTTTCTTATCGCCGCCTTGCGTTATTTCTTACAGATCATCCCAAGTGTTGGGCGATGTAGAAAAGCTGCTTAATGGACCGTTCTGCTTTGTTCAGTCTGAGGACGGCAAAATTGTCTCAGTTCATCACAATCCAGAGGAGAAGGCACAGGTAGTGAACTTCAAGAAAGGAATCGCTGCGGCATTCCAAGCTAATTTCAAGCACACACGCGTGGAGGTGGAAGAGGATACCCAGTCGAAGCATTATTCCCAATACAGGTTAGTTATACATGTACCCGCTACGTAAACAACGATTTGTCATCTTAATTAATGCACAGCTACGAAAGAATTGCTCCCGATCACGTGATAATGCACCGCGTTGTGGATTCAGAAAGTGTGATACAGTTTGCAGCTAGCGCTGTGAACGGAAAGCCCCTCAAGGTGGAAAGAGAGGAGGATGTGGAGTACAAGAAAGGGAAGCTGTTAAGTTCACAGGGAAGGACACTGATAAACTGGAATGGACCAGCTGATTCCTATGACCAAAGTCGATTTGAGAGTACTGACGGAGCGAGCGTGGAATGGAACCACAACAGTTTTGACTCCAACTTCGGCACTGGTGGCCTGGCTGGCAGTGGACAGTATTCACTTCGCCTGAAATCGTGCTCTGCAAAATCCAGATTGTTTAACAGAAGAAGCGCGGGACAGCAGAGCCTTCTTACGGCAAGCACTTTGCACGCCATTGTCCAACGCGATACTAGTAAGATAACATATGTATGGATGGACATGAGTCGGGCATTTGTGTAACATAACTTTATGCATGTATGTGCTCCATTTAACTCCAAAGAGGAAATGGATCATGAAGAAATGAACAAGCTTCGTCAAAGTGTGCCATCAGTACGGAAGGCCTTAGAATATCTCAAAACAAACATCAGTGATGCTACAACAAGTAAGGGTTGAGGTGTGCAAGGATGCATGCATAAGTACGTGGCTGCAGGTAACATTGTGAGGAAGTTGCTCATTTTGGAGTCGGAACGTGGTCCGTTATCAGGCTTCCCGCCAGCCGTTTCCGAAGTAGTGGAATACCTCAATTCTGTAAGTTTGCCTACAGTGCGAATAAATGTTCTTATAGTTTTACTCGTTTCCAAATGTAACAAAGGGACGCGCTATACATTCAGCATTTATTCGTCTTTGTATACCCAATCACTCATCTTTCTGCAGGAAAGGGAAGTTGAAATGAGATCATTTTTGTATTCTCTTCTTGCGGCAGAAGGAAGTGCTAAGTCCCAAGAGGTATGCCGTGGCGCATATGTAGCAGAATAAAGACAGGTTAATTTTGCATATATACTATTGGTTCAATTTTCTAGATTCTTTTGAATGCTGTGAGGAAAACGAGTGATACGAAGGAAAGAAATTCAGTGACTGTTCAGCTGGCGTTCGTTCGAAACGTTCGTCCAGAAATCGTGGCAGAAATCGAAAAACTCATCAGGTCAAGCAACGACACCATCGATCCTTTAATCCTTACCTACGGAGCGCTCGCCGCTTCATCATCGCCACAACTGCGAGAACGTATCGTGCAATTCCTACAAGAACGCGTGCGTGGTGCAAAGGATAACACAATCGTCCTGATTCATCTTGTCCATGCTTTGGGAAACACTGAATCGAGCTTAGTGGACACAACACTTCTTCCACTGGTAGCACACAGTAACCCTGACGTTCGTCTAGCCGCTGTTTACTCTCTTCGGTACAGTGTCGAATCAAAAGACGTACAAGATGCTCTGTTTGACGGCATCCGTAATCATCAAGACACCGACTTTGCCGTGGCAGTAACGCGTGCACTGGCAGCGGGAGCTGAATGGAAGCAACAGTGGGGAGCCCTTCCTGTTGGGAAAAGCTTATTCGAAGCGATTGTGCAACGTGCAAGGAACAACACTGAGCTTCGCGCCATGGTGTACTACTACGTCATACTACTCGGCCCAAATGCGCCCAAGGAATGGATGAGTGTCATGCGCACGATGCACCATAAACGGGACACTAATACTACTACGTGGAATGACAAGGGCGACTCTCTTTATGACCTGGTAGAAGACTCTGCCACCCGTAGCAGCGACCTCACTAACTACCCCTCTAATAAAGCCTACATGTGGGTTAAATCGTTTGGAGTGCCCGACGTCAAGCTTGATGTTGCGTTTGGCGCCTTCGCAGGATACGGCGGTAGTGCCAATCCTTCCAGCTTCAAGTTGTACGCCAAAGGCATTGCTCGCGTATATGTATATGGAAAAACGGTGACCGTATTTGAGGCTTTAATCTACAGTGAAAATAAGCCTGGAGGAAGCAGCATTAGTAATCGGGTTTACATCAGCATCGTCGGGAAGGTTCTCCAAGACATATCCAAGGAGATCCCCACTTGCAAATCCTGGACTTTCCCTTTGTTAAACAGTGGAGACTACCCACTATTGGATCTCAGGTTTTCGATATTTGTATATGCCGGCACCCTGGATTTTTCGATCGGTCTCACCACTAAATTGCAAGTGGACGCTTTACTCGATGCGTGCATTCAAAAATGTGTAACAGCCAATGCGGCGCTGACGCCAACGATAACTGTAACCGCTACTGCTGGTGCCTCAGTAACTTTAATCGTAAGTGTCTGTTCTCTTAAACTGCATGAGCGATGTACTCCAACTTTCCTTTTGCGTGAATAATTTTTATTACTATTTTATTTTGAAAGGAAATCGCTAGAGGCGGAATTGATCTTTCAGGAAGCTTCCAATATCAAATTGTTCCCAAGATTAGCGGCAGTTACCTCCTACTGAAAGGCCCATTTGAAATCTGCCTTTCACTATCCAGTGCGTGGCCCGACAACCGCATCAGCATTTACGTCTACTACCAATTGAGGAAAATTGAATGGTGTAGTGGGTGGCTAGGCATCTCCTATGTAAGTTACACTATCATTGCACAGCAAGGTAACCCTAATTATTTAACTTGTATTAAAGATGCATCACAGTATTGTAATAAACTTAGTCATATGCTGCAATTAGTAGTGTTACTGCATGCGGTCTGTGGCAAAGCCCAAGACACTGCATGATGCTTTTTGGTTAAATACATCAGACTACAACTACGAATGGTCATTAAATTGTTGAAAACAGTGTACGTTATTCTATATCAGTTTTACTTAAACTTTGATATGCAGTTAGAAATATTAAAACCATATTACAAAACCCACGCTAGAAGAAAATCCCCCTTTCCTGCAGCGAGAGTGGAAGAATAGCGTTCGTGCAACTTATATTATAAGTGTACATAGAAGAACGTCATTCAGTACTGCAGAAGACTTATAGTTTGCCACGATCACTGTGTATATGGTGTAGCTTATGTAACATCACTTGTGCTAATATTGTAACAAAGTGTCGATTTAAATCTTCTTCTGCTTGTTCCTATACATTTGCGTAGCACGTTTTCGTGCATTTTACGTGACTGTGTGGGCCTCGTCAAAATGTTTATCGAAGGTCCAGACTGTTTATGATCGTTTTGTTTTTGAGGACTTCGATACTGCTGTTCAGATTTGTTCGTTTGCATACCAGTACATATGATTACGCATTCATTTATATTACCCGATACGTACGTTGTGATACATGCGTGTGTGTGTATGTGTGTGTGCGTGTGTGTGCGTGCGTGTGTGTGTTGATGGTGTGATGGCTGTTCGAGAGAATGTCGTGTATGTAGCAAAAGCCGCAGTTGATTCATGTATACATTGTAGCTATAAACTGTGAACGTATATGATATTGTTTTCTTCATTACTCAGCCATGCGGATTCAGCTGGAGCGACAAAAATAAATGGGACAAACTTTCATACGAATGGAAACTACAAAGCTCACCGCTGAAAAGTCTCTGGAGCAGTTGCGACCCTTCTAAGAAGCTGCAATGCTCATAATACAGTACATAGTGATGACAATAGTTGGCTGATGACAATATAGTTGCATGGCTGGTGCTGTTTCTTGTCAGTAGTATCTAGAACGAGTCAAGTAGTTGCTGTTCCTTTTTGAATTAAATGTTTATGGATTTGAACCGGCATATTAATGCTATATTTGGAGCAGGTTGCGAATTTGGGGAGAGGAGCTGGTGATGACATTCATATGTAAATCATGTGGATTGGAACACCTTTGAATCAGAATATGTTGAAAGGTTATGGTAACGTTAATTCCCGTTCTTAAGCACTGCCACAGGCCCTCGCACAGACAAATTACATGTACAGTAGGTATCAATGAGTTTAGATTGATGCGGTGAATGTAGGGTATAGTCTACGGGCTATATGTGCAAAATCCTTAAGGTCAGAAATTTGGAGTGCCTGCATACAGGATCACAGCTAGGGAGTCTGGGGGAGCAATAGGATCACAGCTAGGGAGTCTGGGGGAGCAATAGGATCACAGCTATGGAGTCTGGGGGAGCAATAGGATCACAGCTAGGGAGTCTGGGGGAGCAATAGGATCACGGCTAGGGAGTCTGGGGGAGCAATAGGATCACAGCTAGGGAGTCTGGGGGAGCAATAGGATCACAGCTAGGGAGTCTGGGGGAGCGCTGTGTGTGTGTGTGTGTTACTGTCGTACATGTAGGTACCCGCTACAGCTGTTGAGAAATCGGACCGATGTTTTTTAAAGATTCGTGTGTCTCGTCCATGCTACAATTGATGTGCACCATACATGAATTCAACTGGCCGTAAGATCGGTTCGGTAAACCGCAAGATTCGATTTTGCAGAAATCGGCGCGTACACGATGTAGCCGAGGAAAGGCAACCGCATTGTGGACTATAAACACCACCGTCGTGCAAAGAGAAGGTGGGGCAGTTTCGTTGCATACGATTCGAGAGTGGGGCTACGTGGCCAAGTTAAGTGGAGGTGTGGCATCCAGATGACATCATGATGGACTGGAATATGCGCAATGCGCATGCGTACGCGAAGTGAAATAGTGAGATATTTGTTTTTAGTTTCAAAGTTGATATCTTAACACTGCTACATCTCAATGCGGTTAATTGCATGTGGTTATTAAAACTAATTAATCTTGATTAATTTGTTTAAATTAAAATATGGAGAAAAATTTGCCTAAACCCTTGATGTTAGAATGAAAATCCTAGATTTTTAGCTACATCTATTGAAAACATATTCCAGTACAAAAGCGTTGCGTTCTTTCGTGAACCTAGATTAAATAGGTTGCGTGTTTGAATTGGTGTAAATTACTGGATGTGTAATATTTGAAGGAGTTGAAGGTGATTCATTGGAGGCTGACGGTGATTGAAGTTTTCTTGAAGGTGAACAGGACAATGACTTGTACACTTTAATATGAACATGGCTATCTCTTGGAATTGTAGTAACAGGACCTTTTCCACATGATTGTAGCTCATAATAACCTTTTCCTAGACCTTTTGTGATCTAATATGGTCCAACCCACATGAGATCTCCTTTTCTTTTTTCTTTCTGAAGTCTTTTTGTACCTACGCTGTAAAAGACTGCCTTACTGTGTTGTTTTTTAAATCATACTGCTCCTTCTGTTTCTTCTGAGCAGAAATAATGTTTTTCTGCACTTCCTCCAGTAAAACTTTGTGATGTGACTCTTTCTGCTGAATTTCGGTTTCCTGAGAAAATATGGTAACTTCAGCTTCATTGCATGGCCCTTGGTATACACCAGCATCAAGATCAAGAGAAAGAATGGCTTTGCGACCTAACATAATCTCAAATGGAGTAAATTTTGTTGATTCATGTTTTGAAGAATTATAAGCAAACGAGCAGTGTCCATATAATCATCCCATTTCTCCCTCTTTTCTTGTATGTACTTGCAAAGCATATTTTGTAGAGACTGATTAAATCTCTCAATCAACCATTGCTCTGTAGACATGAAGCAGTTTAGCCCATTTAATTACTGAGAGGGTGTTTCATAATGAAGATAAATCAATAAAAATTTAGCAGTTTAACTTTTTGGACGCCGTGCTAGTTCATATAGATATATTCATGCATGCATGCATATACACATGCACAACCGTTATGAATTCTACATGACAGTGTAAGTAAGAAATGTGTAGATCGCAACTTCATGATGCATGCATGCATGCAAATACTTGCTGCACTTGTGACCTTATAAGTACATGACATGTTTGGTTACTTTACAACTGTAGTGCTTATGTTTCTTCTGAAGAGCACATTGTTCAGATGACTTCACTAATGCTATTTACTCCCAGAACAGGAATGTGTATCCCACATTAGTGTAGTACAACATGTTTAAAATGCCAGTTCACTCCATCTCCATCTGTGTTTTTCCAGTTCATAATAAGTATGGTTTGTTACAACCGTATGTGCGAGGTAATGATGGACACACAATATGTGCGTAAACCCCAGTGCCCTCCTGGGTTTGATTTCAGCATCTACAACGCTGGTTTACATGCATGTCACTGAATTGCATGTATGTAATAAATGTACAACATGGTATTCAAAGCGATTCTTTGTAATAAACACAACACTGACATTCATCACACAGAGGATTCTATGGTTGTGTGAGAATGCATGTATATATGCACTTGGCGTTCAAAGAGTTAATTTATAATTGCTGATAAACATTCTGTTATTGTGCATGCCCAAAAATACAAAGTTTACATATATATATGGTAATTATTAAAATCAAACAAATTTTAAATTACTAACAGCAATTCTGACATCATGTTAGAATACTATATTATATAACTTCTTATATCGTACGTATATAACAGTTACCCAGCATCACAGAGTCATCACGACGTCGAAGAGGTAGCACGTCTTCTATTGTTGCACACCCTTCAGTTACCCGCATGGGAAGTATACGTACAGTACGAGTATTTGTACATGAACCCAAGTACACATTTACATGTATCATTATGCCTGCATATAATATCCAAATGCATCGATATACGTGCATATATGTACTGACGTATAAATTGAAATTGTTATCACTAGCTAACATTTCTGCACACAAGCAACTTGAGCACCGCTTTTTGTTACTTATATAATTATAATTAACTGACAGCACAAACAACTATAACACAATCATTTAGAATCTACTGTCGTTATGCAGAATATCTTTATATCTCTTTTGTTTATTCAGTAATTATTAATTCTTCGTTCTGAGGTATAGAATAAATTTCACACACAATAGCTAGTCATACAACTAGCTATACATGTACGTCACACTACATATACAGACCAGGAAAACTTAACATGCGTATAACTTAATTCTTGCGCTCGCGATCGTAGAGTAGATTTGGCTTCGTCTGCTAAGGTGTGTGTTGAAGAAAAACCACTTGGCCATCATAAGCAGTCTCCAAGCAATATTCCTGACGTTACTGGCTCTAATCGGCATGTAACACTGTGCAAAAAACCTAGTATACGCTACTGTATTTTTTTGCGCATATTTTGCGTTTACCACCAATATACCAAGGTCAGTGCATATTTCAAATATCCCCTGGTATATTTCATGAATCCACGGGCTACAATTATTCATAGCGCATATTCATAACACGGTCCAACAATTATTTTATGCAACTCATGCACGTGAGTATAATCGTAATTATTTCAGGCGCTCGTGAATTCAAATGGATTCTTTCCTGCTGGAATGTCTCATGCAAAGGTGAGATTGAGCGTAGATCATAAGACTCAATGCTTATGTAATATAAACGGACTCAAACGTTCACATGTTGAACTTCAAGCGTTGGCAGTATTTTAATGTCATAATAGCTTACCAAATGATAGAAACTTTGGACAAGGACCTAGTGGTCTGTAGGCCCTACGCCAAAGTTATGTGTTAACACGTGCAGTTAGGTTTATATTATAGGAGGCCATGTTCGATCACATTTTTTAACCCACGCCAGGGAGCTTATGTTAACGAGTATTGGTCCAGGACCATATGGCCCAGTCTGGTGGTGAACTGTAGTGTACAACACTGGAGTTGAACAATCATGTTTAATTTACAGCCTGTCATGCCATGCATCAAAGCAGGTTGCAGACAAGATGTTCCTTGGACTTTCCATGCAGTACACCTCGAGTCATAAGACTCACGTGGTGGCACTTGACAGGTGAGTAGTACAATTCAATTTGTAGCACACTTGCCCTGTTTGAGGACCTGATGGTCCTTAAGCTTTTCATGCAATGACGTGACACCTTTTCACTTCATAAGAGTCATTGGATTCACGTGACCTTGGAGGGCGTGGCACTTGACAGGTGTATAATTCAATTTGTAGCACACTTGCCCCGTTCACCACATAACATGAGGACAAGATGTTCCTTAAGCTTTTCATGTAGTGACACCTTTTCTCCTCAAAGGGGTCATTGGATTCACGTGACCATGGAGGGCGTGGCACTTGACAGGTCAGTCGTACAATTCAATTTGTAGCACACTTGCCCCGTTCACCACCATAACTTGAGGACAAGATGTTCCTTAAGCTTTTCATGCAGTGACACCTTTTCACCTCAAAGGGGTCATTGGATTCACGTGACCTTGGAGGGCGTGGCACTTGACAGGTCAGTCGTTCAATTCAATTTGTAGCACACTTGCCCCGTTCACCACATAACTTGAGGACAAGATATTCCTTAAGCTTTTCATGCAGTGACACCTTTTCTCCTCAAAGGGGTAATTGGATTCACGTGACCTTGGAGGGCGTGGCACCTGACAGGTCAGTCGTACAATTCAATTTGTAGCACACTTGCCCCGATCACCACCATAACTTGAGGACAAGATGTTCCTTAAGCTTTTCATGCAGTGACACCTTTTCACCTCAAAGGGGTCATTGGATTCACGTGACCTTGGAGGGCGTGGCACTTGACAGGTGAGTTGTACAATTCAATTTGTAGCACACTTGCCCCGTTCACCACCATAACTTGAGGACAAGATGTTCCTTAAGCTTTTCATGCAGTGACACCTTTTCACCTCAAAGGGGTCATTGGATTCACGTGACCTTGGAGGGCGTTGCAATTGACAGGTCAGTCGTACAATTCAATTTGTAGCACACTTGCCCCGTTCACCACCATGACTTGAGGACAAGATGTTCCTTAAGCTTTTCATGCAGTGACACCTTTTCACCTCAAAGGGGTCATTGGATTCACGTGACCTTGGAGGGCGTGGCACTTGACAGGTCAGTCGTACAATTCAATTTGTAGCACACTTGCCCCGTTCACCACCATAACTTGAGGACAAGATGTTCCTTAAGCTTTTCATGCAGTGACACCTTTTCACCTCAAAGGGGTCATTGGATTCACGTGACCTTGGAGGGCGTGGCACTTGACAGGTCAGTCGTACAATTCAATTTGTAGCACACTTGCCCCGTTCACCACATAACATAACTTGAGGACAAGATGTTCCTTAAGCTTTTCATGCAGTGACACCTTTTCACCTCAAAGTGGTCATTGGATTCACGTGACCTTGGAGGGCGTGGCACTTGACAGGGCAGTCGTACAATTAAATTTGCAGCACATATGCCCCGTTCACCACCATAACTTGAGGACAAGATGTTCCTTACGCTTTTCATGCAGTGACACCTTTTCACCTCAAAGGGGTCATTGGATTCACGTGACCTTGGAAGGCATGGCACTTGACAGGTGAGTTGTGCAATTCAATTTGTAGCACACTTGTTCCGTTCACCACTATAACTTGAGGACAAGATGTTCCTTAAGCTTTTCATGCAGTGACACCTTTTCACCTCAAAGGGGTCATTGGATTCACGTGACCTTGGAGGGCGTGGCACTTGACAGGTGAGTTGTGCAATTCAATTAGTAGCACACTTGTTCCGTTCACCACCATAACTTGAGGACAAGATGTTCCTTAAGCTTTTCATGTAATGACACCTTTTCACCTCAAAGGGGTCATTGGATTCACGTGACCTTGGAGGGCGTGGCACTTGACAGGTCAGTCGTGCAATTCAATTTGTAGCACACTTGCCCCGTTCACTACCATAACTTGAGGACAAGATGTTCCTTAAGCTTTTCATGCAGTGACACCTTTTCACCTCAAAGGGGTCATTGGATTCACGTGACCTTGGAGGGCGTGGCACTTGACAGGTCAGTCGTACAATTCAATTTGTAGCATACTTGCCCCGTTCACCACCATCACTTGAGGACAAGATGTTCCTTAAGCTTTTCATGTAGTGACACCTTTTCACCTCAAAGGGGTCATTGGATTCACGTGACCTTGGAGGGCGTGGCACTTGACAGGTCAGTCGTACAATTCAATTTGTAGCACACTTGCCCCGTTCACCACAAAACTTGAGGACAAGATGTTCCTTAAGCTTTTCATGCAGTGACACCTTTTCACCTCAAAGGGGTCATTGGATTCACGTGACCTTGGAGGGCGTGGCACTTGACAGGTCAGTCGTACAATTCAATTTGTAGCACACTTGCCCCGTTCACCACCATAACTTGAGGACAAGATGTTCCTTAAGCTTTTCATGCAGTGACACCTTTTCACCTCAAAGGGGTCATTGGATTCACGTGACCTTGGAGGGCGTGGCACTTGACAGGTCAGTCGTACAATTCAATTTGTAGCACACTTGCCCCGTTCACCACATAACTTGAGGACAAGATGTTCCTTAAGCTTTTCATGTAGTGACACCTTTTCTCCTCAAAGGGGTCATTGGATTCACGTGACCTTGGAGGGCGTGGCACTTGATAGGTCAGTCGTACAATTCAATTTGTAGCACACTTGCCCCGTTCACCACATAACTTGAGGACAAGATGTTCCTTAAGCTTTTCATGTAGTGACACCTTTTCTCCTCAAAGGGGTCATTGGATTCACGTGACCTTGGAGGGCGTGGCACTTGATAGGTCAGTCGTACAATTCAATTTGTAGCACACTTGTCCCGTTCACCACCATAACTTGAGGACAAGATGTTCCTTAAGCTTTTCATGTAGTGACACCTTTTCACCTCAAAGGCGTAATTGGATTCACGTGACCTTGGAGGGCGTGGCACTTGACAGATCAGTCGTACAATTCAATTTGTAGCACACTTGCCCCGTTCACCACCATAACTTGAGGACAAGATGTTCCTTAAGCTTTTCATGCAGTGACACCTTTTCACCTCAAAGGGGTCATTGGATTCACGTGACCTTGGAGGGCGTGGCACTTGACAGGTCAGTCGTACAATTCAATTTGTAGCACACTTGCCCCGTTCACCACCATAACTTGAGGACAAGATGTTCCTTAAGCTTTTCATGCAGTGACACCTTTTCACCTCAAAGGGGTCATTGGATTCACGTGACCTTGGAGGGCGTGGCACTTGACAGGTCAGTCGTACAATTCAATTTGTAGCACACTGTAGGGAAATGACAATATTAACGTAATAACTTAACTATTCACGTGTGTTGTGCTTGTAGTGGAATCATTCATTCATTCATTTGTCTGCTTGTGCTAGATGGTTTCCTTACATATTTGGCGACGAGGGTGGGATGGACGAGGAGCAGATTCAAAACGCGGTACAACGGTTCAAGTTCGACCGTTTTGACCCTGCTCAAGAAAAATGGGAATATTATATTCAGCGTTTTGAAACGGAATTGGCTCTCTACAACCTCCTTTCTGGTGATGCGACCGCGGAAGCTCGAACAAACCTTCTACTTTCAAAGGTGGGGCCGGAAGCGTTTAGAATATTGGTTGACCACCATCGTCCTGAGGCAGTTACAACCAAAACGTACCAGCTTTTGAAAAGCACGTTGCAAAGGCATTATCACGCGGGAATTTGCATTCTAGCGGAGAGAGTCACTTTCGCGTCGAGGTATAGGAAAGAGGGAGAGACTGTATCACAATTTATTATCGCATTGCGCTCCATCGCTGGAAATTGTAGTTTTGGCCAGTCTTTAGAAGAACGCTTACGTGATCAATTGGCTATTGGTATTAACAACGATTACTGGCCAAGAGAATTATTTCGAATACACACTACCAATGAAGCTACACTCCAACAAGTTGAAGCTTCAGCTTTGGTTTTGGAACAGGCGCATAATCAGCAACATAAGATTCAAACCTTGGGGAAAGACAATACAGGAACAGAGTCTGGCATTCGAAGAGTGAAGGGGTTACAAGAGACCGCACCTCACGCACGTGGTAGCATGCGTAATACGTCAGGTTTTACACCTAAGGAACTGGAAGAAGGGCAAGACTGCTTAAGGTGCGGATTCCCGAAACATCGAACTGGAGAGAAATGCCCAGCCCAAGGAGCAATCTGCAATTCATGTGGGGCCTCGAATCATTTTGCTAGGGTATGCATGAAGTCAAAAAGAGCAACAGTTACTCACCGTGGTCAAAGGGGGCTACCAAGACAAAGACGTGTGAATGCAGTAGCAATTGATCCAGATGATGAAGAATACACAGATTCAGTGATAGATGGGGATGACAGTGGAGAAAGAGAAGTGAACACAGTACAGATCAGGACTCTGAGAGGCCAGGCAGCACGTCTGAGTGTGTTGTTAAATGGAGTAAGGGTGCAAATGCTTTATGAACCAGGAGCAGCACGGTCAGTAATCAGCGAACAAATCTGGAAGAGAATAGGATCCCCTTACCTGTCATCAGCAGACACTCTGGTGGCATACACAAATGTGGTAGTCGAAACGTTAGGTGAAACCACTATTGATGTGCAGGCATTGGGGAAGAGGAAGGAACTACCAGTGACGGTGGTGAAGCAGCATGATCAACCTCTGTTTGGGTTAGACTGGTGCCAGGAATTTGACATTCGTATGCCCAGGGGTGTCACCATTTGTAAGTTGGGACCACAAGCAGGGTCAGCATTGCCGCCAGGTACAAATGGAAACACCACATCTACACCATTGGGGGCACTGCTTCAGCAGTAGTCAGAACTCTTTAGTGAGAAGCCTAGCACCATCAATGGTCATAAAGCAGTGGTTCACATGAAAGAGGGTGCTATTCCCAGGCTATTTTCTGCACGCCCATTACATTTTCCAATGCGGAAGGCCGTGGAACAGGAGATACATCGGTTAGTGGAGCAGAATGTATTGGAACATGTTGATTCAGCAATCACACCAATTGAATGGGCATCTCCAATCGTATGTGTCCCAAAGGGTAGTGGGGGTATTCGGTTATGTGTTGACTTTAAAGCTACAGTTAACCCACAAGTGTATGTTGACCCCCATCCCTTACCAAGGTTTGAGGACATTATATCAAAGCTCAGTGGCAGCAAGTGTTTCACCAAGTTGGACTTGTCTGATGCTTATCTCCAAATGGAAGTGGACCCTGCTTCTAGGAAGTACTTGATCATTGCCACCCATCTGGGATATTTCCAGTTCAAAAAATTGCCATTTGGAGTTAGTTTTGCTCCCGCGATATTTCAGAAAGCTATGGATCAAATTTTGTCGGGCATCCCGAAAACCGCTGCGTACATTGATGACATCCTGGTGGCAGGAACTTCACAGGAAGAACATTTGAAGCTTTTGAAGGAAGTCTTAGAGAGGTTGAAGCAGGCAAATGTTAGGATAAAGAAGTCAAAGTGTATATTTATGCAAGCGGCAAGTTACTTACTTGGGTTATCGAATTGATCAAGATGGCATTCACCCAACTGAAGAGCATGTTTTGGCCATTAAGCAGATGCCAGCACCATCCAATGTGAAGGAATTACGCTCTTTCCTTGGTGCTATTAACTATTATTCCAGATTTTTACCAAACTTGCAATCACTATGTACACCTTTGCACCAACTCACAAAGAACGCAACAAGATGGGTGTGGTCAAAAGAGAGCGACAGAGTCTTTCAGCATCTGAAACAGCTGTTATCATCCAAGGACACATTGGTGCATTATGATGAGGCTTTACCGCTAGTCCTTATGACAGATGCTTATGACAATGGAGTAGGTGCAGTGTTATTGCATAGGTTGTCAGATGGTGTTGAGAAACCAGTGGCTTTTGCCTCACGGACCTTGATGGATCGAGAGAAAAGGTACTCTGTTATTGACAAAGAAGCTCTTGCCATCATCTTTGGTGTCACCAAATTCTATCAATATTTGTATGGCTGACGATTTATTCTGCAAACAGACCATAAGCCGCTGGAACGTATCCTTGGAGCGCATCAAGAAATTCCTAAAATGGCTGCCAATCGTTTGCAAAGGTGGGCTATTACTCTGAGTGCCTATGATTATGACCTTGAGTACATCAAGGGGAAACACAATTAATTGGCAGATCCGTTATCACGTCTTCCGTTACGTACTATGAACATATCCACAACCGAGCAGGCTGGTTATAGTGGAGCACTTCTGAACATTCGTATAGGGGACTTGCCCATATCGAAGAAAGAACTTCAAAGACTGACTAGACAAGACCCACTTCTCTCAAGGGTTATTCTGTACATGGAGAGAGGGTGGCCAAATGACAGAAAGCTTATACCCCAAGAATACATGACCTTTTATGAGAAAAGGGATTCTTTGTCGTTTGAGGAAAATATTCTGCTCTGGCAAGGGAGGATTGTCATATGGAAACCGTTACATGATGCTGTTTTGGCCACTTTACATGATGGGCACCCAGGAATATGGGCTATGAGGGCGCTTGCAAGATTTTACGTTTGGTGGCCTAACATTGATGAGGAAGTGGAAATGTATGTAAAGAAGTGTAGCCCTTGTCAGCAGAATCGGAAAGTCTACTTTTTGCATGGAACACACCAAGTGAACCTTGGTCCAGGATCCGTGTAGATTATGCTGGCCCCTTTGAGGGCAAGTATTGGCTGGTAGTCATTGATGCGTTCTCAAAGTGGTTAGAGATAAAACCAATGCAGGTTTCCACAGCAGCAGTAACAATAAAGGCATTGAGGAAAATCTTCTGCCATTTTGATTTACCACGAGTCATAGTATCTGACAATGGTCCTCAGTTCATAGCCTCTGAATTTAAAGACTTCTGCACTGCCAATAACATTACACATATTCGTGCTACCCCGTATCACCCAAAAACAAATGAACTGGCGGAACGGGCAGTGAGGACTTTTAAGGAGCGCTTCTCAGCTACAAAGATGCATAGGGATTATTTAGACCTGACACTGCAACGTTTCCTGATTTCCTACAGAAATACACCCCACAAGTCAACAGGCCGCTCACCTGCTGAATTGTTGCTGGGTCGAAGGATTAGAACAAAGTTGGACCTCTTGAAACCAGATATAAATCACTACATGGACAAAGCTTTAACTCAGCAAAAAGTTTATCATGATACTAGGGCCAAGTTTTCATCCTTCTCAATAGGAGACTTAGTTTGGGTTGGACGACCAGAAGGAAAAGGATATGAAAGTGGCTGTATTATGAGGAAAACCGGACCACTATCATACATTGTGAATGTTAATGGGATTGAACGCAGGAAGCATGCCGACCAGCTAAGGAAGAGAATGGCAGAATCAGACGTAGAGAGTGAGGAAGCAGAGGACACCCCCCCCAAAACTACAGCAGAAACGGACCCTCATAATCTAGAGCAGCTCATACACCCACATAGTTCTCAACCTGTCTACAGGAGGAAAAACTTGGACCCTGTTCCCCAACCTCCACCCTCTGTGCAGGACCCTTCAGTCAGACAACAAGGCAATTTTCAGCCAAATGCAATACACCAACCACAGCAAGATCAGTTAGGGGCAGATGAAAGGTCAGAACCCGAGAGTGTTTCAGATCAGACAGTGAAAGAGCCTGGACATGAGCTACCCAAGGGTCAGCTTGAAGGTCCTCAGCATACCCTTGAAGGGGAGGTAAATAATCAGGCAGATCAAAGTTCTAACAACTTACCACCAGCAAGTATCTCAGAACAGCGTCCACAAAGAATCAGAAGACCTCCATCCCGACCATATGACATGTACCTGTGGGATCCTAGAGCAAAATAAAAGGGAGAGACAGGATGTAGGGAAATGACAATATTAACGTAATAACTTAACTATTCACGTGTGTTGTGCTTGTATTGGAATCATTCATTCATTCATTTGTCTGCTTGTGCTAGATGGTTTCCTTACACACACTTGCCCCGTTCACCACCATAACTTGAGGACAAGATGTTCCTTAAGCTTTTCATGCAGTGACACCTTTTCACCTCAAAGGGGTCATTGGATTCACGTGACCTTGGAGGGCGTGGCACTTGACAAGTCAGTCGTACAATTCAATTTGTAGCACACTTGTTCCGTTCACCACCATAACTTGAGGACAAGATGTTCCTTAAGCTTTTCATGTAGTGACACCTTTTCTCCTCAAAGGGGTCATTGGATTCACGTGACCTTGGAGGGCGTGGCACTTGACAGGTGAGTTTTACAATTCAATTTGTAACACACTTGTTCCGTTCACCACCATAACTTGGGGACAAGATGTTCCTTAAGCTTTTCATGCAGTGACACCTTTTCTCCTCAAAGGGGTCATTGGATTCACGTGACCTTGGAGGGCGTGGCACTTGACAGGTGAGTTGTACAATTCAATTTGTAGCACACTTGCCCCGTTCACCACCATAACTTGAGGACAAGATGTTCCTTAAGCTTTTCATGCAGTGACACCTTTTCACCTCAAAGGGGTCATTGGATTCACGTGACCTTGAGCAACACTCTCATCACACACTGGGAATCTCAATGGAAGTCTATAACCCCTGTTCTGTTGCTGCCATGGATTCTTTTGCAAAGAAGCATTTGTTTTCACCACAAACATTGACTTTTTTTGTACACTATCATTTTGCTTTTTGCAATGACATATCGATTAGAGGAGTAATGCTTAACATAACATCACCAGCATTCTGTCAATGGATCGTCATTACTTCCTATAGATCGCTAGGCATACATCAAATGATTAATAGTCATTGCAATGAGAGTGTTACGGTCAACAAACTTTTCAAGTGTACCAGCTAGCTACATATATATTTCCAAGTAATGCTCTGTGTAATGATTAGTTTTTAAAAATAACTATTATGTTTGTCAATTAATAGAGCTACTCAACACGTGGCATATAATCGATTGATGTCGTGCGTGTAAGGAAAGAAAGGAACTGTCTATGGTTAGTTGGTTGCAATTGCAGAATGCAACGATTGTGTTTCATCCAACAGATTCTCATTGCTGAGTGAATGTTGTTGACTTCAATCTTATCTCGAGGTCGTAGCTAGTTTGTGTCGTTTTTCCCTACCAAGTTTTCCGTAGCACAGCCCCATGCAACTTGTGGTAAATTTCACACACATGCACGCACACACACATGCACGCACACACACACGCACGCACACGCACGCACACACACACACACACACACACACACACACACACGCACACACACACACCAGGATCTTTCACTGCAGCGTACTTCTTTGTGACCGCGCCGTTACCATGGCTTCCAGAACGGCTTTTAGTTCGCACAAGTAAGTCTCTCTTGTTTTTCCCCCCCCCTCGAGTCATGATTAGAGACGTCATGAAAAGGTTAGCAAAATCGGATACGGCGCGGGTAAGAGATTGTGTTTTCATTCACAATTGCTGCTAGTCTGTGTCTTTTCTTACATGTAAATAAAAGAGTGGAGTTGGAGCGTAAAAAGGTAAACGCTTCGATAGGCTTTCTTTACCCCTTTTTCTATACTCTCAGCTAAGAGTCTGAGGGATCAAGGTGGTGTCAAGCGCAAGAAATCCCGCTAACTGCGTAGGATAGCTGAGTGCATTTTAATTTTTACGGATGACCTTTTTTTTTGCTATAGCTGTTCTGAGGGAAGCAGTTTGAAGCGCTGGCCAGCACGACGCGCAACTCTCCCGTTGTCGCGTTGCAATGGATTGCTGAGCAACTCGTGCAACGAGTTGAAGAGCCAGCAGTGGAGTCTTTCCTCGATAGCTGCAGAGTTTGAACGTTGAATATTAATTGTTGTACGTGTATGTTTTTGATTGTAGTAAATTAAGAATCCAACTAGTATACCATGAACAGAATCGGAGTGCGTACCCAGCACCGTATACGGTGCAAAGTGGTATACGGAGTCATTGTTTTGTGAATCCTTCTAAGCGCACGTGATGCGGTTGAGGATACTCGAAATATGCACAGTGCGAAACTGGTTCATTCCGCAAGTGGGATTCTTGATGCGTAAACTCGAAATATACGCAAAATATCCGATAGCGTATACCCAGTTTTTTGCACAGTGTAATTGTTAAAAAAATTTAAGTGGATAATTGATACGCGTACGTGCAAGGCAGCGAATAGAGTGCAGCAGTACACACGCATGCAATTTCATGCATGGATCAGTGTTCTCTGATCCATAATATCTGGCTTTTTCCAGTAACGTCTTGGCAAGTTGCATTGTACCGATCATTGGATCTACTGAACGCACGCTCGAGCTCGATAAGTCGGCTCATATGATCAAGGACAATCGATCGCTGGTGACTCAAGAGTGCAAATCTGTTAGACGGTTTTGATGCCGGGCTGTATTTCCCTGCGTTGTTCAGTACTAGTTGTGATAATGCTTGTTATGATGCCACGCCTCTTCAATTCATATAACAATTATATCTTAATTTTTCAAATTACTATACCGCTTGTTGTTGGTATGCGATGTGTTGCCATGTCAATGTGGTAACAACAGTCCAGCACACGTGTGTGCGATTAAAATATTTTATCGACCTTGAAATTGATTCATTAAGGACCAATGCAAGAACATATGATCAGTTTTAGTTTGAGTGAGGACAGAAGACATGATCCTTTATATATAAAGAATGAACAAATTACTTCTGTAATGTTGCACACAGTCACACACACACATCACACAAACATGCAGGCATACATCACACATCACACACACAGGCACACATCACACAGGTTACACATATTGGCACACAACGCACACAGGGATACATCATAAACAGAGACACACATCACACAGAGGCACTCATCACACATTACACAGAGGCACACATCATGCACAGGCATACATCATACACAGGCACACATCACACAGAGGCACGTGTACATCACACACGGGCACTCATCACACACACAAACACATCACACATGCAACAGAGGACATCACACAGAGGCACACATCACATCTAGCACACATCACACAGAGGCACGTGTACATCACACACGGGCACTCATCATACACAGGAACACATCACACAGAGGTATGCGTATATCACACAGAGGCACACATCACACACAGGTTACACATATTGGCACACATCCCACACAGGAACACATCATAAACAGAGGCACACATAACACACAGAGCCCAGGCACACATCGCACAGAGGGACTCATTACACAGAGGCACGTGCACTTCACACAGAGGCACACATCACACACAGGCTACGCAATTTGTCACACATCACATAAGAACACATGTATCATAAACAGAGGCACACATCACACAGAGGCACTCATCACTAAGACTACATATTACACAGAGGCACACATACAGACACACACATCACACACAATGGTACACATCACACACAGAGGCACACATCACATACACACACAGGCAACTGGTGCCGTTTATAGTTATGGAGTCCTTGCTGTGTAAAGATTCTTCACTTGATGACGAATCTGACTCAGAGCCAGAGAGGTATTCTATAAACTCTCCTGTCTGCCATAGTACCGGTACATCTGTATAATAAAACAGGAAACAATTAGCTGCTTATAGCTACCTCTCAGCGCTAGCTATATCTCGCGAATCGAGGGTACGCATATATAATCAGTGCACGTGTATGATATGATACATCACCTTCCGCAGGAAGCTGTTGTACTTGTTTAGCTTGAAGAGAACTATCGGCTTTGGATGAAGACTCCACTAGCATTTGGTGTTCAAAATATGTAGATCTACACACGTATTCCCCGCAGTAGTGATAGCATAGATATTAGAGTAGAAGGATTGGAAACGAAGCACGTGAGCCATTGAGCCCTGTACATTGCAAAGCGCGGACTCCGCGATGGTGCTAATTCGATGAAGTGACGCCTCGCCCCTCTTGAGAAGAAAGTAAGTTGAGAGCTTAGTACAATCATACGATAGCACAAAATGCGTACATTTGGGCAAACTTATTGCCATATTGATAGCCCTTTTAGAACCCAAGGTACAGAATTTGGAGGGCATACAACCGATACAACTCCCCTAAACTTTTCTTTCTTTGTAAAGAAGTAGCGCGGCCAGATTTAGCACAAAATTTTACGTACGGTGAGGTGTGTTGAAGGCGTTTAGGTTGGAGGATCTTGGAGTAACTCCACATTTTACGTTTTTGACATCGCCATGAACTAACCGACAAAACTACCCTGGTTAAGTTTTTATCTCTATTCGAACATTCTATTCTTGTTTCAGATAGCCACATCAATTCTACTTATGGTATAGTAACCATTTGCTATGTAACTAACCTCTGCGTGAAGTCGTGAAAAAAATTCAAAACGAGTGATCCATTTTTCTGATGCCCTAATATTACTAGGAATTTTTACTTTGAAGGCTATCGACAACCATTCCCACAAGTTCCCAATCTCATTGCATGGGTTTGCTTTGTTACCAAAATATTGTCTTGTGTTACCAATATATTGTCTACAAGGTTGAATATAATCATTTTTCCATATCCATGACCAGAATGTATAACAGGACCGGCCACAAGTTTCGGCTGCACTGTCCAACAAAACATAGACCAAAGTGTCTTCCAGTGAAGATTCCACTCGCAGCAATGTAATTGACGTTTTTTTGTTTAGCTGGGTTATGGGTTCCACGAAAGGAGCTGTTGCATTCGAGCACGCGGCCATTTCAAATATGATAAGCGGTCTAACATTGAGGAGTCGACGCGTGAAGCAGTGTTAATTGAGTTGAGCCCGCTTCCAATCCTTCTATTCTAATATCTATGGTGATAGTAACGTCGCTTGCCGCTAATTTTTGGAATTCGGAAGGGAGTGACTTGTATAACGTGACCCTGGCATCGTATCAATAACAGTGAGGACGCGGTACCGTTCGTCGATTAATACACGAATACCGTCACTAAACGTTTCCGTGAAATTTACGTGGAAGTCCGTCTTGATCGAAAGAGACGGGGCACCATTGCAATCCGTCTCCGGATAGCGGTTTCGCTGGTTGGAAGAGCAACAGCTTCTACCCATTTTGCGAATAGGGTCTATTTCCCGAGGTGGTCTTAGGTGAAATAGGGCCAACAAAATCAATGCCCACGTGATGTCAGGGTGAATGGACTGGAACAATTCTGGTGTTGCAATGGTCAGTTTCTGGCTATTCCTTTGACAGAGGTCACAGGTAGATATCAGTGTAAGAAACATATGAGAAATGAGAGATATTATTCAAACTTACCATACTTTTTATCCTTTATTACACCTTTCCAAAAAAACCGCTCCAAAACGCTTTGAGAAGTACGCTTGACACCCATGTGCCCAGATGTTAGATCTACATGGCATTCCTTCAAGGTGGGCACCTTTGCAAACGTATCTGACTTCATATACCTCCTGTTTGATCGAAGTCAACAATGAATGGATGCCATACAGAGCGCAATGTATATTTACCTTTTGCCCAGTCGAATTCTTTTTGGGTTTTTTGTAGAATTGAAGACCTCTCCATCTCTCAAAGTAAGTGCTGCAGCCTTTCTTCTGATGACTCTTTTTTTGTTGCTGGTACTACCCTCAGGGTACCTCCCATCAAACAAGTAAAGACTTCCCTTTTCGACCAGATCTTCATTTTCATCCGCACACATCTCTCTAGCAGTTTCTGATGTAGTTACACGTGCTTTCATACTTCTACACGGCGGTCTGCTCTCATTGAACGCGTGGAAACTAGGCCCTATGCCCCAAAATATTGAAGTGGTTGCGTCACCCCATAGCAACGAACCTAGCAACCGATGTCCTTTAGAACCAGCTGTGCACGAGGTACATGAAACGTAATCAACACCTAAAAGCCATACTAGCAGTGACAAACACCTCTGACCTTTATTGTAGGCATAAATCACGTGGCCTGGCGTTGCGAACTGTCGGCTCTGGTTCTTCGACAGCTATTGACTTACGCACGGTGAACATCGACTGCGTGTGTTCAAAAAACGATAACGACGCTCGGTGACTGAGATGGAACATGCCAAAACCACCACGGCAAAGTTAGTTGAATGTACTGTCATTTTTTCGTATAGTTTAACGGTAACGAATTTTCTGAAGTAGTTTTCAAGCCTTTGGAAATCCACCATTTTTGTGTCTTTTGGGAGTGGGCGCAATGAAGTTTGGTTTTACATTTGACTTCATGTTAATGTGTATATAGATTGACCTTGAACTGCATGAATTACATAGCTATAGTATTCTTTACTCTCTTGGCTGGAGGGGGGATGGCAGCTACCAATTGTGGTTCAATACTTAGCAAGTGTTCTTTCACTATGCACATCAGGTTCTGCATGCGGTCTTTGATAGGAGCAAATGCCAAGCCAAGTCGATTAAATTTGGCATGGATTGACTCGTCCCCTGTTCACCTAGGAGGCCAAAGCCAACATGGTTAGTATTTGCCCACTGCACAGTATGGTCCTCCAATAGGTGCATTTTAATTGGGACTGTTGCCTCAGGATATGTCCCGGAAAAAGGCCATGAACTCTTGAATAGCCTATTTAGTTGAAATGAAGCATATTGTGAACCCTACATGTACACTGAACGTTGTTTCCCTAGTGTGTGGTGCTGCATCAATGAAGTTCTGATCACATATATTGTGACATTTTCCATTTAAGGAGAGTGTGGTGATGAACTTTGACACTTGACCGGCTACCTCTCCAGATCAGTGGGGCAGTTTCTCTTGTGCCATCTTTGATATAGATGTGCACAGAGTCTGGATGTTAGGTACCTGTAAATGTTTAACTTGCATGAATTATTCACATAAACATGCATAGCACATGTACACTATCTTTAATGCCTTGTGTACATGGTTGCCTTTAATGCCTTGTGTACATGGTTGCCAATAAATGCCTCTCCCCCCCCCCCCAAATACTGCTGTCGTACACCAAATGATTGCATAGCATTGTCAAGTGTCTTGTCAAAGGGCCCTTCTTTTTCAGAGTACCCTCTTTTCACAGTTGCTGTGCATTTCGCCACTTCTGCTTCCTATATTGAACTAACTTGAATACATTTGCCTTCACAGATTTCTTTTTTTTGCAGCAGATTGCTTCAAAAAATACACAGCAAGAGGGATTTCCTCTCCATGAACTAAGGTCACATATGCTGCTACCTGCTGCAACACTTCCTGTGAATGCTGAGCAGTTTCAAGGTCTCCTTGGAGCAATGGAAGCCGACTCAGGTGTAAGTGATGGTAGTCACCAGTCTTAACATCCCTGCTGCTCTGTACAAATGTACCAAAACATCCGATAGCAGCAGGAGTATCACACCTGGTGCTGGTCTGACATGGGAGGAAACCAAGGGAACACCCTCAGAGCAACAGGGACAGTTCATAGCGCCAGATGCTGCTATCCACTCCTGGAGGCACTTGACGCACACCAGTGTACCACACTGCAGTTCCAGTGGCTGTGAGAGGATGTTGGAGCACACTGCACACTTCAGCTCATTTAGCATGAACTGGTTGTTCACGCTTTCCAAAGGTGGACTAGGCTCATGTAAGAGAACTGGAGGAGGGGCAATCTTCTCGAGATGAGCTATGAGTAAATTAGGCGTGACGCCTGCCTCACGGCCTCTACCAACTGTTGGCCTCCTCATGTGTCCACTTGAGCCTGCACGGAAGTGCTCACATACCTGAACACCATGATGTCATATGTTTACTTTTAAAAAGCAAATGTGTACTGTTTACCTTGCATTCTTGATCTGTATGTTTTTGCCATTCAAATAGGATCACTGCACATTTGTGATGCACTCCCTTTGTGATGGCACAGATGGTCCTCTCCATTGAGAGCTTACAGTGCACGTGTCCATGACAAAAGCTATTTTCAGCTCAGCTGAGAATGCCTTGCTCTCATAGCTGATACTCTTCTTTGCCCTGTACTTCGTTATCCTCTGCCCACAAACTTTGTATACATGTAGGGACAAACCACAACGTATGTCGATTATTCATGTAATTCGCTCAGCTTGTTTGTGGTCATAGAAAATTCGTTACCACTTTAGGTTTGCAAAAACGTATAGCCACATGCCTCCTGATCATCGCTGTAGTATGCTTCTATTCCAGTTCTGTCACCAAAGGCCACGTCGTCTGATTTAGTAACGCCCCTCTACTAAATACGTGCCGCGTGGCCTTATAAAACGGTATGCGCATGCAAGCTATGTGGGGTGTCAATTGTGCGCATCGAGTGGACATGCCGGGAAATGGGGTGCAGTGTGTTAGTTCGTTGTAATTTTTTAATTTGCTGGTTTTGCTGAGTCATGGTCAGCTGTTAAAACATGGATGTCTGTAATGAGGCATCATTTTAGAATGTTGTGTTAATACCGTAAATGATCTAATTGTAGACCTAGTTTCCAGCCGCATACAACCGTGTCTAAACGCATGCGCTTCGCGTAGGACCGTTTGTGGCGGGGGCGGACCAAATACATTTTGTCCGGCAGCATATTTTATCCTCCCGAATATTTTATCCGGGTTTTATCCGGTCGGATAGTATATTTAACCTATACCCTAGGATACTTTATCCGCCATAACATGTGTTGTTTGTTCGGCTTGAAAATGTCTTCGCATATGACGGTATAGCGTGTTGGTTGACTATCTCACTTTTCTTGTAAAGAGGGTGACCCTCGGGATTCGCGTGTGTATCCTGTTGGAGCTACAGCAAACGAGAAACGAAGAATACGCCATGCAGCAAGCTGCTATGTTTGTGCTGAAACAACGATTGCTGTATTACCGAGCAACAGATGCAGTGAATGAGATATGTCTCAAACGGGTGATTGCAAACGGAAAGGAGAGAACCAAGATTATTCGTGCCTGCCATGATGGCGTTGATGGTTGCCACTACGGCAGGGACAAAACGCGAGCTAAGGTAAGTGACTGAGTGACTGAATGTCGCAAAATAACGTAAGGAGTCCACTCCGGTGATCTAGCTCTTGTTTAATTTCTCTAAGCGTATCGAGTGGTGCAAAAAATGGTCTTGTACAAGCATGCCCTTGATTGCCCCAAATAAAATTGCACTGACATGCAACAGAGTACTTGTATAGAATGCCTTACAAATGGAGGACGTACTTGTGAAAAAGACCCAACATTTAGTGCATCGAACATGCATGTCTGGTAGACTTTTTGTCTATTACACCACCTTTTAACACATATGTTGCTAGATACCCATGCAATGTATTTATGGTGTTACATTGCCATATACAGTTTGCACTAGAAGTATCATAAATAGGCATGACCTTAAATTACTTTTTAAATGTATAGTTCATTTACTATTGTGTTTCTGATGTTGTTGCAGATCAGACAAACATACTGCATGGTGGAAAGGACTTAACAGAGATGTAGACCAGTACTGCAGACGATGTGATGTATGTCAGCGGGTCAATACAAAAATTGAAGGGAAGAAAGCTAACTTCACCCCATTTCAGTTCCAAGCAAAGTATGGAGTCAAATAGGCATTGATCTGATAGGTATGTATATTTAACAAGTTAACAATAAAGAAAATTCTCTAAGTGAACTTTGATGGTGTATAGGATTCCTAGGCAATGATTGTGTAAAAGGCAAGGAAACAAGGGTCTTATCAGTAATATGAGATAATGTAATAATCGTATTTTTAGCACATTTGCAGGATATGTTGCATGTGTGCAACATATAACAGTCCCTATCACCCTCAAACTAATGGTTTGGATGAGCGCACTAATCAAACACTGACAAGGGCTTTGATCACATTTTCAGAGGCTACAGAAAACTGGAATGAAAATATAGATGCAGCCTTGTATGTTTATAGCATAGCAAAGCAGGATTCTTCACAGTTTAGCCCCTACTTCATTATGAACAATCGTAACCCTCGTATGGCAATCGATCATGAATTCAGCTGCAAGGCAACCACTAATGTCACAGGCGAGAACACATGTACATATGTATGGAAGAAACTTATGGCAATCCAGGAGAAATACCATCAGAAAAATTGAACGAGCTCAGCAACGACAAAAGGCACAATACAATAAAAAATGTGGCACTCTCCATGTATGAGTAATAATGGTATTGTGCGTGTATATATTTAAAATTTTTGAAATCGTAGTTAGAGTTTTAGCTCTGGTAGGATTATTATGATGAAGAACATGCGAAACTCACATCGAATGGGAGGAAAACTGGACAAAAAGTGGCTAGGTCCTTACGAAGTTGTTGAAAGCTTAAGCAAAGGATGTTACAGATTGAAATCATCAAATGGTTCCATTTTGAAAAAAGCTTATAATAGTTTTCTTCTTAAGGAATACATGTATCTACAACCATTTGAGGTAGGTATATGTAGCTCATTTAGATTACTTTTTCCGTGTAATGATTACATGCCTTTAAGCATGCTGCATAGAATAATAATGATTTTCACCAATCCCCCCAAATTTAGGATGGAGCACAGGAAATCAGTGAGTCAATGTGTAATGGAATTAAATGTCATATTGCAGATGCAACACACATGAAGGTTAATACATTGTTCTTTCCAGATAATGATGATGATAATGATGACATTGGTTATGGTGATGATTGTTATTGTGATGATGTCGGTGAAGATAATAGTGATATTGATGATGGTTCCTGCTCATGTGGTCAAGTTGAACTTATGCAAAAAGGTACAAATGGTGATGCAGATGATGAAGAGCCATTTGATAATGATATAGGGCAGAGTGGTGATAGGCACTGTCGAGAAGCATTCCAATACAATGAACATTTACTTCATGAGCTACTATATTCACCACAACTTTTGCGCTTACTGCAATCAGGGGCAGATAGATTGTGCTGTAGAGCAGAGGAAGATGAAGAGTTTGATGTAAGTAAAGGAATGTATTTTGGTACATAAATAACTTTAATACCATTAATCTTAAATATCTCATCAACAGTGGGAATCACTTCGATTACATAATGATGAATATGCACTCAGCAAAGACACAACAGTTTCTGTTTGGATTGATTTCAGAAAATTTTATGGAGAAGAATCACTGAGAGAGGTGTGGAGATTTTGTAATTGTTAATGAAAAACATCAAACAAAGTTCAAAAAAAGTTCTCCATCCTTGATTGATGTCCAACTGGTCCACGTACAGTGATTAAAGCCACTGCTATTATGAACATTTGGATGAAATTCGAAGTCAATGCTTGTGTATGGTGGAATGTACTTTTTAATATCCCCATCTGAATTGTCAGTGGATATACGATACCAGAGATCGATGTTTTGATGATGGCGTTACAGTTGAAAAGTTGCTCTCATTGAATACTGATGGAATTTCACTACAGATAGTGATGGGTGATCAAATAGATTCAATACTATATCTACCTACTGGTAGTGAATGGCAAAATTAGAAATGTTGGTTACTTGGATTATCATTTATTTGCAGCAACTACATCAAATCTAAAGATTCTGTAAGGATTGGAATATCACAGGCTCCTTTGGCAACAGTCAGAATAAAAGGAGATGGAAACAGTTTTTTTCGAAGCCTATCACAAGTTCTAAAAGGGTCGCAAGATTACCATGAGGAAGTTCGTCTACTTGTAACATCTTATATGGTACACAATTCTACAATTCCTGAACTGCATGCATACTGGACCCAAACGAAACAATGGAATAATACCTCAAGCTAATGAGGATGCAGTCGAGGAATGTATGGGCAACAGAAATGGAAATTATTGCAGCTGTGTCCATGCTGAGTACAAAAATTTACTGTTTTTCACCATCTGGGGTCACCTTCAAATGGCTAAGACACTCTACAAAGGTGGCATCAAGCAGAATGGGTGAAGAAGAGTCCATTTATGTAACAAACATAAACAGTCATTTTGAAATTGTTAGGAAAATGTAATTTTACAGTGAATCTCAATTTTTGCATATACATGTTTTATGAAAAATTAAATTATTTTAATTATTTTAAAAGAATAATACATGTAACATTATATGCGTTTATACATCACATGTACATCCAGGATAAACAAATTCTATATAGTGTAGTAAATACAAGTAGGATAAATTATCCTAGGATAGTTTATCCTAGGGTAGGATAGTATGTACCAGGGTAGGATAAAACGTACAAGGACATAATATCCGGCCGGATAAAATATCCTATCCGGGCGGATAAACTATCCCGGGATAAACTATCCCGGGATAAACTGTACCGCAACACCGGACCAATTATTTCGTGACAGTTCTGCGAACGAGATGGAAGAATCGTGTGAAATGTGCGCCAATGAAGCGCTGATAAATAACAGAAGAATATTGCATAGTACTTCAGCAGGGGACTTGGTTCCGTATCTGCCTAGTTCTGTGCGTGCTACATTGTATAAGACTGAATGTGTTTGTTGGCTTTGTATATGCTGCTTTAATTTATTGAAAATATATGGAAAGTTAAAGCAGCACTTGGATGATGTAGAAAAAGAAATTAAGTCATGTGTTCAAAGTGGAGAAGGAATGGAGCTGGTTTCTATGACACAGCATATTCCTCCTCACTTCCAACAGCCACATCCTCTGCCACAACAACCATTCCCACATCAGACACAGCCTCACTCCCAACAGCCACAATCCCTTCCTTAGTGAGCGCATCAACCTGGTCCTTCATCAATGCCCTTAGCGGGGGACTAACAACTACCAAGATCGATCCACTCCACCCCCTTCGCCTGTCAAAATTGCTGGCAAACTGAAAAGCCAATAGCACAACGACTTCCCGACTCAGTCGGAAGTCTGACGAACACATCCTGACCCTTCACAAAACTTTCTATAACCAAGCGGCTCTGAAGTAACGCTATCGTAGCCAAGTTCCCGAGCAGCTAAACATATTATGTCGACGTCCATGTTGAGCACGTGACTTTCATGTGTGACATGCAAATCACCGCATACCTGCAATTTGATTGTACCGTTGAAATTCCAACGGCGGGACTGCCCACTGGTCACAAAAAAGTAAGCAATTTCTCCAGACCCTTTTTCCGCGTAGCGGTGATGTAATCCATCCGCAGCTGCAGTTTGAGGGTCTGGGTACGAGACTACGTTAGGGCGCGGCGTGCATTTTGTAACACTGTGTTTAATGAACCAGCAGACCTACTAAATACGTTGTGCTCAATATTGTAACAAGAAATGTAATTATAACCCTAATCTAAGGCTTGAAACCGGTTGTGCCGGAGCTCCGGTTAACCGATCGCGAGAATTAAATAACCGCCTCAACCGGTTCTATTTCAGCTAAATAACCGCTTCAACCGGTTGTTAAAATATTCAGCAACCACAACCGACCGGTTGATATTTTATTGAGGAGTTGCAAGTGGCGTCACATCCGTCTTACATCTACCAATAAAGCTGGGCGCGAGAAAACAATAAGCGGACGAAAGCGAACAATGGAGAGATTCATCTCTTCATGGTGATACTTATTGGAACATTGTCCAGCAAAATCACCCCTATGATACTATCAAATTTTACAGGACAAGCATAAGAAAAGTAATGCTCGAATTGAAATGTATGGCTAATTATAAATTCAGTACCCTATAACTTTATGATGGATAGCCCATGGTAAGGACCATTTGCTTGAAACTCTTTGGAGTTCACGGAAATTTTGAAAACTTGAAAAACTATCCAGAAGGGTGACTTTGCTGGACACTAGCAACAAGGGGACATTCTTAGGGGTACGCCGCGGACCATCTTTCTTGCCATGTTGCAAAGCCCGAGGTTGTGCTGGTTTAACTTTTGGTCCATCGATTATGCATAAATAATCGATAATTAATTGTTAAATCGGCAATAATCGGTTGTTTTAAAACGAACAACCTCAACCGACACTGTGTAAAAAGGGTTGTTATACTCGCCTGTATAACATTGTTATACAAGTAGTTATACAGTATTTGTTATACACATTGCGTATAATTGTGTATAACTGTGTATAACGGCAGTGTGTGCTAATCAAAAAACCACAGTGTAAATAAGGGTTGTTATACAAGCCTGTATACAAGTATCTCATTTTGTACAACTATGCTAATTACATTCTACCGATCCGCGAGGGCGTAATTCGTTGCATACAAGTTAATGCTATTGTAGCTATTAACAATTTAATGCCTGCTTTCGAGGGGGGGGCAAAAAAAAAGTTATAGACACCATCCCAAAAATTCTTAAAATCAAGGTCCAGGTCAACCCCCCCCCCCCCCCTCCGCCTACGAACACGCCCTTTTTAGACCACGCCCCTTAAAATCATTACGTAATCGACAATTGACCGCACCTCTATTAATAATAAGAATGCAATCGCGCACAAACTTACATAGATACACTATATACTACACATTGCCGCATTGCTCTTATAAATAGTTGTAGTTATTCCCATTCCTCTCGCATTAACTTGCTCCAAAACAAAGAGATCCGAGGCTCCATTAGCATGTCCGTCTTCAGAAGCAAGAATTCCTCTTCACTTCTATTTACAAGCATCATGCTCACCTTCTACTTCCACTTCCACACCCACAATCTCTTCTGCAGATGTGGAAGACGGACTCGAAATAGGTGTTACGGGTTGCACAGCAGCTGCTGTAGCATCACTTACTTGCAAACACGTGTCTTAACAACGAAGTTATTTTTGGCTGACTAGCGCTAGCTTTTACCTTAGCAGCAACCGCTTTACAACTCTTGGATTGTTGATGCTGTCGTAGATTGATCTCGTCTATCAGCGGTATTTGAAGCTATACGTTGCAACGATCGCAAATAGTTATATTCATGATGAAAGTGTGTGGTTTTGCAAATTAGCCTCAATCACGTGATAAGTACAGTTGGCCCTCAGTGGCCCTCACCGGCTAATTTCCGTACAAATAATAATTATAGAATCGCGCTACTGGGCAGATAGTTGACTTAAACCAAATCTTCGCACGCATAAAAAACCTATGGACACTACGAACTGTATGATGTTGTCCGCTATGTTGCAAAAAAAAAAAAATTCATAAATGTTATGAATTTTTCAAAAAATTCATTTAAGGCATAGACCCCCCCCCCCCCCCCCCCCCCCCCCCAAACTTTGACACCTCATAACTTTTTTTCCTAGACCCCCCTGCAAAAAATAATAGCATATTTGTGATGCTCTCAATGAGCTCTTCAAAGTTGGGGGATGGTGTCTTCCACTTTGTTTTTTGCCCCCCCCCCCCCCCCCCCTCGCCTGCTTTCTAAATAATCATTGTACGCGTAATGACGGAATAGAATTTGGAAACCAAGCGTTTGAAAAAGCGTTAGTGAAGACGCGCGAACTGCGTTCAGACGAATCTACTTTTGTATGGACAACTTTACCTTTCTCGCTTGGTAAGGGGTTGAACTACTTTCTTTCGTTTCCTTTTTAACATCGTATTGTTCCTAGTTGCGATCGCGCAATTTGAATCGCCATTTTTTAGGCACTTCAAGGCCATTCGATCCTGTGCGTGTTTTGTGCGTTCTACTTTTCGTTATGTAAGTTTGAAGATGCTGAGAACTGTTGGAAGACACATTGGAGTGGTGAAACTCGTTCCGTTGCGCGTAAGTAGTCGTTTGGATTATAATTACGTGGTTTTGAAAGAGTGAGATAGTTAAAAACTCAGTTGTGGCTCCTGTCAGTTGTTTGTGTGTGCCGTTTTCTAGATTCAATGTACTTGTGCTTTTCTGAAGTCCATTCGATTTAGAGCACAATTTAATCTATTGTTGCCTGTGTCTGTGTCCATAGTCACCTGATATGTGTGCAATGTTGCTAGTCTGTGTGTATCAGTGTTCAAGTTGTCTACATCAGTGTTGCTTGGTGTTTGTGCATCAGTGTTGCTTGGTGTGTATGTGTGTGTGCATCTGTGTGTATACATCAGTGTTGCTTGGTGTGTGTACATCAGTATAGCTTAGTGTGTAGTTTCTATGTGTGTGTATGTGCATCAGTGTTGCTAGGTGTGTGTACATCAGTGTTGCTTGGTGTGTATGTCTGTGTGTGTACATCAGTGTTTGCTAGGTGTGTGTACATCAGTGTTTGCTAGATGTGTGTGCATCAGTGTTGCTTGATGTGTGTACATCAGTGTTTGCTAGGTGTGTGTGCATCAGTGTTGAGTACTACTAAGTGTATATCAGTGGCACTAGGTGGTACATGTTTGTGTTCGCACATAAGGTGTGTGTGTGTGTGTGTGTGTGTGTGTGCACGCACGCTGGTGCGCGCATGTGTGTCTGTGTGTCAGTGAGAACATGTATGTGTGCATTTGGTGCATGTGTTCATTGTATGCCCCGGCAGCCTCCCAGCACTCCCCGGTGCTTCAGGAGAGCTTGTACACATGTGTTAGTGTGTATGTGTGTGTACACGTGTGTGTTAGTGTGTGTATGTGTGTACACATGTGTGTTAGTGTGTGAATGTGTGTACACGTGTGTGTTAGTGGTGCATGTGTGTGTACATGTGTGTGTATGTGTTTGTAAATGTATGTGTCTGTGTGTGTGTGTGCATGATAAGTGTGATGTGGTTTAGTAGACATTACTAGGTGATGGAGTTGGTGTTAGAGTGAGTAGGAACGTTAAATACTAAACCATCTGGTCATGTGTCAAGCACAGATACAGCGTACTTGATGCACAGATTACCTACATGTAGCTTGATGTAGGGTACATGGTCAATGTAACAGGAACATAGAACCAGTGAGAGTCTAGAATATGCATATCTTGATCTGTGACCCTGACAAGGCCATTATGGAAGGGCCCAAAAACATGTAAATATATGCATGTGCATGTGTACACATCTATACATGCACGCATATACATATGTGCTGGGAGGCTGCCGGGGAATGCTGGGAGGCTACCAGGGAGTGCTGGGAGGCTGCCGGGGAGTGCTGGGAGGCTGCCGGGGAGTGCTGGGAGGCTGCTGGGGAGTGCTGGGAGGCTGCCGGGGAGTGCATATAATCTCACAAGCCGGCCATGGCGCACAAAGGGTAACAATAATAGGGAGGACAAGGCTCCCGCCCACCTAAGGCCACGAGCCTGAGTAACCGCAAGCCTCTGCCCACAAATACTGATAGGGAGTTACTAGAGCCCTGTTAAACTCTGTTTAGCTCCCTAAACAGTATCCTAACACACACTTAAGCACACATACACACAATAACACACGTGTACACACATATACACGCACTAACACACACACAAACACACAATAACACACGTGTACACACATATACACACACTAACACACACACACAAACACACACATGTGTACACACATATACACACACTAACACACACACACAAACACACACATGTGTACACACATATACACACACTAACACACACACACAAGCACACACATGTGTACACACATGCGCACACTTGAAGAACATACGTATGTTGCTGTGCTCCGTTGGTGGGTATGGCTGCTTTGCCACACCCCATATGAGGCTACCAGGGGCATCCTTTCCAATGGGGAGTGTTGATGGGCTAATTGTAGGCTGTTTGCACTGACTGAAGTGTCATTGCTTTGGTGCGAGTTTATAGTTCACTGTGTGTAATTTTTTTTACTGCCAGATAGACCCCGACCTCTTTGCTGCCTGGGTAATATGTTTTGGCGCCTAGCTGTATAGGGCTTTTGAGCACTCTTACATGTGGTTGTATTGAGAAGAACAGTATGATTTCTTATTTATTTCTGTTATACACTATGTGTGTGAGTGTGTATTATGTGTGTGTGAGCATTGCCTGTAGTTAAACACATCCATGATGTCAAATAATCAAAGCAACATGTACTGTACTAATGGGTTGTATCTGTAGTCACTCCCGTACATTCATCTACTAGCTAGGGTCTTGAGGAATTAACAATGGAGGGCTATCCCCCCCCCCAAGTGCATGACAACATACACACATACATTAGGTCCTTCTAAAAAAAGTCACAAACACTAAGTGCACAGATGGCAGTACACATACACATGCATACACATCTACACACACATGCACAAATTGTAACCAGATTTTCAATACTGTAGTCTTCATCAAAATTGTATGTATGGTATGTTTGCATGGTGTGATGTCTTAATATATTTTTATCCTGCTAGGATCAAGCCTTACATTAATGGAAACTGGGAGATTTGATGTGAACTTATATTTGTTGTATTATTACATCTGTACATGTACATGTTGTCAACCTGCACTTGTGAGATGTAAATGAACTTTTCCATATATGTACATGTCATGTTAATGTACATTTACACATGAGGGGTGTGGCCATATCATATGACCATTATAAAAAAGCAAGTTTGTGAGTACTTATAGCAATGACACAGTACACTTCTATACATCATGCTATCACCAGTCCCTGGTGTGCATCTGATAGAGTCAAGTACATCAAATGAAATCAGGATAACGGCCACGGCCAGACCTGTGTGCATCAGATTGAATCATCAGGCTATCTTGATTGTATCTGGTCGCTACCAAGACACTATTACACTAAAGTTAATAAGATTCAATTTGATGCACACTGGCTGGGTCAGGTCGCTAACATGTTTCTAATTGATGCTCACCAGGGTCAGCTGGTCGATACCACAATCCTATCAGCTGCACACCAGAGACTGGCCAATAGCATGACTTTATTTGATGCACACCGGGTCTGGCCGCTAATATGATTCTATCTGATGCACACTGCTACAGTGACAGGATTGCCGCTAGCATAGCTATAGTTAAAACTACAAATCAAGTCATGGTAGTGGAATCCCTGGTGTGCATCAGATAGAATCATGTTAGCGACCACACCCAGTGTGCTTCAAATAGAATCAGGATAGCGGCCAGACACAGGTTTGTATTGAATTGAATTTTTTTGTATCAAATAAAGTGGCAGTCCCTGGTGTGCATTTAATAGAGTCATGGTGGCTGGTGTGCATCAAATAGAATCATGTTAGTGGCCAGACCCGGTATTCTGATGTGCATCAAATAAGTCATATGTCTGTAATAAGTTGCTTTTGAAACCCAGATTTGGAACAATTACAGCGTACGAGACTTCCATTTCAAATGAATGTAACGCGCATGCGTAGACTCTTCAAAGCCACATGCAGGTATGGCGTCATCGTCGGGAAATCTACTGCAACTAACCGTACGTTCCTATCAGCCAGAAGAAGTATCTTGCGTAGGTCTTCAAGTAAATTGAGGAACTAGTGGCTAATTCCCAGGTTTCTTCTCGAACAGATCCCTGAGCAACGATAGCGTCACAGCAGAACCTATCAGTCGATATACTAGTACCATGACGACGAAGAAGACCGCGCCGAACCTTAGGTCCTAGGTAGCATGGCGATGATGTTTGCACTACTCCTGCAGGAGAATCATTTTCAGTAGCGGATATGTATAACAATTAGTAAGAGAGGTTGCGACCAAAACTGTCTCAAAGCGATGCTGTAACATCAACTCGATAGAGAAGGACATCACTTTCTGTGCAGGTACAGTAACGTTATATCGGCTTATTGTTTTTTTCCTTCTTACTGAGGAGAATCAGCTGAAGTCTCAAGAAGCGTAAGCAGTGTGGCTTTGTATTGGTAATGGGAGTTCTTTGTTCTCAGAATCTCAAGCGTCCATAACGCTGAAGTGATGTCTCCGATATCAGCATAGAAGAGGTTGAAGGTATACTTGTTGTCGGTTAAAGGTGTGAGTCCTATCATTTTTGCTATGTAGTTGGTATAGCGAACTACAACCGGACTCTGAAACGCATTCCAAATGAAGCCGATTTAAAAGAAGGGCAGGCAATCCGAGCACAACTAGGTAAGCGCTCGATTTCAAAAATGTTGTACGTGCGTTTCTAGTCTTAGTTTTACACACTATAGCTATGGGAGCGGCGATCCGCACAAGTAACAGATTATGCAAGAAAAGGATGTACTGAACGTGTCGGAACTGGACAGTGGGACGATGCTAAGAGGAGATCGGAGGAACTAAACGCGTTTTTGGACACACTCGGGAGAGCAAAACAAGGCGCCACGGAAGGAGAGACAATTGGGCCCACCGCGCTCGGAAATTTCCTGATGGCCTTTCCACCTGCATGGATGCTTTACCGTCGCCGAATGAACTCGTTCTCTGTTGATTGTTTTTTTTTTTGTTCCCTGTATATACTTTCTATTTACTCGCTTATAACAGATTATATCTTTATGGAAGAGGCCTGGAAACGAGGAAATGCAGGAAATGAGGGACTAATTCAAAATTCATAATTATGTTATACACTGTGTTATACTCTTTGCTATTGTTATGCATATTGTTATTCATTGTTATACTAAATGTTATACAGAAGTTATACACAGTGTTATACTATAGTTGTTATACGCAACTGTGTATAGAGTATCCATACGCAAAGTTATACACATGCGGATAACACGTGTAAAACGTGTGCATAACACATGAATACACGCGTTATACAGTACTGTATAACAACCCTTTTTACACAGTGCGACCGGTTATTTTTTTAAACAATCACCTTAACCGACCGGTTTTTACATTTTAATAACCTCTTACAACCGGTTTTTTCTAAACTAACAGGTTTCAAGCCTTACCCTAATCGGAATGGGTAAAGAGTGCCTGATATTGTATGCATAATTTGTGATATGAGGATGATTATTGTGTATGCACATAATTTATTATTTTTCTGAAAATCATAACCAATCCAGCCTTCCTGCACATCTGATGGATTTGGTGCGTATCTCTTATACTGACAAGGATTGATATAAGAATATTGCTGTGTAAGAATGGTAGGTGTGTGAGGTAAGGTTTATGCATCACATCAGTTATTTGAAGAGTAAGTGTTCTTATTTCAAACATATCACTGGAATTAATTTTTTGATTATATGTTTTATTTAAACTCCTAATGGCCATTCCAAAAGATCGCATGGATTTTCCACTAATTTTTTAAAATGATTGCTTAGAGCTTAGAACAACTATTTTATCTTTGGGCTCTAGTTGTGAAGTGATCTGTGTTAGCTTGCCCTGATAGACATTAATAAAGTCAAGTATGATGTAAAACTTTACTTCTTGCCACCTGCCTATTCTCATTTTTTGATCCTTTAAACACATAGTACTAGGTACGGTGCATGTCTGTTGCTAAGGCCAAGATGTAGTAATTTAGTCAACCAATTTCAAAGCTTGATGCGTGGCCATGGTGCATGCTGCAAAGATCAGACACACTTACACGCTAGTCTGGCGTAGCACAGCCACGCTTATTTGCAGAGGGTATGCTATGCCAGATTACTTATACGAGTACAGTTCACTGTCCCGTTCAGCTATAGGGTAGCAGTACTAGTAGAAGCGGGCAGTGGTGCAGCGGTCAGCTATTATCGATCCGGTCACGTTCACGGCTAACCGTACCGGATCCAAATAGTCACGTTGGCGGACGAACAGTGACCGTTGGCGGTTTGACGGTTGGCCGCCTGGATTCAAGCCGATATCCAGTCCAAACTAACAGCACGAATTAACCATCGTATTTATATTTAACGTTACTCTTCCACTCTGCCAGCATACATCCGCCATCTCTTGCGGTTAGCTTTAGCTGAGAAAATACCCTTTCAGAGTGAGCATTGGACATCGGAATGGGTAAATCTGTACTTTAGCGGGGCTAGCAGAGTAATTTGAAGGAAGTTAGCTTCATGGTCGCTCCACCATTGCATGACGTCATTAACGCGCCAGTTCAAGCATAGAGCGCTTGAACTCATCTTCTATGCTGTCCCTCGTGCTCCTGTGTGCCACCCCAAGGATCTCTTTGTTAGCAGTACATGGCTGCAGCAGAATGCATTGATGCAGTTCAAATTATCACATGTAAAGCCAACATATTGATTTACGTCAAAAATGCAATGTATTGTGATTGGGAACAGCATCTTACTTGGTGGTTCTTCTGAAACTTCTGCAGAATCTGCACAATCAACTACAGTGTTCTTCAGGTCGATCAGACCTTTTCGCGGCAGGACTCAGGCCAAACCCAGTCGGCATTGGCTCAACAGTCAGAACTGGGAGGAAACGATAGTACACTAGAAAGCCAAAGGCAATTGCACGAATTAAAACAGCGTTACTCACAGAACTAAAATCAAAGCAGCAAATGAAATCCAAGCAACAAAATCCAATCCACAAAATCCATTAATTTTATTCCAATAAACAGTGATATACTGAGTATGCGGGGACATGTATTCTAAAAATTTAACTACCCGGCAGGAAAACGGTGTCAGAGTACGTCTTGTTATCGAATTGTCACTTCGGTGTATGAATACTGCATTGTGTCCATTCTCACAGATTCCCAGTCCTCAGTCATCCAACAAAATTTCTTAATGTCTGACCGGCAGTTGACCGTCAAAGTTTTTGACGGTCCCACCTCAATAGGCTGACGGTTAAATGGTTCGCGAACTAATTCAATTATTCACTTTTCCTGACGGTCACGGACGCGGTCAAGCCAACCGTATTGCCTAGTTTGACGGTTTTGACGGTTGGCGGGCGAACCGCGGCATCACTGGAAGCGGGCCAGGATTGAACGTGTGTTGATCATAGATAAGGGGCCGTTCATAAATTACGTCACACAAATTAAGACTGTTTTGGACCCCCTCCCCCCCCTCCATCACAGACCGTCACAATAATTCCTCCCCCCCCCCCCCTCTCAATTACGTCACATTGCCCCCCCCCCCCCCCCCCCCCCCCCCCCCCCACCCACCCACCTACGAATAAGCTTTAAGCGTGCAATTATAATTAGAAGTTTCGTGCCGTTAATGCGCAACCAAACTTAAATGAAACAGTTATTGCATGCGGGTCATGCATCCTCGCCAGCATCTTCTACCCACGGACACTGAAGGTGCTTCTCCAGCAAATAGACATGCATAGCCGTTTCAGTCCTTATTTCAGGGGGTACCAGAACTCCTTCGAGATCATCAAGCGATTCAGGGCTGAATGCTTTATAAGCACCATCCACAACCCTTTCAATGTCACTGGAATCCTCCTCTGTCAGGTCAACCCCTTGTTTTGCAATAAGACGTTCTAAGGCGTTGCCTTGACTTTGAAAGAGAATGTAAAGCTTTGGCAACACTTTTGAGCCGCAGTCTAAGCTTGTGCGCACTAAGCCAGCGGTAGTTTGCATGGCTTTGGTAGGTTATGCTTAGTGTCTCCTTTTGTGGTGAAGTGATTGCCTTGTGCTTTGAATATATTGCTCATAGTGTACATCTGTAGCTGTGACATGTAACACATTGCTCATCTGTGGTATTCAACACAAAAAATGAGCATGCATTGTGTCTTATTGATCCAGTTGCATCAATGAAGACTGGTAAAGTGGTGTTCCTACTTCGTAGTATGTCCTGTACTGTTTCCACAAAATGCATATCAGAATTTCCAGTAATGAGTTTCACGAGGAACTACTGCTCCAGCAATAGTGATTTGCCAGTCCAGTTGACTGAAAACGGTTAAACATTTTGTTACAACTGGTAATTTAGGGGAGTGAACTGCATGTAGGCTAGTTGCAAGATATCATCTGTAGCACTCATTACCCATCCTACAGGTAGGATGGCCAGCTGTGTAATCTCATTATAAAGTGCTCTTGGATTTAATGGCCCTGGAATGATCACAGTATTGTTTAATGATATATGCTTGAATTTGAATGATTGTATAGGCAGTCTGCTTTCTGAATGGATGGACGCTCCAACTGACGCTCCAGCTGACTTTCCAGAAAGTAGGGGGCGATATGATGCCTCTTATAATGTTTGGAAAAATCCTTCTTTCTTTTCTTCACTTTAGGTGCATTCGATCTGTAATTATTCAGTGTTATTTAAAGTGCCCGTTAAAGATAAAGAAATACGCATACACTTGCGATGCGATATACCACCACAAAAAGGTTACTGCCCTACAAATTTATAATCCCGACCTACAAAAAACTATGGGGGATGTGATGGATCACTTAGTTACACCAGCCTCCCTTACAGGACCGAACCAGCCAGCCCACAAAACTAGCACTTTGTCGAGACGAATTCATTATTATCTGCCAAACGCAATGTCTCTAAGACTTGAGAGAAGAACTCGACCTATAAACCTCCATGGGCTACATGACAAAATTATTGCGATAAAAATTGACCCATTTGTACGGAAACAAGCCGGCGCACAGAGCCGCCACGTGCCGAATAATGATTTCGACAGAAACAAACAAGGTCAAAACTATACAAATGACAGAAGTGCTACATATCTGTACATAACAAACACACAAAAGCTTAGTACAGCAGCTACAAACCTCTTAAAAGGCTAAAGAAGCCTAAGTTTTGTTACTTGGTCGGGGTACGAGGCAAACGAGGATGGTGACAAAATTTTATACGTGCGGGTTTCCAATCCATGTAATGTTAATAATCCTTGGATCGATTAAGATCTTCTACATCTGTTGTTGCAGCAGCAGAAAAAGTTCAACAGTCTCAGTAAGAAAAGTAGTATGCGTTGGCATAAGATTTGCACTTCATATCCAGTATTCGTCTTCAGCAGCATATGGGCAATTTTAAAACTTCCATCTACTCGTCTTTTACGAGATTACACACATTGGACAAAGTTTCAAGTTGGTATCAGTGCTTCATCTGTACAATGTTTGATGAAGAAGATGATTCATGAAGGTCTGAATCCTGAAGGATTGAAAGTAGGGATTATTATAGATGAAATGAAGATCAAAAGTGGATTAGTTTTCAGCAAGTCGTCAGGAATGCTGTTGGGGTTTGTTGACCTTGGTGATGTGAGCAATACACTGATGCAGTTGGAAAATATTTTAACAAAATCAACATCATGTTTGCCTGCTGCGGAATTAGCCACACACATGCTTGTTGTTATGGTTCGTGTTATTACACGACCATCCTTTTCATTTCCTATTGCACAATTTCCAACTGCAAATTTGACTGGAAATGAGTTGTATCCAATAATTTGAGGTACAATTGAAGCTCTAGAACTAAACAATTTGCAAGTGGTCTCCATCAACAGTGATAGTTCCAACCGTAAATTGTACAGGATGAGCGCTACCAAAGGTCTCCCTGTTCCTTATAAAGTTGAAAACCTTTCAGGCGATCACAGAGTATCTATTTCATTTGCGATGTTCCTCATCTGATCAAGACAACGAGAAATTGCATGAGTAATTCTTTTGCACATTCTAACAGTCGCAAATTGAAGGTAAGTGTGAGTATGTAATTAATGTCAGGTTAATTAATTTAATTTTTGCATTATAGAAAAATGGAAAGTACATCAGTTGGCAGCACATTGTAAAGCTGTATAACATAGAACAATTCATTTCATCCAGGAATAAAACTTTGTCACAAGCTTACAAATCAGCACATATGGTTAACATCATTTGCCAAAATGAGAGTATGTCTGGCAGCTCAGGTACTGTCTTAATATCAGTTTATTGTGCTTTGATTCTCATTGCTATATTTCAGGTTCTAAGTTCATCAGTAGCAGATGCTTTGACACTTTTAGATGAAGATGAAACTATGGAAACAAGGAAATTTATCAGGCTTATGGACAAGTTCTTTGACTGCCTGAATGTGCGTAATACATTTCATGGCACTACCACAAGAAATGAGAATTTGCATCCATACACCAAGTGCAATGATGAACGGCTGAAGGTGTGTGATAGATACATATATAAAGTTATGTATAGTTAATCTATCCAATAGTGGCTAAAGGAAACATTTCTTGGTTACTTTGATGAATGGGAAAAAGAGGTGAAGTCGCTTCCAGCTGGTACAGTTACCAAAAATGAGAAGGCAGCAATGAAGCTAAGCAAAGAAACTGTTGAAGATCTAAGAATCACAAGTAAGACTGCTGTGAAAGTTCATGCAGTATGAGATTTTCATTTTTCATCCTAGCTATGTCTTTGACTGAGTTGATCCCAATTTTGCTAAGTGATGATGACTGCAAGTATCACTGCGCCACAGCATTTAGTATGCAGGGTTGTGCAGAGTCTGCATACTAACCATATGCAGATGAGTATCATTGAAGTGTTCATATGCAGACGTCTGCATATGAACACTTCAATGATACTCATCTGCATATGGTTGGTATGCAGACTCTGCACAGCTCTGCATACTAAATGCTGTGGCGCAGTGTATATACTTAGCGAAGTATTTAGCCAAGACCCGCTGGAGATTAATTTCTCACGACAGCGCCATCGTGGCGGAAACTGTGACAATCCCAATGCACAGCAATTTTTGGACAATACATCTACTCTCATTCAACAAAGGCATGTGTACAAAGACATCAAAACAATGAATATTACAGCACCCCATACACCAGTACCTGCCACGCAACCACTTCCTAAAAGAAAACGAAACATTCATAAAAGTTAACTTAAGTCATCACTGTCCTTTGTCTGTTCCTATATTTTTCAATGTTTTTCTTGTGCCCTTTCTATCAGTCTTTGCAAATTGTTCTACCCAACCTTTTGCAAATGCATGCACACGAATTGTGCACCAAAGTGTGGCTACTTCATCCAGCAAATCCAACTTCCAAGGATTATCTTCAGGAACCAGCATGTTCCACATTTCAAGTAAAGATGCTGACTGATGGACATCAGAATGTATAACAGTATATATGTTTTCAGTTGGAATGAGTTCAGTAGTCAAGTGATTTCGGACAACTATCTCTATCGCTTCCATAACATTTTGCACCTGCAAAAAAATATACACAAAAATTATCAATGTAAAGGACGTAAATGCTATATATTACCTCGTTGCTTATCTTACACAATCCACCTCGGTCTCTGCTGAATCCATTCATCGGTGTACCTCTCTATTGTACTAACATCCACAGCAGTAGGTGAAACATTAAAAGAATCCAGCACATGAACAAACCATTTGTACTTCTTATATATCACAGATGCATTGCTTATTTTTCTGCCAAATTTTTTTCTAAGTTTCATCATAACATATCCAGCCATGTATCTAATAGCATTTTTTTCTCGCAGTGATATAGTTTCAACAGGGGTTGCAATTGGTGCAACTGCGTTTTTAACTTCAAACTGCGCTTTGCTTTTTCAACAATGAGTTTCATACATCTACTGATAAATAACTGAAAAGCAATAGATGCAGTAAGCTTGTAGAAATGCTCTAAAAGCGGTCTAGACAGCCTAGTTAGTTGAAACTCACCCCATAGCTTGTCTTGCGATCGGGAGCTTGGTATCTCATCAAATAATTGGCTTTTATACAAGCACCCTTGCAAGATTTTCACCAATATGGTACAGAAGTCAGCAAACTCGCTTTCGTTTACTTTCATTGCATCGATTATCAACAGCATTGTAGATCCTCGCAGAGACGTGACAACTATTTGATCTCCTTTAATGAGAGATAGCGCTTCCATGCCCAAACTCAGACAAAACTCTGGCGTTAGTGGCGTACACTCCCGTGCACCTCTGTCTTCACCGTTCGTCTCATCTAGCTCTGAAGCAGCCATGGCAATCATGAATAATTCATGCGAAACGAGGATCGCGACACAAATTTTTGCGGTTTCCAATCCATGTAATGTTAATAATCCTTGATCGATCCAGTCTGCCTGTTCCAGGCGGTTCTCCTCGTATGCAATTATTGCCATCAATTCTCTCTACCTCCTGGCAGCACTCCGCTACGCACAATCGACTACTTCAAAGGTCTATAATAATTTTATACACGCACGCTTTAATACCCAAAAGGCAAGAATACACTGAGCTCAGACCGGGCCCTGTAGATTTGAGCGGCCCGATCAGTATAATGGAGCCTTTTACAGGGCCTTATTTGTGCGCCTGTTCACATAGAAAAATACACTGTCACCATATCTTAGAGCAATAATGTTACCCAGGACAATGAATTTTAATTAAAAATGTGACATCACGCCATCCTAACCCCCCTCCCGTCACAAACCGTCACAATTGGCCAGACCCCCCCCCCCCCCCCCCCCTTTTGCGTGACGTAATTTATGAACGGCCCCTAATTATCTATGGGCTGAACAAAGACAGGCTGCATGCATTTGGTCTGGACACGAGACTATCCCGCCCAGTGATGTCGCGGTTCGCCCGCCAACCGTCAAAACCGTCCAAGCTAGGCGATACGGTTGGCTTGACCGCATCCGTGACCGTCAGGAAAAGTGAATAATTGACGAACCACTTAACCGTCAGCCTATTGAGGCTATAAAACCGTGGGACAGTCAAAAATTTTGACGGTCAACTGCCGGTCAGACATTAAGAAATTTTTGTTGGATGACTGAACCTGTGAGAATGGACACAATGCAGTATTCATACACCGAAGTAGTCTCGTACCCAGACCCAACTGTACGTAACGATGATCATCGCTTACAGTATGACATCACGTGATGTCATACTGTAAGCGATGATCATCGTTACGTACAGTTGGGTCTGGGTACGAGACTAACACCGAAGTGACAATTCGATAACAAGACACCGTTTTCCTGCCGGGTAATATTATATTTTTATTTACACGAGTAACAAAATAAGAATAATTTCTACGCGCGCGGTTGAGTTCTCTCGATTTCTCTATCTACCGGTACTCGCTTCTTGGACCAAGCTCTTTTTGTTACGATTGGTACGTATAGGCTGGCCACCTCACGGTACTTGCCATCTTACTTGCCATCTTTGGCTGAAACCGATACGATGCACGCACTGGGTGCGCATTCATTGGAAGACATCCTTCCAGATGGTTGGACTTTGCGATCGGGTGAAGGGGCTGAGGAGTTGACTTCGGGAGTGGCCACGAAAGGAGAGGAATCCCCTCTGCTGATTAAGGCTACGCAAGAGGAACAGTACCCCAAGGCTGTCTCTGACGATTACGTGGATCTTCCGACGTCGAACGAGCATTGTCTGGGCATCTAGTGAAGGATGGGTGTAGTGTGCGTATTATGGTGTTGTATGTTAATTTTATTATTACACTATTTATAAAATACAGTATATCACTGTTTATTGGAATAAAATTAAAATTAATGGTTTTGTGGATTGGATTTTGTTGCTTGGATTTCATTTGCTGCTTGGATTTTAGTTCTGTGAGTGACGCTGTTTTAATTCGTGCAATTGCAATTGCCTTTGGCTTTCTAGTGTAGTATATGTACTATCGTTTCCTCCCAGTTCTGACTTTTGAGCCAATGCCGACTGGGTTTGGCCTGAGTCACACCGCGGGAAGGTCTGATTGTGCAGATTCCGCGGAAGTTTCAGAAGAACCACCTAGGGTAGTGCTGTTCCCAATCACACTATATAGCATTTTTTTGCAATTGACTTTGACGTAAGTCGCTTTACACTGCTAATTTCAACTGCATCAATGCATTCTGCTGCAGCCATGTACTGCTACCAAAGAGATCCTTGGGGTGGCACACAGGAGCGCGAGGGACAGCATAGAAGACGAGTTCAAGCGCTATATGCTTGAACTGGCGCGTTAATCGACGTCATGCAATGGTGGAACGACCATGAAGTTAACTTCCTTCACATTACTCTGCTAGCCCCGCTAAAGTACTGATTAACCCATTCCGGTGTCCAGTGCTCACTCTGACACAGCTAAAGCTGACCTCAAGAGATGGCGGATGTTTGCTGGCAGAATGGAAAGAGTAACGTTAAATATAAATACAATGGTTATCGGAAGTTTCGTTAGAAACTTCCATATAGGATTTGACCCCGGCTATGAATATAATTAAAAATACGCGACCCGTCTGTAACAAGACTCCCGATGATCGGATCGTTTAGCTTGTTCTAGCAATCGATCTATAAGTAAAAAATGAGCAGTTTCGTTTTTGTTTCATGTTGTTGAACAGCGTGGTTGTAGAGAACAAAAGGGTACTGTCCGTCCTCGTACCCAGTCCCGGAACAGTGGGCGGGTCTCCTCCTTCTTCTTCTTCTTCTCCTTCTTGGCAATGCACAACTCGGGATAGGAACACTTTTAAACGATGTAATTTTCACCAATAGCTTCAGAATTGGCTGGAAAAGGTCCTTTATGGATCATATATATTGATAAACAATCGACTATACGACTATACGGCTTATGTAAGACGAATATCTAATTATACGTCTTATATAAGATGTATAATTAGATATCTAAAAAATAAATGCACGGTACAGTGTATGTATAAAGCGAACAACGAAAAACTCTTCGGTGATTCAATCGTCGTTTTGGTGTGGAACCTGTGAAGTTGTTTTCCTCAAAATGCCTTCACGTCAGAAAAAGAAACGAGCGAAACGACGTGTGAAATACCTTGAAGTTCGAGACGATGTTTTAGAATCGGCACGGGCATCCTACAAAGCAGACCAAGAAAAGAAACGGACCACTGAACGCGAGCGGTATCAAGCAGAGCCAGAAAGAAACAGACGCTGAACGCGAGCGGTATCATGCAGACCCAGAAAAGAAACGGTCATCAGCTAAACGCGAAAGCTATCAAGCAGAGCAGAAAAGAAACAGACCGCTGAACGCGAGCGCTATCAAGCAGACCCAGAAAATAAACAGACCGCTGAACGCGAACGTTATAAAGCAGACCCGGAAAAGAAACGGTCCGCTAAAGGAAACGTTATTGGGAGAGTCCTGAATGTGCTCACTTGGCGAAGAGAGTGCGGTACGGGAAGGCTAAGCGTAGTACCGTGCAAAACCAACGAGGCCATCGAAAAAGTACTACCGACAAAGTTATTCAAAGGTATGTAAATGTAGTAACCTTCTCTTACCTTAGATATTAAGCTTAGTTTGCATATGACATTAGCTGAAACGTTGCGTCAGCGTTGCCTTTTGTCAGTGTCGTTATGTAATGTTGGAAGAGACTTTAGTTCCATTCCAGATCTATGAGATGCATGCAGTTATTGTTTGAACTTTCTAGAGCAATGTGACACAATGTAGCGGTTGCTGATATCATCTGTGCATTGAATCAGAATGGCTTCAGTTTACATAGGATTTCATGGCATGAAATGGGCAACTGTTGCATGTAAGAGTATAACTTTCAAGCCTTGGTGTATATAGTTTAGCACATACATAATGTTGCATGTACGCACTTCCTTTTTCACTGTAGCTACTCTCTGTACGAACCAAAGGATATCGTACTAAGCGAGTATAAGGGTGGCCTCGAAAAGGCTATTCTTAAGAATAGCACTTTACTAGTTCAGTTAAATGATGCCTTTTGCAAGACGCACCCATGGTTAGCACAAAAGGTGTGTACCAGTTCTGCACATGCTCACATCGCAGCATATGGAGCACGTCATCACGAGAGATGAAGTAATGGAAATAGAGCGGATTTTAGAAGGCGATGGTGATGGGGAATGGCGAAGATGATGGCAGTGCTGGACCCCGTCCAGCACCACCTTCCCCACGTCCAGCACCACCTTCCCCACGTCCAGCACCACCTTTGCCACGTCCAGCACCACCTTCCCCACGTCCAGCACCACCTTCGCCACATCCAGCACCACCTTCGCCACATCCAGCACCACCTTCGCCACATCCAGCACCACCTTTGCCACGTCCAGCACCACCTTTGCCACATCCAGCACCACCTTTGCCACGTCCAACACCACCTTCGCCACATCCAGCACCACCTTCGCCACATCCAGCACCACCTTCGCCACATCCAGCACCACCTTCGCCACATCCAGCACCACCTTCGCCACATCCAGCACCACCTTCGCCACATCCAGCACCACCTTCGCCACATCCAGCACCACCTTCGCCACATCCAACACCACCTTTGCCTCATCCAGCACCACCTTCGCCACATCCAGCACCACCTTCGCCACATCCAACACCACCTTCCCCACGTCCAGCACCACCTTCGCCGCATCCAACACCACCTTCCCCACATCCGGCACCACCTTTCCCACATCCAGCACCACCTTTGCTACATCCAGCACCACCTTTGCCACATCCAGCACCACCTTTGCCACATCCAGCACCACCTTCGCCACATCCAGCACCACCTTCGCCACATCCAACACCACCTTCCCCACATCCAGCACCACCTTTGCCACATCCAACACCACCTTCGCCACATCCAGGACGAGGCCGAGATGGCAGACGACGAGGACGAGGAGATAGAGGACGAGGTGGAAGAGGACGAGATGGGAGAGATAGAGGATGAGGATATGTAAGAGAAGGAAGAGGGCGACGTGGAAGAGGCGGTGAAGGACGAGACCGTAATGTGAACCATTATTCGGACAATGTATATGTATAACTACTAATGTTAATGTTATTAAATAATTATGCCAAATGCGCTAATGATAATGGTCGGTCTAAGTACAGCAAGGAAAGAATGATTCAAACACGCATCCCGCCTTTAACTAAAACTTTAGTTCTGATATCGGATCGCTTAGCTTCGTTCATAGTTCTACATGTCTTAGCAAATGGCACACACATGATGTCACACAACCCGTTGTACATAGAAAAAAATAAATGAAACAAGTAAATAAAAACATTCTCTAGGAGAAAGTTGGTGGGATATAGGATTTGATGGCAATTGGTGGTGTAAAAAGCAAGGAAACAAGGTCTTATCAGAAGGGAAAATGTAATAGTCCTATATTTAGCACATGCCCTAGAAATGTGCTAAATAAAGGACTATTACATTTTACCTTCTGATAAGACCTTGTTTCCTTGCTTTTTACACCACCAATTGCCATCAAATCCTATATCCCACCAACTTTCTCCTAGAGAATGTTTTTATTTACTTGTTAATTCGTGCTGTTAGTTTGGACCGGATATCGACTGGGACCGGCTGGAATCCAGGTGGCCAACCGTCAAACCGTCAATGTGACCGTATTGGTAAAACACAGTCACTGTTCGTCCGCCAACGTGACCGTTTGGATCCGGTACGGTTAGCCGTGAACGTGACCGGATCGATAATAGCTGACCGCGACATCACTGACTGTTTCACGCCAATGCCGTCCGTAGCGTCACTTTGTTCAACTGCATGCAGAGAGCTAACTGTCAACCAATAAGTGGCACAGTACGTCACTACAAATGCATAACTATACAATTGCATATGTCCTCGGATACTCGGATATTCAGCTATGGTTTGTGTGTGTGTGTTATTAATTTATACAAGTTAATTAGCGAATAGATGATACATTATACATAAGAAGCACTACAACAAAAAGTCACAAGAGCTAGGTGGCTGTAACCTCCCCCGCATAATGAATATCGATACTTTTAAAACACTAATGGATTTTTCAGGTTTTTGTGGATCTGAAAATCGATTTTTCCGAATAGGTTTTGCCACATTTCCTGCCGAATACCTAGGTTATTCAGGTTATGGTGCTTGTGGAGTGCACACTGAGAAGATAATTTATGTCTGCACAGAAATCCACCTGGTCTTGCACCCAAACTTGAGCTACGCATGTCAGTTTAAAACACAGAGACAGAAAGGTCTACAGTAGCACGTGTTTGCCAAATCAAATCCTACAACATCAAAACCGGCAGTGATAGATTTAACGTTTAACCCCCTGGTGGTTATTTCCTATTGCTACCAAATTACCGCTAGGGGGTTAAACTTTAAATCCATCAGTGCCGGTTTTATAAGTGTCTAGCGATTATGTGTGAGATCTCATGAGGTTATTTGGCTGGGAGGAATCGATCAATGCTACTCCCGTGTAAATCCAACGCGAAACAAAAAGATACAAAAACACGTGATGGTACCCCCCATTTTTGATCACTTGTATCTTCTTTCTTTTACGTCCAATTTTTATTTTAAAAGATTTGTAATCCTCTCATTAAGCCCTACAATATTGGATGATGGGGTCCCCCAGTTTTTTTTTGCCCCCCCTCGTTTGAACTATATACACTTCATGTGACTAAATTGTCAACTTAACTTAACTTGGTTGTGGCAAAAACCAGTTTAGTTAACTATGACTTAACTGAAGAAATATGGAAAAGGTAATGAATTTATTTGCACCACAAACAGAACATTTTTAGTTAACTGGAACTTAACTACTGTCAAAAACCTTTAATTATCCCATCACTACCACATACTCAAACAGAGTGCGCATACTTGAAATGGGTGAGAAGTCTGTCATTCTATTTCACTCGCTAGCGCAATACTCAGATATGTTCACTTCGTACCAATGTACAATAAAACAATGCAATACTAGTACTGGTACATAAATTTATTGCTACTACATATAACCACAACTCGTGGCATATACTAATGAACTTAATTAGTTACTTACTTGTGATAAGTCATAACAAACAAAATGTTAAGACGACAGCAGAATACATGAATCGAATAAATGCACATTACTATTATTATTATATACACCAAAATTCCTATAACAAAGACGACGATAACAGCATTGAGCTATAAAGCTAGTACACACTGTATATTTTGTATCCCCAATTGATGCACATTAAATATTTTGTACTATATTACTATCTATTTACTCAATTATTGATAGCTTCCGATGTCGTTATGTATGTATAAATAGTAAAAACAACAGCGACGTAGTTATATACATAACTCTAATTATGAAATACTGAATTGAAAATCATATCCGTATCAAAAGGTATAATGGGCTGCTGACGACAAATACCTAAGTATCTCCGAATGGAGAAACATAAACCGGTTATTTTGAATAGATAAAATTCACTAATTGATTTTTCTGAGTAATGCTAAGTTGCTATTCGAACGGATAAGTTTTTGCGAATATCCGAATTACCTGATAACCGGTTACACACCCTAAGTCCAGTGTCTTGATGTGCGACCTAAGTTTCCATACGCATTGTATATTGTATTGATACAGTGTACATGCATTTCACACAAATTTGTAGAGGTTAGCTTGAGTGTACTGCACTAAAATGCAAGGTACAACTATGTCAATATTGTTTCATCATACATGTACAAAGGTTATATATAACACATAGTAATAATCCAGTCTGTCACTTGGTAAACACGACGGTGTCATGAATCTGACCGTCATCATCTCTCACAAACTCAAACACCAATGTTGTTGCATTAGCAGTGAAGCGAGAGAAACCCCAGTGCTGAAAAAGACGAGAGAAAGGAACATTATATTCTGCAAATGTGGAATGGTTGAATGCAAGGATACAAGCATGATTGTATTATGATCAAGACCCACATTATACCCACAGCCACATCTCGACAATTCCATGTTGCTTTAAACGGTTTCATGAATGTACTTACATTCTACATCCAATATGAAAGGATTTAATGTTGCACAAAATTCATTTTTGTCCCAAGAATAATATACACTGTGGTACAGATTTGTACACAAATACCCAAAGCCAAATCCTTGATAAGAGTCCTATCTGATACGTACCATCAATACATACTTTATACGCTTACATGATCATCAAGAGCCACAAGCCAGTCCGGGTTGATAGCACTGTGATGGAATGGACAATTAATTTAAGCCAAGAACACAGTATATGACATATTCTACATGCAGTACATACATGTATGAACTAGACTTGTGAATACAATAATGTGAATATAGCTGCATTGACCAGAGTACAGTGGCACACTGTAAAAATTTAAGATAGCAGGTAGTGACATTGTAGCCAGGGTAAGGTATCATACTGAGGATACGTTAATGCATATTATCTCATGTGAGCAAATAGTTCTGTTCTGTTTCAGAGCTCCAACGATCTCGTTCTTCTATTAGGATGATCAGGTATGAGGAGATTGCAAACTTATTAGAGGACAAGGACGAGAAAGAGGATGTTGCCAAGGCGACGAAGGACAGGACGATGTATACTGAGGCTATAACAGCAATGCTTGTAGTATACGCTTGTTTGAGGTCTGGCAACGATACTTTTGCACAACTTCCATGGCACTGTGTATGACCTTTGCGTGATAATCGTATGAACAAAAATTCAATAACTAAAACCATTCTCTATGTAACCATTGGTTGTAAATAGGATTTGAATAGTGGTGTAAAAAGCATGAAAACAAGGGTCTAACAATAAGGGAAAATGCTATATATTTAGCACTTCCCTTATTGTTAGAACCTTGTTTCCTTGCTTTTCTACACCACTATTGTCTTCAAATCCTATATACCACCAACTTTCTAATACTTTTTTTATAAGGTGTCCTATAATTCATGATGCTCATTTGGAAAAAAAATTGTTTTGCCACTGAATCACATGCCGAAAGAGATCCAAATCCATTTAAACACCAGCAGAGACAGGGAGTTGTGTACCGAACAGCCACGGATGACCAAGGCAGCAAGATCTTTACTACACATATTTTCAATTATTAATTATACTGTAAATTGGCATTATTGTGCATCAGGCTACCTGGTAGCATGGGATTCAGACATTTGATTTTAGGTGTCTTGTCCCACAGCCACATGTATTAATAGGTATTTGGACTATTCTGTGGCCAGCAATCCCCAGTCCAGACGTCTGTATTTAAGCTTCGAATTCAATCACCAAAGAGCGTCACCTTTAACAGAAGCCTCAAAGTACACAAAGGGACTTGAATTGTGGCTATTCATTAATGCACCAACTTCTTGTGTATTTGTGCTATGCAGGCTGAATGTTGAGACAACATTTCCGTGAGCAGCGGCCCAATGGAATATTACAATTCCAAACAACAAATTTCTGATTCTATGTGTACATTCTAGTTGTTGAGATTTCTCTTGTGAACTACATTCAACAGTCTTACCACTGAGTACAGATACACATGTATGGCAAAATAAATAAATCATCGTGCTTACTCGATATTCTGTGAGAGGCCTTGTCCTCCCATTCCTACCACAATGTGTGTGGTTGCTCCCTTCATGCACTGATACCCAAATACAGGACAGGACCTCTGGTATGAGTGGTGATGGCCCCAGAATGCAACATCCACTTGGTATTTCTGACAGGGTAGAAACGGTTAGTCGTATGAATGGTAACTATAAATGCACATGCATGCTAGCACATTTTACGTAGAAGAAGTATGTTATCATAGGGTCCAAGTGGCACATGCCTTGTGGCAAAACAAAATACTTTCACAACGCACAGTTCAATTCATGCATAGTGCAACCGACTGATAACAGCAGAGCCTAAAAATTGCTTCTAAACAATTGATCTTTCTTTGATAATTAGTTTCAGACAAATATTTCTTACATTCAAAGACTATGCAATTACATGGTCTGCATTTTGGCAACCATCATTTAAAATCAAAACACTATTTTGGACCACTATTTTCTACAAAATGTTTAGTACTGCTTTGAGTACAATGGTGGTAAATGTCAAACTAATGATTACTAGCTGTAGCAATCTCCTCGCCAACATAATCAGAACACTCAACTTCACTAAAAATCTACATCCATTTGTATTAATACCATTAGCAGTGACTTTGTCAGGTGTGCAACAATGGTAATGGTTTCATAAATATGCCTACTGTATGGAATTCTTTCGAGTAAAATTTTGTTAAACACAAATTCTAGAACAGCATTACTTATGCAGTATGTACAGGTATATGCAAAATGAAGTGCAGAACGTTTAAAGGTACTCCGACCATAGCACAATGGGCACGGTACGGTTATGGGCTTCAATTAATGTAATTAAGTCTTGGCATGCAAAGGTATATGTAGGTGTGTCACCTGTGTCCATTGCAACGTAATATGGCATTCAATGAAATCATTGAGCCATCTCATAGCACAGCTCAAAAACAAAAAGCACAGTAATGTTCAGCAGGACATCAGTTACAATGCCCATCACTGCCATTTGTCTGATTATGCTCACTGTATTGTGTAGCTGCTTTATTAAAGTTGTTATATAACGTTAGGGTGAACAAAATTAGACTATATGATGAATAGTTAACTAACAAAATCAAGGCCCCCCTACAATCAATTGAGGTAGTGACTGAATAATCAACATAAAGAAACAGTTACAATCATGGTTCATAAAGGTTTCATTTTAGCTATTCCGCTGACTTTCCATGACTTTCCATGTCATCCATAATTACTTTCCCTGACTTGTCTACCTAGTAATTCTACTATAAAATTACGAACTGAAACAAAAATTCCGCTTCTACCATATTACACTGCATGCACACAATCAGAAAAAAAACAAGAAATGTCATATACTGGAGAAGTCTTCTCTCCTTGCAGGAGAATCTTTAAACAGGCGGTATGCATTTGTCAGAAGAGTTTCTATGTCCCATCCAGTCTCTGACATAGCACTTCTAAATGCTCTATGTATGACATGCAGTCCACATGAACCAACATTTAGAAAAAAATTTCCATTCTCTAACTGAATTTCACTCTGAAGGTCCTCAAATACCTTCCAATTAACATTAGGCCCATCCAGGCTTAGCTGGAAAAGGTTTGCCATTTGCAGTGATTCTATACCTTTTTTGAGGTCCACAATGTCTACAGCCCTAGCATGGCCCATAACAATGGATGTAAAATATCTATATACTTTGGACTTCATTCCGATTCCAAAATCGCAGGTAGATAGCTAACTGCTTTTGTTGCACTTTCGTATTCAAAGATTCATCAAAAAGTAAAACAAAACAGTCATCTTTTGCCTTTTCCATGAGTAATTCCAACAGGTAAGATGCCAACACGAAAGTGGCCATGTATCTGGCCTTAGATTCTGAACACAAAAATTCTTAGCAACTTCACTGTCTGGGAATATTGATTGCAACAGCAATGGTACGCACGCGTGTTGTCAGTGTACTAGTCACGACGAACGTGTGCGTACAGGTACTGCATAGAGCAAGAAAGTGCAGTGTTAAACGTACCATCTAGTTTTATGCTAGCTCATTTTGACGCAATTTTCTCTGAATTTTATAGATTTTCCTGACTATCCCTGACTTCCCATGATCAATAATGTTTTCCCTGATATTCCAGTTTTCCATGACTTTATCTGACCTGCACGAACCCTGTACAATGTACTTATTATATAGATTGGTTAGTTATGTTAGATAGAAACTGTTAGTAATCACAATTAATATACCTGAATGGTGAGTTATTTCAGCTCAAATTTTAGATTTAGTTTTTTGAAGTTTGATTTCTTGTTTTCATTTTTATATTTTGTACTGAAACATATTTATATCATTAACAGGTGCAAGACAGCAACAAGCATATACCAAATTGCCTTAACCATTATCCCCACAGGTCAGCTGGATTTGGCAAGGATGGCCTCGTAGTCTGCTTGACAGCTATTAATACTTAGTTTGAGTTTATTCACAAAGCTGTAATAAATTATAATGAACTTACTGATGTCACCATTTTTTAATTACATGCAAATTGATCGTTTTACCTTTTTGATTTTATAATTTAATTTCTTAATCATTATCATAAATTTTAATTTGCATGCACCATTTGATTTTCCTAACAAATACAATTAGTAAAATAAATTTATTTAATAAAATGGATTTAGTAGGGAGTAATAATGATTCAAAAGATATGCATCAATTTGCAAGATATTGGGTGCATGTATCTACATGTAGCTGCGTAAAAGCTGATTCATATGAAATTTACTCGGAAGTTTAACCCTCCCCCTCCCACAAAGTAAGTGACAGATAAGCTAATTGAACGCTCACATGAGGGCCATAGCCGGTTCCGTATTGTACATTGCAGATACTGTGCTTATTCTTTTTGATTGTTTTATTTTTTTACCTCCATAACAGGAATTAAACCCACAAAATCAAACCTCAGTCTGCCATGCTGGGTACAGCAACAGCAAACATTTGGGTCCTACAGTACATGCACCATTTCTTAAAGACTTGGACACGTGATGTACACACTGTTTTTCAATTGCACACATGCTGTGCGTGTACTGTATAGGTGGTGGTGACTCACATTGAATGTAAATGATTAAACATTCGCCATTGGTCTAAGTGTTATAGCGTTACACTCTATGCCGTACCTTCAGCAATGGCTCTACATAAGCTCGTAGGAGGAGTGCAACCGGTTGGTCACCATCAGGCAGGGCCCAGTTCGTGCTGTCAATGTACATTGGCCTGGGGAAGAGTTAGACACACTCAATCATACACACACACACACATGCACACACACACATGCACACACACATGCACACACACACATGCACACACACATACACACACACACACATGCACACACATGCACACACACATGCACACACAGCACACACACATACATGTACATGCGCACACATTCACACACACATTCACACACACACATTCACACACACACACACACACACACACACACACACACACACACACCGGTGACACATTTGCGTGCCAAAAAGAACAGTAAGGATTCAATTACCCACCTGTGTCCAGCAAAGATGAGCCATGGTGTCTTGGAGCGATCCACTGTGCTGAGATGGTCATCAAGGTACTGCAGCTGGGCAGAGCCGCTGTCAAAGCGGTGCTCAGTACTCATCAGAACAAAGTGGACACTGCCAAAATCAAACCCAAACCTGCAATGGAAGATAATGAAAGAAGATATAATGAATGTAAACTGATTTGTAGGAATAAACAATTAACCCCTGCTCCCTCATGCCACCTCTTGTCCTCACCATGGTTGGTCTTGTGCAGGTGTAGGCATTGGGAATCTCTTCTCGTAAGGTACACCACACTCTCCATTGGAGTCTGTGCCATTGTAGTAAGAACTGGTTACAAAATCATGTTAGTAGACAAATAACCAGCACAATTGATAACGACCCTACCCTGAGTTAGGAAAGTCCCTTTCATGGTTTCCTATGCAAACCATGTATGGTGCACGGGCAGCAATGGGTTGGACTTGGTGGAAAAATTCTTCCCACTGTGTACATAAAAGAATGTAATCATGAATGTACAGCAGGATTGATTATGATTATCGGTTAACAATCATGATGAACATCAAGATCTAATGGCTACATGAGGAGGACTAGTATTTCATGCCGTTGGTACTGGTTCCCCATATTCAGGCACGTTGCATAAATATTTACAGTGCATAACAGATTTCTTATATCTGCTTTCCAGTCCAGCACATCCACGATCCATTGCACGCAGACTGCAGGCCAGTTTTAAAATAACAAACTGGAGATTCTATACCGAGGGTCGTGCCAATACTAGTGCATTGGATGGTGTGCTCCGATACCGCATGCGATACTCCGTACTACAGGATCCACACTGACTCACCACACTGGCATAGCCTCTGGCATAGCTGATGTCCCCAATGTGCAGGACCAGGTCAGTCTGGTCAATCTGGCTGTAGATGAGGTTGGTGGTATTGAGTGCAGGCTGTTGTGCTGTCATGATCTGCAGACTGTCGTCCACCTGTCCGTTTCCCATGTCTGAGTGGCAGGGGCAGATGCATGGAGTGCATTAATTGAGGCAAGTTAATACAAGTGACAACATGACATACACCAGTTGTGTATGAATAACATAACATTGTGGCCAGGTGAATGAGCCATCCATCACCATTAGGCTCATCCCCTGCAATTGTACTGCACAATATCAAATTACCAACGTCAAAATCATCTACGCAAATGTACATTACCATAGTTGACTGTAAGGCAGGTGAGAGTGTTTGGAATGTACATAGCATATAGTTCTCAACATTCTGATGTTGCACCCAGGTTTACCTGAATCACAATTTACAGGTATGTTAATATATATATTTGATTGAATCCTGCAAATTACCTATAACCAATTATACCCCATTATGCGTCGGAACATTTTTACACACAGTAGGGGGACAATAAAAACGTTACGTTTGATTTGGCCTAATACGCAAAACACAAAGCGTAGTGGAATCATTTGACAAAATGCATTGGACCCAAAACTAAATAGCTTAAGCCCCAACTATTAGACACGTTCAAGTGTCAGTTAATTGATATTTGTCCACCTAGAGGTACATATTTCACAGTATTTTATTTAGTGTCACACTTATAGACATGTACTACAGTTTTGTAGTGTCTATAAGTGTGACACTGTGAAATACGTACCTCTAGGTGGACAAATATCAATTAACTGTTTTAGTGACAATTTCAGTACGAGTCAGAAGGAAAACACCTACAACAAAAGCTAAAATGAATACGAAACACATGTTCACGCAACAGGAATGAAACGGACGTTACGTTTTTATTGTCCCCTCCTGTACTGCATGTGTCAAAAAGAACAGGTGAGGTGCACAGCCAACAACTAACGAAGAATCACCCACCTCATGATGGGAGTCACCCACCTCTTGAGATTCCACCTCATGAGGGGAGTCACCCACCTCATGAGGGGAGTCACCCACCCCATGAGGGGAGTCACCCACCTCCTGAGATGAGGGGAGTCACCCACCTCATGAGGGGAGTCACCCACCCCATGAGGGGAGTCACCCACCTCATGAGGGGAGTCACCCACCTCCTGAGATGAGGGGAGTCACCCACCTCATGAGGGGAGTCACCCACCTCTTGACATTCCACCTCATGAGGGGAGTCGCCCACCCCATGAGGGGAGTCACCCACCTCATGAGGGGAGTCACCAACCTCATGAGGGGAGTCACCCACTTCTTGACATTCCACCTCATGATGGGAGTCGCCCACCTCATGAGGGGAGTCACCCACCTCATGAGGGGAGTCACCCACCTCATGACCGGAGTCGCCCACCTCATGAGGGGAGTCACCCACTCCATGAGGGGAGTCACCCACCCCATGAGGGGAGTCACCCACCTCATGAGGGGAGTCACCCACCTCACGAGGGGAGTCACCCACCTCACGAGGGGAGTCACCCACCTCATGAGGGGAGTCACCTACCTCATGAGGGGAGTCACTAACCTCATGATAGTCACCAACCTCATGATAGTCACCAATGTCATGATAGTCACCAACCTCATGATAGTCACCAACCTCATGATAGTCACCTACCTCCATAGACCACTATTCGAACAGTGGAATCCGGACTTGTAATAGGAGAAGCAGTGAAACTGAACTCTTGGCTGAGACCAAATGTCGGATCACCAAACACATAAAAGTACCTCTCTCCAGGCACAAGGCTAGGGATGGGTTAAAGAGATAGATGAATTGGCCACAACAATGAGTTGCATGCACACTTTATAGATCATTTGAAAGTCCCACACATCAAACACACACAGCCCACCCATTTACTACGGCAGCAGAAACAGGACAGCACAATGTAATCAAATATAAAGTAAATGGGCAACCAGTAAAACTCTTTCACCAGCAGATGCAAAGGCATTGTGATATCCGTATCCTTGACTCAACACACCAACACACCCATGTACATAAACACTGTACACATAGCTGCATACATGAAAGGCATCCAGAAAACACAATTCCGTCAGGCAAAGCTGTCTCTTTCTTGTAACGTCCATAGTTCCTTTCCAACGTGGCAATATATTCATACCCATACCACACTCTTGTATATGCACACACAGACACTATAAATATGGACAAACAATAAACTAATATGGAATTGAGGTTCAGTAACAGTACAACCTATTTGCTATGGTTTCACAGGCAACATGAAATGTATAACGATTTTTATACATGTATTTATGTGTGCTCTGTGTTGTATCATCACAGAATCGATGACTTACTTGTCCATGGTGACCTGATGCAGCATGCCTGGATCCAGAAAGCCGAAATCTGTAGCCGGAGATCCACACATGTCCCCTGCCTTGTAGGTACTGCTGGAGGCCTGGTTTTGTGGTAGAGGATCGGTTACATGCACAATACACACATGCATGTGTACACGAGTGATTTACATATGTACGGTCTGTGCATGCACGTATTATGCATGTGTGTTATGGTTCATCAAATGCATGCACAATCACTGCATTAGATTGGACCTATGTACACATATTGTACTTCTCCCAAGTATTTGTGATCCAAACGTCGTAAAAGGAAATGACAAATGTGTCACAATGTAAAAAACCTATCATGCCATATAGTGTAAGTGGCCATTACACTGTGTAAAAAAGGGTTGTTATACGCTGTGGTATAACAATCTTTTTTACACAGTGGTAATGGTTTACAATGCAGCTGTAGTCTGATTGAGATGTGTACACATGGATGTTGTTTGTCACATTCGCCTTCAGGTGCATTCGTCACAACCGACCTATGAACACAGCCAGCCAAATCTGCTGGTGAACATTCCCCTAAAATCGAGTGAACAAATCTGTCATCACTAAGTCATACATGTACTGTATATTGCATTCTTTTATCTTCATTATGAGTTTTGCATCAGTATTCATGTTTGTGGATTCTTAACGTCTTATAATGATCTATCAAGATATTAATGCAGTTCCTTAACATTTCACATGATGAATTAAAAATTACTTGAAAACTATTTGAGATTACAAATATTTGGGAACAGATTATCAGGTAGTGCATTGAGCATCATGCCCCATAGGCATAGAGAATCAGAGGCACAGAGGATCAGAGGCACAGAGGATTAGAGGCAAAGAGGATCTGAGGCCAGAGGCACAGAGGATCAGAGACAAAGAGGATCAGAGGCATAAGAGAGGCACAGAGGATTGGAGGCACAGAGGATTGGAGGCACAGAGGATTGGAGGCACAGAGGATTGGAGGCACAGAGGATTGGAGGCACAGAGGATTGGAGGCACAGAGGATCAGAGGCGCAAGAGAGGCCCAGAGGATCAGAGGCACAAAGGATTAGAGGCACAGAGGATCAGAGGCACAAAGGATCAGAGGCACAAAGGATCAGAGGCACAGAGGATCAGAGGCACAAAGGATCAGAGGCACAAAGGATCAGAGGCACAGAGGATCAGAGGCACAAAGGATCAGAGGCACAGAGGATCAGAGGCACAAAGGATCAGAGGCATACGAGAGCTGGCACAGAGGATTGGAGGTACAGAGGATCAGAGGATCAGAGGCACAAGAGATATAGTGTTATATCCAGCACAAAAGCACAAAAGCGAACTGACCATTTTGGAGCTTGTATAGGCATTACTCTGTGTTCCCCAGAGCACTTGAGGTGCGTTTGCTTCTTGAGTGACCCAAATGAGTCTGTGTGAAAGGAACCAGATGGGAGAGATGGAAACACATAAATACAGAAGGCAAGTAAAACAAAAAGGGATTGCACAACTTCACTACAGAAAGTGAAAGGCAAGTTACATATGCATTGATCACATGTCTCTCACATGATTTCAGTAGGGTCATCACCGAGAACAAGGTGCCCTTGAAGTGGTTCATTGTAGTTTTGGAATTGAATGATATCCGATACAGCTAGCAGTACTGGGTTCTGTGAACCTGCAAATCCCGAACACTCATATATAAGAACTTACATGAACATGAAAAACATTGTTAATTTCGTATAACAACAGTGGGCATATGTTGTTAGTAAATGCACATCAACATAATGCTGTATACATGTATGTGCTAAAAAAAGTGCTGTTAATATTGATCTCAGCTAGGACTTCGTTTTTGCCTGCTCACTGGAATATTACAAAACACCTTTCCTATATTCATCCATTTTAATAACCTTCAAGAGAACCAGATTCACTATATTTGTACAAAAACGTAGATTACCCCCAATTTCACTAATAACTCTTTTTTTTTTTAATCTCGTTTTGATCTAAAACCTTAGTGCAAAATTAAGATTAAGGCAAATCCTTTTGTAGGTTATTTTGGACTTAGGGGTCCTAAACCTTTTTTTCCACTGTAACTCGTTTTCGGCAAGAATTCTTGCCCAGAAGCACACCTACTGCAGCAGACTAGTTGCAACTTATCGGTACCGTACCGGTACACTTATCAGTACCGAACCAGATATGTAGCGAATGTGAGCGCAATACTATGAGGTCATACGGATACGTGTGTACCATATCTAGTTAACAGCGTACATAAGGATGTATAATTACTTTTCATTCCTGTATAAGTTTACATTTCCACGTGTCGTTTCGATGAAAAGTACGGCCATGGGAACAAGTTATTAATGAAACCATGATTACGATCATATGGTGCATGATTTTAGTGCCGTAGTATATATACAATATCAGTAGTGTGAAGTCAAAGTGCCAGTATTAAGGTGATAGATGCACATGAAACCCATAACAAGCATCAGTATGTGGCTAGGAGTACCACAGAACATACCTCCAGTGAAGAAACCCACAATCATATCACTTCGCATGTTGATCATCTGGAACCGCAAGGAACCCACACCTGTGTTCATGTATGAGCCACTGTAGTTGGCATACTGGAGAAGAGGTGTGCATTAAATAAGAGCAGGTGAAAAGGCAAAGTGATACAATGGAATGGACGAAAATCACTGTGAAAGGAGCAACGGGAGGAGTAAAACCTCGTTGCTGAATCAGTTTCAAATGTCATTGCACACATTGTGAGATGGCACTTCAAAATGACACAACATCTTAGCATGGTTATGCAACCTCTCGGCTGTAGTTGGCATACATGTTCGTGAGGTTGCCAGACTCCTAACAACAAATGACAACACTAGCAAAGAGCCTGGATGTTCTTGCACACTTCTCTAATGTGTAATTAATTAAATGCTGATTGTCTTAGTTTGAGGCAATTACTTAAGTATCGTAACTGTGTAAGTGGCACTGCCTGATGCTTTTGTAGCTATTGTTTCCTTTTTCATTTTGGTACAATTTTTTTTTAAGGGCATGTCAGGCAAGCATTCTAAATTACTGCTTTAACTTACAGTGTACATAAGCTCTGCAACAAGGCATAACATGCCCTTACTGAATCATTTGAATTATACTATAGTGAGGTGTTCCCTATTGTAAACATCAACCATTGATGCCAAAGGCGAATATTCAGACTTGAATCACACTGTACAAGATAAATTCCCATACGATGAACAATGCCGATCTAACCACAATCATGTAATGGTAAATTACATCATCGCTAGGACACAATGTCCAAGGGTCAAGCCGAGGGTCAAGCGTATCCCGCGCTCGCGACTAAAGATTGAAGACAAATATTTGCAGCCGATCAACAAACAAACTTGAACACGCAATCACCTGGTACTTCACAGGGGCGTGGTGGCGAAGATCGATCGAGCCGTCCACTGGAGGCGTGAATACGCCCACCCAGTCAGAAGTGCTGGGAACACCCGCGTTCTCCCAGGATACGGTGATCCAGTCCCCGGAGGTCACGAGGAGTGCAGGAGTTGCGGAGATACTCACCGATCCTGCAAAAGACACGACAATAAACAAGCATTGACGAACCGGTCTTCCTACCGTCCAGTTTTGTGGTCGCGCGATCATAGCGAAGCAAGTCCGGAAACGTGTGCAAAGAGTGAGAGGACGCCAGTCCAAACACAACAGCGAAGAGCGTTGCCAGACGTGCTGTGCAGCTCATGATCATTGCTCGTAGCTCCAGCCTTGCACCACTCACGTGAGACAATATAAATGATAATCTAATATGATAATCGTTAATTTGTCCATACAATGTCACTTATCGCCTCTTGAGTATGATATATGCATGTCGGGGGAAACTCCACTATGGAAACTCTCTCTGCCTACCAGCTATACACATTGCATGCCAAACGCATCTGTTCTGCATGAAGAAGGCCCGGCCCGGTGATATTATAATTATTCTTCTGAAGATAATAATGCAGAACTTGCAAAGCCCAGCTCCCCGCCCCCATCCTCGCCCCCACTTCCCCGATAGCTCTACGCCCTTTGGCTGCGGTCACTTTCTGGACGAAGGCATCCCTCGGAGACATGCGGTCGCTCGTTAAACCCAACAGCTGAAGCTTCTCTGTAGCGCTGCTTCCCCACAGTTAGCGTCTACATGTATATAGGTGCATAAACCGTAAACCTCGGATTCTATATATTTCCCTTTTAGAAACCACGCTCCAATTTATTCCTTTATGTGTATGCATATAAGGTCTCTATTCTGCATCGACAATGGGCGATTATGGCATTAGTTTAAATGGTTTATTGGTACTAATAGCTAATTACACTGACAATGCATATATATGTTGCAATGTGTTGTAGCATCCAACAGTACAGTATGATCGGTACAGACATATATGCAACTCCCAATCCAACAATCCTTTCAGATTTTGATTTAATGCAAAGTGAAGCATGATTGAAAATTCTCCTTACAATATAGCATATGCACTCACAACAAATAATCTTTTTTTCCCGTCCTTTGGCAGACCTCTCATTTATTCTACATGTACATGCATAATCACATCCAATGCTAAATAAACTTTTTTTACTCCACATTTCATGAATACCACCCATGTATGTCTCAGTTCACTTCTCCTTATCATTAGAGTTGGCAATTTTCATACTGGAATGAATATAAACACAAACGCAGTAGTGAATGTTATGATGACATGGTCTTATGTACCTTGCAATATTCAACAAATCTGGAGTCCCACATTGCTTGTTTGTGTCTTGCAATGTGGCTTTCTGCTCTATAATAGTTCTCTCCAGCTCCAAGATTCGCACCAAAAGGTCACTGTGCATCTTCGATTCCCTCTGTCGCTCATCCTCCAGGGTCTATAGCAAGCATCCCCAAAGTCGTATAATCCACAATATTCAGTATTTAAAAACCTTTGACTTCTTTTGCCTCTCACTGCACTGCTCTTCAAGGAAGTTTATCTTCTTGGTGATTTCTTCCATCTCAGATCCATTCAACGCCACAGTAGATTCATATTTCTATAAGTGACATGCAACCGTCTATAGAGGCATAACTGACAGGAAACGTGTATCCATAGCTCACGTTCTTCAACTGTTCTAGCTCCTGTTGAAGGGAATCGATCTGTGTACCACGCACAAGGTGCATGCAAGACGTGTAGAGACCACCGTAACTACAAGTATTCAAGGGTGACGCAAATGCATGTAGTTTACTTTTTTACGCAGTTCCGCTTCACTGCCCTGCACGAAAATCAGTAACACGCGGATCGATGGAGCGAGGGGTATGCGCACAGATTTGATTAAACCCACTCACTTCATTTGGGTGCTCTTGTGCATACTCCACCACCATCACAACCTCCCTGTCGGCCTCCTTCCATCGCCTAGCATACGCCCTCATTTCATCAGACAACTTTTTTTTCTCGTTGCAAACGAGATTCAATTCATCCTGGCACTGTTTCAACTGGGTACGAATCACCAGCAGATCTCGGGTGTATTTCTCCTTTGGATGAAAACACAAAAACTACTGAAGCGTGAGGTGCACTGCCTGCATGTGTGGCTTTCCTTTGCCATGATCCAATCAAAGTTATGCAGACACAATTATATGTGTATACCTTTAGTCTTGTTTTCAGGGCTTCTATCTCCGCCATTGCATCTTCTTTCTCCTGCATATATGTACATGTACCCATGATGCTCAAAAGATAAATACAGACCGCTGAGAATAACCTTCTTGACTTCCTCCATTTCTTTAGCATCACCAATTACGGCCATTCTCGCTGTTGTTTATCGATATGAGGGGGCGGGTCCGATGTTCACGTGCGCTATTCTTTGTTTAGGACTTAAACTAAGTCTCGGTCCCAGACCACAACAGCGGAATGCCGCTACATACATGTACGTTCGAGCTCGCGATAATGTAATCCATCCTCTGCTGAGGTGACTACAGTATAAGGTCTGGAACCGAAACTACCAAGCCCTACGGACCTTTTTTCGTCCGTTCATTCAACAAAGGCAATCTTTGTCCAAATGGCGGATTCTAAAGAGCTGTGCGATGCAAAGGAAGTTACTAGAGACATTTGTCTGCTCTCTACGATCCATCATTGTATGATCTTTGTACACGCAGGAGGAGCGTGACGTAGCTGTGGCTCAGAGAGATGCCTGGAAAAATAAAATGGAAGTAATAAATGTAATACATACAGTTTAATTTTAAACTCCGGTTCGAGAGTGGTTCATCGGGCGCAAGGGAGCCAGCAGCTCAATATCGAGTCAGTTGTGAAGTTTGACAAAAAAGCGTCGAATCAAATTCTTTGGTTTCCAATTGATATATCACATTCTGGACAAAATGATTGTACAAAATGTTAACATTTTGTAAGAGAAGCACTTTATATACACGTTAAAAAATATATAAATACAACAATGACATTTACAAACTAATATACATGCATGCAATGAATGCTCAAGATCAATTAAAGTCTGACGTCGGAACCACATTCCTTGCCAGTCTAGCTCTCGCAATGGCTCGCACCAGGGTGACATTCAGCCTCCCATACATGTCACTGATCACCCTGGCTTTGTGACCAGAAGAGGAGCCCAAGGCTAGGCACGTGGCCAGTAGAGTCAAGTTTCACCTGGCTTCCTCACCCCATTGCAATATGTCTCCACCACTAGAGGCACACACACCCAGCCTAGCTCTGCACATTTTTTATCATTGGCTTTCTTTTATTTGTGGCTTCAGCAGCAGCGCCAACCCTCATAATAGCCTCTGCCAAAATAGAATGGGTGAGAGGAGATGCAACTGTAATGTCAAAGGCAGCAGGCTTGCCTTGTGCCTCGTCCCTCACTAGCACATCAGCCGGAGAGGTGCAATCAAGTCTTGAACTAAGGCCACTTCTGCATCTAACACTGCTGGAATGTGAGCTTAGTGACAAAAACAGTTCAATATCACACAGCCTGTTGCAGTGGTGTATCACAACACCCTCTCCACACCAGAAGGCAACTGCATGTAAGGCTTGAAATCGGTTGTGCCGGAGCTCCGGTTAATCGGTTAACCGACGGTTAACCGATCGCGAGAATCAAATAACCGCCTCAACCGATTCTATTTCAGCTAAATAACCGCTTCAACCCGTTGTTAAAATATTAAGCAACCACAACCGACCGGTTGATATTTTATTGAGGAGTTGCAAGTGGCGTCACGTCCGTCTTACATCTACCAATAATGCTGGGCGCGAGAAAAGAATAAGCGGACGAAAGCGAACAATGGAGAGATTCATCTCTTCGTTGTTAGCATGGTGATACTTACATTATATTTGGAACAGTATCCAGCAAAATCACCCTTATGCAATACTATCAAATTTTACAGGACAAGCTAAAGAAAAGTAACGCTTGAATTGAAATGTATTGCTAATTATAAATTCAGCAGCCTATAACTTTATGATGGATAGCCCATGTGTAAGGACCATTTGCTAGAAACTCTTTGGAGTTCACGGAAAATTTGAAAACTTGAAAAACTATCTAGAAGGGTGGGTGACTTTACTGGACACTAGCAACAACAAGGCGACATTCTTAGGGGTACGCCGCTGACCATCTTTCTTGCCATGTGGCAAAGCCCGAGTTTGTGCTGGTTTAACTTTAGGTCCCTCGATTATGCATAAATAATCGATAATTAATTGTTAAACCGGCAATAACCTGTTGTTTTAAAACGAACAACCTCAACCGACCGGTTATTTTAAACAATCACCTTAACCGACCGGTTTTTAAATTTTAATAACCTCTTACAACCGGTTTTTTTCTAAACTAACAGGTTTCAAGCCTTAACTGCATGATGGCTCAAAGGACCATGCAAGGGTCACATCAGAGCAAAGAGCAATGAAGCTAGTTAAGAGCCTCTGGAATTGTCCAAGCCCAATCACCACTTCATATATATCTGAAGCTCGTTGGATTTAAATGCAGCCCCCAAGGCACTACTGTAAGCCAAGATGCTGCGTGAGGTGCAGATGTGGAGATAAGATTTGCTTTGTCTGCCTCAGTTGCAGCTTCAATCAGCAGCTCAAAAGAGGGGTTATCCAAACTCTGTTACAAGAATCTCTGTGGGATCGGGGAAGCCAGAATACTCGGTAGACTCCACAGAGATACTGTCAGGAGTTGAAATTCAACTATTAAGTTTCATGATTGTCCACTCAAGGTGAACATTATCATGACACAATGGGTCATCTGCAGTCTGAATCTGGAGTTCAGCAAGGGGATCCACTTGGTTCTCTTTTTTTTTGACCTGGTCTTGAACTTACTGATTTCTGAAATATCTGAAGATTAAATTTGTTCGAATCTTCAATTCCATGCCTGGTATCATGATGATGGAGTGCTGGCTGGTCCCATATCTGCGGTGCATAGGGCACTGACATTGATCGAAGTTATTGGTCCACCACTTGGCCTGTTCGTGAATATGTCTAAATGTGAAGTCTTCAGCCGGAGTGATTTGAGCTTGTTACATGCAACAGTCTCACAATCCCAACATTGAGATATTGGGAATTCCAATAGGTGACAAAGATTTTTGCTCAGCCTTTATCTCCAGGAAGCGGTCTGAGGCAAGACCCTTGCTTGAAAGACTTGAGGAAGTTGGTGCAGTGGACCTCAGTTTGCTTTAACACTTTTGCGTATGTGTGGTGGATTTTGTCAGCTTGCATATCTAGCCTGTGCCACTCCTCCTTCACTGGCTATGACTTCTCTTCAGCTTTTTGATGAAAGATGTTCGTAGATCTTTTTCATTATGCCCAGCAGTTGATACAACTGATGTTGCCTGGCAGCAGGCCCAGCTAAGCCTAAGCAGAGGAGGGTTGGGCATGAGGTCTCTGTCCCTACGCTCACCTGCAGCATTCATTGCATCTTTATGCTCTTCTGGCTATGGCTCCCTATCCAACCACCATCTATCTCTCTATGCAATACAGACATTCAATGAGTCTGTATCTCCTTCTGATGCCATTCAGTCTGATGGTTTTGTTTCGTCTACAGTCCATCAAAATCAAATTTCGAGCAAGATTGACATCCATCAGTTCAATAACATCCTGACCATTTCATCTGTTGCTGATAAGGCTCGTTTGTTGTCTGTCTCATCCCCACATGCTGCTTCATGGCTGACTGTAGTCCCTTCTGAAGGTCTCGGCCTTCATCTTGAGCCCTCAGTATTCCAGGTAGCAGTCAAGTGGTGGCTTGGTTTGGACACCTCCAATGGTTCCCTGTGTGCCCTATGCCCAAACAATGCATTAGATCCCCTTGGTCATCATGCTACAACGTGCAAAAACGGAGGAGACATAGTCACCGGCCACAACCAGCTGCGACTTGCCGTAGAGCCCACTTGAGCGTAAAGGTAGAGATGGGTAGCAATCTTACATCTGAGCATGACCATTCACGCCCTGCAGACATTTTGCTACCCAACTGGGCCCTTGGCAAACCAGCTGCCTTTGATATTTCAGTGACATCACCACTAAACCCCAAAATCGTTTCAGTAGCGGGATTGTCAGCTGGGGCAGCTGCCTTGTCCACTGAAGAGCGAAAGCATACTGAGAACGACCCCAAATGCAATGCTTTGGGCTGGTGTTGTGTACCTCTGGTCACAGAGTCCTATGGTACTTGGGGAAAGGAAGCCATGGACTCGTTTAAGATGCTTGCCTCCCGTCTTGCCATCATATTGGGCAAACCAAAGTCAGTTGTGCTGTCTGAACTGTATAGCATGCTCAACTTGCATCTGGTGAGGGCAAATGCGACAGCAATCCTTTCCAGGTGGCTCCCATCTTAAAGTTTATTGAACTGTAGCAATAATTCATACATATGTATTGTATGAATTATTAGTGGGTTGTATTGTATCATGATTAATGATGTTCGTTTAAATTATTATAATTAAATAATAATAATAATAATAATAATATTAAGTCTAGCCTCTCGCCTAGCCATAACATAATCAAGGCCTAAATCTGCTGTTCTATCAGAGCTGTATGGCCGACTCAATCTGAACCTAGTGAGGGCTAATGTGAGGGCTATAATGTCCCGATATTGCCCTCTAAATTCTTTCTGAGGTGTTATTTAGCTTTGGTCATGTTCTTGTGTATTTTGTTTGTCAATATTGTTGTGTAATAAATGGCAGCAAGCACGACTTAGCCTGAGTTTTGGAGGCTTAGGTTTTCGTTCTCTTTCTCACCATGGCTGTGCTGCTTTCATCGCATCTTTATCTTGCTCAGGCATTGGTAGGGCTAGCAACAGGCATTTAGTGAGTGCTATTTCAAGGTTCAACACTCTTGTATCCACTAGTGATGTCATCACTTTAGAAGCTACTTTATCCTCTCCTCCTTCCCAGCATGCCTTGTCCAGGAAATTAGACAGTCATCTTTTTCACTCAATTATGATGGCCTCTTCTCCTGCTAACAAGGCACGTCTTCTTTCTTCTTCCGCTGCTCATGCTAGCTCTTGGTTGTCAGTTGTTCCTTCTGTTGGCCTTGGATTGCATCTTGACTCTTCTGAATTCCATACAGCAGTGATATGGTGGCTTGGCATGAACTTTACTGCTAGATCCTCTTGCCCTTTCTGTCCAGACATTGCTTTGGACCCACTTGGTCATCATGCGGTTTCGTGCAGACATGGGGGTGATGTGGTCATTAGACACAACCGCCTGCGAAACATCATTGCTGACTTTTGCCGTCGTGCCCACCTATCTGTACGAATTGAAGTTGGTAGAGGGCTCTTGGGAACTCACAATTATACACGACCTGCTGATGTGCTGGTTGATGGATGGGATAGGGCTAAGCCAGCTGCTTTTGACGTCACTGTTACCTCTCCTCTTACCCCGGTCACCCTGAATGAGGCCAGTATCAATGAAGGAGCAGCAGCCTTGGCTGCTGAGACAAGGAAGCATGCAGCTAATGATGCTAGGTGCCAAGCACTTGGATGGTCATGCATTCCTCTTGCAGTGGAAACATTTGGCAATTGGGGAAGAGAGGCACAAGGCGTTTTTTCTCGCTTGGCCACTTTGCTGGCCCTGCATCAGGGTCGATCGAAGTCTACTGTTGTCAGAGACATTTATGGTCACCTCAGCATCTCTCTGGTTAGGTCAGTGGCTAGGTCCATTATGGGGCGAGAGATAGTTCATTGACTCTTTTGTAGGTAGGCTAGGTGTTTAACTTTTTTCTTTGTGATCAGTGTATGTTCATGTATTCTATAATTAAAAGATTTGTCAGGAAAAAAAAATAATAATAATACATTGTAACTTTCATAGCTAGTGTGTCTCAGTGTGTCAGGGTATGTATATTATTGCTGTACATGTATTTTATAACTTTGCAAAATGTGAGGTGTTTGGCAAGGCAGAGCTATCTGCTTTCCCATCTGAGATCACTAAACGGTATCACACTCCTCAACTTGAAATTTTGGGTTCACCAATAGGCAATGAGGAATTTTGTAATAACTTTGTGATCAATAAACAGTCAAGTGTTTCTTTCCTTCTCCAGCAGTTACAAGGGTTGGAAAAACCCCAGCTAGCACTAGCATTGTTACGAAAGTGTGCAGCATTTTGCAAAATGACACACATCTCACGCGTTACACCTCCAACCTTAATAAAGTCATCATTGTCTGAATTTGATGATAGCATTCACCACTGTTTCACAGAGTGCTTGGCCCTCAATCTGTCACCACAAAGTTCTGGTTGGAAGCAAGCCTGCTTAAGCCTTAGTAGAGGAGGGCTTGGTTTAAGATCAGTAGCTGTTCACTCCACGGCAGCATACCTAGGCTCAGTTAGTTCATCTTCCCCAGACTTGGCATCTAGCCATTATGTTATAGATGCACTTAACCTGTTCAATCTCCAAGTTTCTGCTGAGGATACTGTATCTATTCCGTTGCCAACGAAGTCTCATTTTCAGCATGATTTGTCACAACGAATTGAGAATTGCCAATTCCATGCACTGTATAACTCTGGCAGTCTGGCTGATCGGGCTCGCTTACTCTCAATTTCATCGGCACATGCCTCCTCATGGCTTCAGGTGGTCCCCTCCCCTAGGCAAGGCTGCAACATGGCTACAAGCGAAATGCAGTGGGGCATCAAATGGTGGCTTGGTTTACCTCTAACACCTGAATTAGGGGTATGCGCTTATTGTCCAGACAAAGCTCTGGATGCACACCACGCTGTTACTTGCAAATTTGGGGGAGATGTAGTGGCGCGCCACAATGCTCTGCGCAATGCTATTTTTGATTTTTGCAAGCGAGCCCTTCTGAACCCAAAACTGGAAGCAGGGGCAGGCTTGGGTCATGAAAGGAGACTTACTAGACCTGCTGACATACTCATCTCAAGCTGGTCCAATGGTGATAAGCCTGCAGCCATTGATGTGTCCATCACCTCTCCGCTTAAATAAAACATTTTGTCTGAAGCGGGTGTGGTGGCAGGTGCAGCAGCAAGGCAAACAGAAGAGAGAAAGCACACATGCAATGATACAATCTGCTCCGAATTGGGGTGGAAGTGTGTACCATTAGTGGTGGAGACGTTTGGTGCTTGGGGAAGAACTGCAGGCCAGTTTTTTGGAGAACTCGCATCACGACTTGCGGCTCAAAGCCATTCCTCAAAGACTACAATGTTGAATAACATCTATGGGAGACTAAGTCTCATACTAGTTCGAGCCAATGCCCGTGCATTCAATGCTAGGTTGGCTACAACAATGGACTTGCTTGAAGGCTAGGGTAGTTTTGTGCAAGTTCGTGTGTAATAGTGAAATGGACATCAATATGTGATATATATGTCTGTGCATTTATTTATTTATTTAATATACATCTATATTATATAATAATAATAATAATAATAATAATAATAATAATGGCCAAGTACCATCTTTGGTAGCAAAGTTGTTGGCAGGTGGCAGTGTCTCATTGCATTGGAAAAGAATAAACCTAATTCCACCCCTTGATATCTGCCCAATTGCTATTGGGGAGTGCTTAAGACGTTTGACGGGGAAGTGTCTTTGCATTGTCATTAAACAGAAAGCCCAAGATTTCTTTATGCCACATCAAATGGGGGTAGCCTGCCCATCTGGTTCTGAAAAAATTATCCAAGGTCTATGATGCTGTGTAGATGAGCATTGGTTGAGTAAAGATTTCAAAATTGACATGCATAATGTATTCAATCAGGTATCCAGACAGTCTGGTTTAGAATAATGCTTTCAACATTTTCCTGAGTTGTTCCCGTGGACTTTTTGGTGCTATAGTCAAAATCCTCTTTTATTGCACCCCCTAGGCACTGTAAGCTCAGAATCAGGGGTACAGTAGGGCGACCCCTTGGGGCCCTTGCTCTTTTGCTTGGTTCTGCAAAAGATTGTCTCTGCCATTGACTCCAATCCTCCCTCCTATTCCATAAATGGCATATCGATGATGGTATTGTTGCTGGTCCGAAACAGGCAGTTGCTCATGCTTTATCGATCATTGAGGAATTTGGTCCTCCTTTGGGCCTAAATGTCAACACTGCCAAATGTGAATTATTTAGCTTGTATGACTTAAGCCTTTTCCCACCTGACATGAAGAAATCAATATCACTCCATTTTGAAATACTGGGTGCTCCAATTGGTGATATCATTTTCTGTAGCAAGTTTGTTGCACAAAAGCGTGCTGAGGCCTTGCACCTGTTAAAGCAGCTAGACCATTGATCCCCAGGTGGCACTGCTCTTATTGAGGCTTTGTGGTAGCTTTTGTTGCTTGGTTCACCTGGCCAGATCTACACCACCCTCCTTGATGTATGAAGGTCTTGCATTGTTTGATGATCTTGACGATGTGCGTTGCTGTTTTGCAGAGTGCACCAAGGTTGACACGTCTGATATTGCTTGGCAGTAGGCCCAACTGAGTATTAGTCAAGGAGGACTAGGGCTTCCTTGCCTTTCCTTTCACTCCTCTGCTGCTTACATTGCATCTATAATTGCTTCTGGTTATTGTTCAAAGCAAAGCACACATCTATCACATTCCAGTGATTTGTTCAACAGTTCTGTGTCTTCCGTTGATGCTCTTACTATTGGTACAATATCAACATCCGGGATCAAGATGAAGATTAAGCCTCAAAGATGGTGTAACAGATAGCTATGCTGAAGAAATGCGTGATGAAACTGATAACAAAAGAACTCTATCTGGCAGGGAAGCATTGTTGAATAACTCAGTGAATAGCTTATCCTCCTATTTGCAAGACAGCATTTTCTGAGTTAACACTCGGAATTCCAAGTTGCCATCAAGTGGTGGTTAGGCCTTCCCACAAGTCAAGGTCAAGTCTGTTCTCAATGCTCATCCCATTCTCTGGACTATTTTGGTCATCATGCTCTAACCTGCAGAAAAGGCCCTGATGTGGTTACTCGCCACAATAGAATTAGGGACACCGTTTTGAGTTCTGTCAGCGCGTGAATGTTTAGGAGCTCAGCTTGAAGCCGGAAGCGGTCTGGGTCATAAAGAAAGACAAACTCAACTGGCTGATATCCTTGTCCCTAACTGGGAGTTGGGACAACGTGCTGCAGTTGACCTTTCCAAGGCATCCCCACTTCGTGATGACAGGGTCTGCTGCACTGCAGGCAGAAAAGAGGAAGCACAACACTATAGCTAATGATGAGAATGCAGAGAGTTAGGTTAGGTATTGATCCCTTTGGTGGTAGAATCATATGGTTGTTGGGGAACCGAAGCACAGCGTTTCTTTTCTAGACTTTCAGGTCAGCTAGCCTCCAGATTGAACCAGCCAAAATCCATCACTACCAATCAGATGTATGGAAGACTGAACCTAAACCTAGTCAGAGCCGTCTCCCGGGCCGTACTTACCAGATCTTGCATGGCAGGTTAATCTTTTCTGTGCATTTCCTGTGTCTGATGTACATGTTTGACATTTATGTGTACAAGTAAATAAAAACATTCTCTAACGAGAAAGTTGTTGGTATATAGGATTGACCAATGGTGGTGTAAAAAGCACGGAAACAAGAGTGACAGAAATTTGACTGGAAAATTGAAATAGGCCTATATTTAGCCCATTACTCAGGCATGTACTGTTACAACGTTAGTGTGCTAAATATAGGCCTATTTCAATTTTCCAGTCAAATTTCTGTCACTCTTGTTTCCGTGCATTTTACACCACCATTGGTCAATCCTATATACCAACAACTTTCTCGTTAGAGAATGTTTTTATTTACTGTTTTTTCCTCTGTCATAGTAGCGCGTCTTTAAATGTTGTCACAAATTCATTTTAATTTTCGAAGGGAGGGAGGTTAAAAAATTTAATAATTGAAATTATAAGTATATGATGTACTGTACGGTTCCCCTGGCTTGTCCTCATCCTCTCCCCCAGCCTCGTCTCAGACCTCGGCAGCCAGGTTCAGGCCATGGGAGCGGGTGGTGGTGGCAGCGGCCAGGGTGGCAGAAGGCGAAGTGGTGGTGGGGGCACTGGTGCCAATACTGTAGTGGTGCTCCTGCTGCTTCTGCTGCTGCTGCTGGCGGTGTGGGCAGCGCTGCTGCTGCTGCTACTGCTGCTGGTGGCGGTGAGGGCAGCTTGGCTGCTGGTGGCGGTGAGGGCAGCTCTGCTGCTGGTGGCGGTGAGGGCAGCGCTGCTGCTGCTGCTGCTGGTGGCGGTGGGGGCAGCTCTGCTGCTGGTGGCGGTGGGGGCAGCGCTGCTACTGCTGCTGCTGCTGCTGGTGACGGTGAGGGCAGCTCTGCTGCTGGTGGCGGTGAGGGCAGCTCTGCTGCTGGTGGCGGTGGGGGCAGCGCTGCTACTGCTGGCAGCGAACGGTAGGGGGGCAACACTGCATCTGACAGAGAGTATAGAAACAAAGTGCAAGGATTTTGTTTTTACCTTTTTCGTTCTCAGCAAGCAAAGTGCACTATTTGGCAGGTGAGTCGCTTTTATACATGAAAAGCCTTTACATGTGTGCGGCTGTGCTATAATTCTATTGGTCCAATTTCATTGGTACATCACCAATTGGTCTACATATTCATGACCTCACAGATAAGGGGGAGTGGTTGTGTGTGTGTGTGTGTGTGTGTGTGTGTGTGTGTGTTGCCAGATGTGCTAAAATTCTATTGGTCCAATTTATCTCTATTAACTGGATTGGTCTGCATAACTCATGACCCCCCAAAGGTGCCATTGTGCTGAAAATTGGAGGAAGTTGTTCATGCTCCAAATAAAAAGGTGTTAACAATGTTTACATGGGAATGACCTCCCCCTCCAATGATGAATGGACATTTGGAACAGTGACTTTGTCCTCGACACAAATGCTACTTCTTCACTAGTGAGCTTGCGACACTCATTCACACATTTGTACATTTCTATTTCAAGGGGTGCATGGTATCCTTATCTCTGTCCCCTATCTCCTCTGCCACTACACACCTACCATAGAGGTCTACTGCTCAACCCTAGCAAATGCAATTAAATTCATACACAGTTGCAGGCGGGCTGCCGTTGTACATCAGATAAGGAAGATCAGATTAAGGATGACATTCCAATAAATATTCAATAGAAAGGTCACAACAGTTGGGTCACCATGCATGCTTTACATTTGAAGTGAATGGTTTTGTGCAGATCCCTTACATGCGTGCTGTACACATGCTGCATGCACATCTTCCTGTAGCTTTTTAATGCTAGTGCAATACAACATGCCATGACATACCTTTGGGTGGTAGTGGTAGTTCGGTGAACCCTGCGATACCGCTTCCTCTCGGCAGCACGTTTAGCCAATCGGACAGCGGGGTCATTCCAATACCGATTCCTTTAATGGCAGCTGAATTGTCCTCGTATTTCTGCCTTTTAGCAGCGCGGTTCTCCTCGACGTCCTCTTGATATCGCTGCCTTTTAGCAGCACGGTTCTCCTCGAGGTCCTCTTGATATCGCTGCCTTTTAGCAGATTGCTTAGATTCAATATCTGCGTTGTAGCTGTCGCGTACAGAGGCCTTCGGGATCGGCCTTGTAGCTGTCGCGTACAGAGGCCTTCTTCTTTTCGGGATCGGCCTTGTAGCTGTCGCGTACAGAGGCCTTCTTCTTTTCGGGATCGACCTTGTAGCTGTCGCGTACAGAGGCCTTCTTCTTTTCGGGATCGGCCTTGTAGCTGTCGCGTACAGAGGCCTTCTTCGTTTCGGATCGGCCTTGTAGCGCGCTCGGGCTTTAGCCTTGTTTTCTTGTGATAAAATATCGTCTTGCATTTGAAGGTATTCCGCTCGTTGCTTAGATCTCTTCTTTCGATTACGCGAAGGCACTAGCCAAAGTATTAAACAGCGATAGGAACTAAATTTCGTGCAGGTTCGCGGGAGTGCATGCTGTAAAATAACTTCATTAATCATCAATAAACCAAATAAACTTCTGCAATAACTTCATATCCTATATAGAACTTTCTACCGCATGAGATACTTCTCTTTCTAGATGCAGGCGCTGATCCAGGATTATAGGAGGGGGGGTGGCTAGAGGGTAGGGGCCAGCAATCCTCAGCAAAGGGGTCTGCGGCGGAGCCAACGCTTTTTTATTTCATCACGCTCAAAACGCTACACAAAACTACTGTAAAAAAATGAAATTTTATCACAAACTAAACCTTATAACTTGCATGTACTACGGGGGATTTATCGTCGAAAACCCAGTGAATCATTATCTCGCCCAAAACGCTATGACCATCTATGAATAAGACCATCCATGAATGAACGGTGGTGATGAATGAATATGACCATCTATGCATGTACATTAATTGATACATTTGTAAATTGCACATCCATGATCCCTGCATGGACGTCATAGATACTTTGAGAGTACTACCTATGATGCGGATCAATATCCACGGCGACGCCCTAAGCCTTATCGTATCACCGATTCGTGTGCGTTGTTTGGAGTTGATTTGGCCTGCTGTTTCTCATCGTATGAGCGTTTTTTTGGAGTTGATTTGGCCTGCTGTTTCTCATCGTATCAGCGTTTCTTGGATTTGATTTGGCTTGCTGTTTCTCATCGTATCCAATAAGGGTAATACTGATGTCGAAGAGCAAGTCCATTTTGGACTTTTTCAAGGTTAACTTGGAAAGTGAAAAAGTTACACATGATTCTCCAGAGGATCATGATCACTCTGAACTATCAGTGTCTGGTCTAGTACCGCCGGTAACTGGCGGCGTTGCTTCGGAGTCCCTGGTAGTGGATGATACAGATTTATTACACGAAGGTCTAGATATAAATCAGCATGCAAGTGACGAGTGTACAACCCCCTCTGAACTCCCTAAAACTCTGGAGTGCTTGCCAATGGAAGAAGACCCTTCTCGGGATGCTCCGCTACAAGTTCCTTCTCAGGATGCTCTACAAGGTCCTTCTCAGGATGCTCTACAAGTTCCTTCTCAGGATGCTCTACAAGGTCCTTCTCAGGATGCTCTACAAGATGCTATCAGACAGTCAAGAAAACTAAATGACAATGAGAAGTATGAGTTACTGATATCTGAGCAAAATGGACTTGCAGATGCTGACTTAAATACTATATGGTTTAGTGTTGCTGAATGAAGGAAAAGGAAAAGGATTCAATTTCAGAGACGTTGGCTGCAAGATTATAAATGGCTTCGATATGGTACATCTCAAGAATTTCAGGGAGGTTGGTGCCTGCCATGCATTTTGTTCCTAACTGAAAGTGAAATGAGTAGTTTGGGTGTTTTTGTATGTTCACCATTTACAAATTATAATAAGTCCAAAGAATTACTTGAAAAACATTCCAAAAAAGATTTTCACTTACATGCAGTTGATCGCGCATATGAATTTAAGAAGACATGGTTAAATCCAGCTGGAAGAATTGACACGCACATTATGGATTGCAGTGCAAAGAACTTTATGTTAAATTCCAAAATATTGCCTTTAATTGTTGAAGCCGTTCTTTCGTGTGCAAGGCAAAAAATAGCATTGCAAGGTCACCAACAGGACAAAATAGATTTGCACTTCCTGCAATGAGAAATGAAGGGAATTTCATAGCTATATGCTACAATTACGACTGATACATTCATGGCTTCGTTCCACCATGACTATTGAAAGGCTAGGAAATTTAGGAGTGTTAGGTATTTCATGGATTTGATTTTCCACTATCTGTTGATCAAATATGTTACACAAATGCACCATAGAAAGTTGCTGTAGTGAATCAGTGTTGTATGAATAAATCACAACTTTCATACGATGTTCTTGTGTAAATGTGGTAACTTATAGTATTATCATGCAGTTTAAAGATGTGCACTGGCAACTATATGCTTACATTGATTTTTCTTTTGTGCAATGTACTAGTCACAATTATTATGCATGTATCAAAATAAACATCTGATCACACAAAAAACAAAGCGTCATCATCTTTTTTTCACCCCTAAATGGAAGCTGTTGAACAGAAATGCTATTAGCCCTCAAACAGAAATTGCTGATAGTTCTCAATCAGTATTTTAGTATTCGTTAACGATTATTTTAGGAAGGGGGGGGGGGGGGGGGGGGGGTGGCTAGCCACCCTATCCACCCTCTCTGGATCAGCCCCTGAGATGTCTATATGACCTTAAAGGGCACCATGCAGGTGAATTCCGAAGCTATTGCCGTTCTTCAAAACCGTTCATAGCTCGAGTTATACTATACCTTCCCAAGGAAGAAGACGACTAAGAATTATGTTAGGACTGGGCACGAGGAACAAGAATTCGTTTGTTTCTCTAAAAGCACACCGTTTTATGACACGGAACAAACGTAGAACTGTAGATCTTTGAGTTCTCGTTCCATCGCGACAAAGAGATAAGCAATCCGTTTCTCCGTTGTCCCTCCAGACGCGAGTGAAGTTTTTTTAATGATATTAATCAATCCTCAATCAATCCTATATTGAACCTGCTGCCGCAGGTTCAGATGAATAATAATGGCAATAACAATCATTGGCAGCTCCTCATGCTTTTTCTTGGCTATCCGTAGTCCCTTCCCCTGGTTTGGGCTTACACCTGGAGTCGAATGAGTACCAGATGGCCATTAGGTGGTGGCTGGGGTTGGATACTTCTGGTCAGTCAATGTGCCCATTCTGCCCTGATACTGCTCTTGATCCTCTTGGTCACCATGCTGTGACCTGCAGGCATGGGGGAGATGTAGTCATACGGCATAATCATCTAAGGGATGAGGTATTCGACCTCTGTTGTCGTGCCCACCTAAGTGTGAGTGTGGAGAGAGGTCATGGTCTCACCAGAGACCTTGCCCACACCGGGCCTGCTGACATCCTTATTGCTGGCTGGGACAGAGGGAAACCTGCGGCGCTAAACCCGACCATCACTTCACCAATCTGCTCTGCCATCTTGAGTGAATCTTGTCACCAGGCCAGTGCGGCAGTGCTTGCAGCTGAGGCCCGTAAGCTCCACTCAAATGGTCCGAAATGCCAAGAGTTGGGCTGGTCCTGCATTCCTTTACCTGTGGAGACATATGGCAACTGGGGCAAGGAGGCCCACGATACCTTCTCCAGGCTGGCATTCTACCTGGCCATTCACCAGTCCTCCCCGAAATCAGCAGTTGTGGCAGAAATTTACGGCTGGTTGAATATAGCCCTGGTTCGTTCCATTGCCAGAGCCATCCTGGCCAGGGAGCTCCCACCCTCCTAACTGCTATTAGATTGTGTCATAGGAAATAATGTGTTGCACATGTATTATTAGTGTTGTGTATTTAAAATTATTATTATTATTATTAATATAAAATAATAATCTCTCTGGTAGTGGAAACGTACAGAGCATGGAGGAAGGAGGCTTTGGAGGCGTTTTCCATGTTAGCCTCTCGCCTAGCCACTTCTTCATCCAGACCCAAGTCTAGGGTATTTTCTGAGCTGTATGGCCAGCTCAATCTTCATTTAGTTAGGGCAAATGTGAGGGCTATTTTGTGCAGACTTTCATGCCCTCATCAGGAATACATTTGAGTTGTTTTGTGATTTGTGTTTAATATCTTGTATTTATTCTAAATAATGGTGAATAATAATAACAATAAAATAAAAAACTAAAAATTAATAATACATATACAACACACCAATAATTATAATCATGAATGGTGTACAGGCACATCTGAGTAGAATTGCTCTTGCATTCTGCTTCATCAGTGTGACAGTCAGCATTATTATTAACACAATAATAACTAATGAATCCAAGCCTTCCTTGCTTCCGCCACTGCAATCACAGACTTCCTTTCCTCGTGGTATTAATATGATACACAGTGTCTTCAACTGTGCAGCAGCTGCCTGCAACACCACAACAGTTGTCGTCGCCATTACATCAGGAATCCATGAATCTCATGATCTACCTTCACGAGTCAACCATCGAGTCGTTCATTCTGGAAGCGATGACCCGTTTCGAAGGCAGTCACATATTCCAGACAGTGTAAGGCTTCTAACTCTTTATCTTCAGCCCAGAATGAGGCCACACAGCCAGCAGTTGATGCAGTGCCAGCCATTGTCCCTCTATAGATACCCAACATTGCGGTTTGTCTCTAAGAAGGCAAGACCCTTTTTCACTAGAGCACTCTCATCGACTTTGAGGTTTGTCTTAGATGTAAACTCAGATGAGGCTAGCTTGGCTGAAGCTCTTCATCTTTCCAAAGTGTGTTCTTCACTCCCTAAAAAGTAAAGGCTATCACTTGAAGCACAACCCAATCAAAGTCTTATGTGATCTTTGGACAAAGAGAGAGTTTAGTCTCTTTGGAACCTTGAGGTGGCCAATGCCCAGAATGTCCCATCACAACAGAAGCAAGAAACCCTAAGAGCCTCCAGATTCAATTATTCCCTTGGCTAAGGTAGGTTTGCATGGAAAGGCTTGCAGAATACTCATATTTGATGGGCTTGCTCCCCTCAATAATGCTACTCAAATCAGAATATTAAAATTAGACTTACAGAAAAGTGCTTGTGCTCTCTGATTGAGGATAAAGCTAACAGTTTTTTTTTGAGCCCCTTCATTTTCATGTAACCTATTAACATGGCACAGAAAAAGTGCTACATGGTCTTAGAAAAGTGCATTGAGGAGCACTGGGATGATGAAGACTGAAGACTGTATCGTGCTGAAAACTGACATGAGAAATGCCCTTCAGCCTCATTACCAGGCAGGCCCTTCTCAGTGAATGCCCTAGGTTTTTCCCAGAGGTCATTCCTTGAGCAAGTTTGTGCTATGGTTCACACCCTTATCTGTGGCACCCCCTATGTCCAAGTCAGGCATGCAACAGGGTTATCCTTTAGGCCCTTTGGTCACTGCTTTGGTCTGCACAAGGTCATTGCCACTATCGATGCAGATGATGACTGTTTTAGTCTCATCTTACAGGCCTGACACTTAGATGATGGGGTGCTTGCTGGCCCCAAACATGCTGTTCTCCTAGCCCTCTCCATAATTGAAAACCTTGGTCCATCACTAGGCATTTTCATCAATTTAGCCAAATGTGAACTCTCCAGCCATAGTGATGTCTTCATTTTCCCTCCTGCCATGAACGTCTCATACATACCACACCTGGATATTCTTCTTACTCCCATTGGTGACTATTTGTACTGCACTGGGTTCTTTGATACGACACATGTTGAGATTTTTAAGTTGCAAGCTATGCTGGAAGATGTTTGAGCTATTGATCCACAGGTGGTCTTTAATTTCTTTGCAGTGTCTTTTGTAGGATAGTGGAACTAGCCAGATCATCCCCCAAGTGTGGCTGCTGATTCTTTGAAGATACTGGACATTGATGTAAGATGTTGTTTCTTGAATTGCTTCTCTGTAGATCTCTCCGAGGCTGCCTGGTGCCAGTCTGAACTAAGAATAAGGTTTAGGGGCTTTGACCTTCACTCTCTCTCTCACCACTCAATTAAGTGCTGCTTTTATCACATCTTCGTGTTCATCTGGTTTTGCCATTGCAGATAACCATCATCTAATTTATTCAGTTAATACCTTTAGCAGCCTAGACTCTCCATCTCACCAGTATCTGCCATCGAGTCTCTTCCCTCGCAGAGATATCTCTCCTTAAGCTGGATATTTTGGCTTTCAGTAGTTTGTATGACTCAGCTTCTCCAGCAAACAAAGCTCACCTCCTCTCTGCCTCTGCTTCCTAGGCCACTTAATGGATTTCGATCCTTCCTAGGATCAGTGAACCTGGCTTGCATTTTGACCCTGGTGAATTCCGCACAGCTATTATATGGTGGCTGGGTTTAGAAACCACAAAGGCTTCCTGTTGTCTGCTTTGTCCAGAAATAGCTTTGGACCCACTGCGGTGTCTTGTAGACAACGTGGTGACATGATACTTCGTCATAACCAGCTGTGTGACATGTTCGTAGATCTTAGCCGCAAAGTGAATCTGAGAGTGAAGGTTGAAGCAGGTAGTGCACTTACCCCTGACCTTTCTAGATCTCACCCCGCTAATGCCTTGGTGAACAATTGGACGGGTGGCATCATTGGCGCTTTTAACTTAACTACCAGTATCGCTTCGTGAAGCAATTTCACAGCAGGAACAGCCACTCGACTGGCAGAGCAGAGGAAATACCAGGCTAATGAACCCAAGTGTCGCACTCATAGATGGAGCTGTGTCCCTTTTGCTGTGGAGAACTATGTCTTGAAGCCAGTCAGGCATGCTCCCAATTGGCCTAATGCCTGTCCTTTGGTTTAGGTTATCACAAGTCAAAAACCTTGGTGGACCATCTATGGGAGGTTAAATGTAGCCCTGGTTCCGTGCAACTCCTATGTAGACCATGTAATTCAGTTGCTCTCTTCAGGTCACAAAGCCAGGATGATCACTGACATGTATGGGAGGCTGAATTACAGGGGTTATTTCAGGTCGATGAAAACAAATTCCCAGGTCAGTGTGCACTATCATAGAAAAGAGGCGTGTCAGTATTCAAAAACGCCTTTCAAAGCTAGCCATATCGGTTTTTCACAACATGCTACTATGATTCTGCATCTTATGAATAATCGTTTGTATCCAACCACATAGGCTCAATTGATGACCAGATAGAGATGGCTCCAAATGCTGCATGCAGAGTATGTCGGAACCGTATGGTAGCTATAGGGAAAAAGAAAAGAGCATTTTATCAATGCTCCGAGTTTGCAGCACAGCTCTTTACTGTACATAGGTAACTATATATGTCTCAGATACTCACACCATTATCATTTTGCTATTCATGCAAACAAGTAATAGACAGATGTGTAATACCACCGTTTATAACATACACGAGCTCCACCATTATCTTTTAGTACTGAGCAGAAGAGGGATTATATACATAGGAAATCTTCTGTTCCAAAGCACATTCGTTCCTTACTTCTAAAGAAAAAATACTGGTACCCCAAGAATAAGCTGATATATCGACAGTATGCTAAACAATACGATGATGCAGTCAAGTCTTATTACTCTTTAAGGGAGCTTGATATTGCTAAAAGCAAGAACATATCTAGATTTTATGCCTATGCTAACTCCAAACTTAATAATAGTGTGGGTATACCTCCACTATTGAGTGATGATGGTACTTTGGCTATTGAAGATTGTGACAAATGTGAACTTCTCAATAAATACTTTGTTTCTGTTTTTACTAAAGACAATGGCAAACCCCAACATTTTCCTCTTCGTATACAAAGTACAAAGTCTCTAAATATCATTAGTTTTACTTATGACAAAGTGTTGAGATCTCTTAGGAACCTACCAAACAAATGCTCTAAAACTCCTGATGGTTTTCCGGCATTTTTTCTGAAGTCTATTGCTCCCGCAATAGCATTCCCTCTAAGTTGTCTGTTTACTATGTCTATGGAAAGCAGTATCTTACCTGCTGTTTGGAAAGTCGGTTATGTGTGTCCAATTTTTAAAAAGGGTGCTCGTCAACTTCCTAGTAACTATCGCCCTGTTTCTATGACCAGCATATGTTGTAAAGTGATGGAATCTATTATTTCTGAATCAATGGTTCATTTCCTCAGGGTAAATGGTCTGTTATCAAAAGATCAGCATGGTTTTCTACCCAAAAGGTCTACTTGTACTCAACTTTTAGTAACATTAAATGAAATGTCATTGCTATCTGATGCTAAGATGCAGGTTGATGCAGTTTATATAGATTTTGCTAAGGCATTTGATTCCGTCTCGCATCAAAAGCTTCTACTAAAGTTAGAATCTTACGGTTTCCATTCTCATCTGCTTGCTTGGATAAAGTCATTTCTTAGTAATCGATATCAACATGTCTACATAGGTTCAAATTTGTCGACCCCACTACCTGTCATTAGTGGCGTTCCTCAGGGTTCTGTCTTAGGTCCACTTCTTTTTCTCATATATATTAACGACCTTCCAGATTGTTTGTCATCACCTGTTAAAGCTAAAATCTTCGCTGATGATACTAAAATTTATTTTCATCATTCTACTGGGGATACATCTCCATTTGTAAGTTCATTATCTGCATTTTGTGATTGGGCATCTAATTGGCAACTTAGCATTGCCTTTCAAAAATGCAATGTCATCTCCTTTGGAAAGCAAATATCTGATACATCATACTCATTATGTGGGATAACCTTAGAGCAAGTATCTTATATTCGTGATCTTGGTGTTTATGTTTCATCAGATTTTAAACCTGGAATTCATTGCTCATCCATTACGGCCAAAGCGTATTCTAGATGTTCTCTACTTCTAAAAGGTTTCCATACTAGTGATGTCAGCATTCTATTACGTGTATTTAAAACCTACGTTAGGCCACTTTTAGAATTCAACACTCCAGTCTGGAATCCTTGGCTGTTTAAAGATATTGAACATATAGAAGGAGTACAGCGTTACTTCACACGAGAAATTTATAAACGTGCAAGGCTTCCTCGCATGGATTATGCATCCAGGTTAGCAAATCTTAATTTGTCATCATTAGAATATCGTCGTATCTATTTTGACCTTACAATGTGTTACAAAATTGTGAATAAGCTTTTGGATATTGATGCAGCTGAGATGTTTACAGTCATTTCAAACGTTCATTCCACTCGTGGGAATTCATACAGGCTCCAGTCGGTCACCATACCTCGCCATGATTTTCGGCTATACTTTTTTTCATCTCGGGTTGTTCCTATTTGGAATTCTTTACCACAACATGTTGTATCTGCAAAGAATATCATCACCTTCATGTGTCGCCTCAGAACTGTAGATCTATCTCCCTTTTGTAAACTGTATCCATTTAAATAGGAAGTATATAAGTGCATTTACACATGCCATTACTTGCCTCTTCAGTGCATTATCTGTACAATGCATTGAGAAATATTATTATTATTATTATTATTATTATTATATACCTGAATCTATATTGTGTTAAGAGGAGTTAATTAAAAAAGCAGATCCACATATACAATTGCTAACAATAAATAACTCAACCATTTTGGACCAGCTGCAGTGCCAATTCTGCTTGATGATTCATCTAAAGCTCCCATGCAGGGCAATTGTAAGTAACACTTGCTCACTGAAATGGTTCATGGGAGTTCAAGTGTATGGAGCTAATAGTGGTGAAGTGTCCATGCTGTTCCACACAGCTAGGCCATGCAGTAGAACTTAAGCCAGCACTGTAGCTGATCATGAACACATAATGGTCCACTGCATAGCCTACAAACGGGATGTACAAAGTGATTACCACACACACGAGTTCGGTACTTCACAAAGTGTGACAGAAGTAGCACGAGTAAAGCATGCATGCAGCTATCATTGACTCTGTATGAACAACTGTTAATTGAGGAGAGAATGAAATATATCTATCGAAAGAACATGCATGCTGCAATACAATTTCATGCAGGTCATTGTTTCCTGCATGACTCCTCCATATCAGTAAAAATGCATATATATATATATATACTGGGCTAGGTCCACACTGTCCCATGGCCCAAGCGGAGTCTAGTCACTCAAAGTTTAATAGCTTGCAAAAAAAAAAAAATCAATTTCACTAGTATGCACGACACGGTACAATGACTTCTCGCTACAGTATAGTGTATCGTTTGCACGGCAGCTATTCCTCGGCAGCCAAAGAGTATACCCATATGGCCAAGTGAACAAAAAATGTCATTGTATCTCGATAATTCCAATACATTTGCACACTACTTCATGCATCAATATGGCTGAATATCTATCCTATCCTATATAGTTTGTACATGTAGTACCTTCAGTCATCGTTAATCCTGTTTTCAGATTGCCCACAGAGTTTTTTCCTTCTTGTACATAGCGCTTCGCAGTTGAGAGGTTCTTCCAAAGGTAGCCGTTGCAGTTCGTAACGGATACACATCCTTAAATGAAACCATGTACATGCATGTTATTTGGACCAATAAGACAACAATAATTATATGTTTGTAAAATGGCGACTGAACTTGTTATGTAGCCTGAGGTTCCTCAGGTCGATGGTTGTCAAGGCTCGTTGCTAGGGCATTACGATCATTTCATAATTACGGAGGTGAAGTCATACTGGCCCTCAAATTCAATGGCCGCAAACAGCCATATACGGAACTTTGTTGCCTATTAAAATTAATAGACACGTATGGCGCGCATGGGCTCATGGGCGGAAGTAGAACTCGTATGACCGGCGGCTATATAATGTTTGGTGGAAAGAGAAAAGCACACTTACACAGTACAAGCTCGGTGAAGGATACCATACCAATGCATGCTGCCGTTTTAATTGGTCTGCTACTCGTGGTGGAAAGCAACGCGGTGACAGCTCCTTCGAGCCAGTGTGCGTACTTCAACTACTACTATCTGTACAAGAGCCCGCTTCTTCCATCCCTGGTTCCATCGATAAGCAGCGAATGCCTTGCGGTGGCAAACAATCCTGACAACCCAACGGCCGTTTGTACCGCAGACTGTCAATCGTGGGGCTCTCTGCTGTCACAGTGCAAGACTCCCGCTGTCGCTGCAAATGACGCTTCATCCACGTGTGGGCTGTTCAAGAACTCGTCTTGCAGTACCTTGCAATACGACTACTACATGTACGACCTCCAACGTGCTGTCCAATCAGAATGTAGGAACGGATCTTACTGCAGCCCTAACTGCTCTGCTGCCATCGCTGATCTGGAGGAGTATAGTGGGTGCTGTAGTGCTGACAAACTCAATGGACCCAAAGCGCTGTGCGGCCAGCAGACGATAGCACCGTGTTCTACTGTATTGAATAGTGGTTCTGTTGTCGCCCCGACCAGCGAGTGTGCGTACTTCCTGTACTACGGCCCTGTAGTAGATGAAGCAGCGAGTCGTCTACCATCTGTGAATGCTGAGTGTATCAAAAGGTTTTCTTCCGAACAGTTCGACATATGCACCGCGGAGTGCCAGTCCTATTTTGCTTTACTCGGAAAATGCGGCTACGGCGTACAAAATTCCGATAATGTGGCTTCGTTGGCGTGTGGAAAGTTTGATAATCGAACCTGTGGCGATACATACTCTACGGAAATCGGCCAAAACGTAACCACAGAATTGCAGACGGCTTGCTCTAACTCCACCTACTGTCCTTCTTCATGCGTCAATGCCATCGCTGCTGCAGAACGATATGGAGGTTGCTGCTTCGCTATTGATTTAAACGGTCCAAAGGTGTTGTGCGGTCAACAGCCCATAGCTCCTTGTTCCACCATAGTCAGCAGCGGTTCTGCAACCATCACCTTTAACCTTTTTATCGTGATGTTATTCATTTTCGCTACAGTGTCGGCGGTATGACTTTATGCTGTCAAATAGCCCAAAGAGGCTCAATTATATTTGTACGATGATGCAGTGTGTATTCTTAATTATGTTAATAACACATGCATAGATACAATAATTGGGACAGTTTCCGCGAAAATTGCCCCACGGGATAAAATGTTATAAAAATGCATCGCGTTTGAATCACTATAACTTCCCAACGGTTAACTCTATCGACTTCCTATTTTCAATACTTCATACTACAACGTTTCACTACGGAGTAACATATTTTGGGGCCTTGCATGCACTAGTTCCTTGCTGATGCTACGAGGTTCCCCATGGGGTTCAAAACCGCCACAGCTTCAGGTAGGAGCATTCAAATCGCTTCAAACTCAGTACGTACGTACAGGGGTCCTGTTGCTATTGATGTGTTCAGTTAGTTAATTTTTACTCTATCCGTCACGGAGATACAGCTGTGCAAAGTTAATGCACATTTCTCGCTTGATTGCACCATTTTTGCATGCAACCCGTGTTCCATTCTCCCAATCCACAATAAACGCCCATTTCTCCAATAAACTAAGCTAGCCGTTCCTAATTGTTTTTATCTCACTCAGGCAGTGAGTTTATGCGGGAAAATTAAGAGAAGAAGACTGCTCAGTTTGCCAGACGATCTAACAAAACAACGGATCCAAGTGAATGGTTGCAGTATAACCTTGCGCCTCCCACGTCGCCGGCAGTACTCAAAACGGCACACGTATAAGGCTATTTGCTACGCACTCACATTATCCTCTAGTCGTGTCTATTTGCCATCATCTTGCTAAAATATATGCCACGTCCACTCAGTTACGATTACAATGATTTCGGTCTCACGCAACTTTCAGCTCACACATAGTACAGACAAACACACACGACAGACATACACACAGACATACACACAGACACACACTCGGACACACAAGCAACACACAGACATACACACGAAATATATAGACACACGAAATACACAGACACACACATGCATGCACACACAGATACACACATGACATACACAGATAAAACACATACACGACAGACACACACGCAGACGCACAGACACACACAGAAACACATAGACACGCAGACTTGCACACACACAAAATACATAGACACACATGCACAGATACACACACGATACACACAGACCCACATACAGACACACATACAGACACACACGTGCACAGACACACACACAGACTCGCACATGTGCACTGACACATAACACACGACACACACACTGTTGTTCATGTGGAATAAAACTGTACTGCTCTCTAATAATGATGGTATGCATATTTTCTCTTGCATGTGTGTGTCTGTCTGTCGTGTGTCTGTGCATGTGTGTCTGTGAATTTAATGTGTGTGAGAGTCTGTGTCCATGTGTGTGTCTGTGCATGTCTGTGTGTGTGTGTGTCTGTATGTGTCTGTCATGTGAGTGTGTGTGCTTGTGTGGGTCTGTGCGTGCCTGTGTGTGTGTGTGTCTGTGTGTGTGTCTGTGTATGTGTCTGTGTGTGTGTCTGTGTGTGTGTGTCTGTGTGTGTGTCTGTGTGTGTGTCTATGTGTATTTCATGTGTGCCTCTGTGTTTGTGCCTGTGTTTGTGTGTGTGTCCGTATGTGTGTGTGTTTGTGTGTGTTAGTCATGTGTGTGTTTGTGTGTGTTAGTCATGTGTGTGTTTGTGTGTCTGTGTATCTGTATGTTGTGTGTGTACGTGTGTGAGCGTTTTGCGTGTGTATTGCCACATTTATACAGTGGTGTGTGTGTTATGCAAGTGTGCAATGGATGTGTGTGTACATTTAGATTACCAGATGGGGACACAATATATTCAATCCTTGGAGACACGATACATGTACAGAAAGCTTGGTACACAAATTTACATCGAATCAGTGATCTGTACAAACATGCACAAGTGCAGTTGAATTGGCATGTGCAAGTGCAGTTGAATTGGCATGTGCATGTGACAATGCTTGTGAGAGAGAGTGTTTGTACCATCATCAGACAGGTGTATTGTTTGCCACATGTATAACTGGTGTGTGCAAGTACGCTGTACATGAGTGTGTGTGTGTGTGTGTGTGTGTGTGTGTGTATGTGCGTGTGTGTATGTGTATGTCTGTGTGTATGTCTGGTCATGTGTGTGTAGCAAATGACATAATATATTTTTGGATCTATGTACGCATGCGTGTTTGTGCTGGCTCCAGCTGGACTGTACTTTGACCTTGTCCTGTGTATATATGCATGTCTCTCTTTTTAATTAGATACTTCTTTTGGCTGCTGCAGTGTCTCGTTACACTTGGCGTAGTCGGCAGGATGGTCGAACAAGAAGGCGGAGCGGAAATTCCGAACCCGAGGGTTCTGGCTCAGACCAAAACCAACCGACCGCTGGTTTCTCCCGACACCTACTCTGGTGACAGAAATTGGACCGATTGGGTTGAGCACTTTGAGGCCGCGGCTTTGGTTAATGGCTGGGACGAACCGACGAAACTACTCTGGCTACCCGTTCGGCTAACCGGAAAGGCTCAAACCGCTTGGAGGAGGTTGGCGCCAGAGGCGAAACAAGACTTCCAAGCAGCGAAGGACGCTTTACAGAAGCGCTTTGAGCCTGAAAGTAAGCGTCAGCTGTATGTTGTCGAATTTCAGACCAGGAAAAGGCGACCGGACGAACAGTGGAGTGATTTCGGGGATGAGTTGCGCATTCTCGCAGACAAAGCGTTTCCCGGAATTGACGAAAAGGCTAAGGATTTGCTGTCTCTCGAAAGATATCTCAGTGAGTTGGATAATCCTAAGGTTGCTTTTGCTGTCCGACAGAGACAACCGAAGACTCTGGACGACGCGGTTTCGTGCACGATGGAAATGGAGTCGTATCTCCATCAAGAGACCAAAGGCTCCAAAATATCCGTCGTCAGTGATGTCCCGGTCGAAGAACGGGAAACCTTAATGGCCATGATCCACTCATTGTCAGAAAGGATGGGAAAACTAGAGACGTCTGAACGGCCGGCACAAGCACGCGCAGGTAGAAGGAAACCCGAGACGTATAATTCCTCCCGAGAACCAGCAGCCTCCAAGGATACGATCATCTGCTTAAAGTGTGGCAAGGAAGGACACTTTGCCAGGGGCTGCGCGGCTGGCTGGCAGAAGCGGAAGCAGGAAAACTAGATACCCTCTATGCTAAGGACCAAGCATATGGGGGTAAGGAAACAATGGTCCATGTAAACAAAAGTTTGTATAGTTTAGCTGTTAATCCTGCTATGTCGAAGTTCATTGTAGCTATTGTTAAGGGTTCACCTGTAGAATTCATGTTAGACACAGGTGCAGCAGTAAGTCTTGTAAGAAAAGATGTCTGGGACAGACTTGGAGGTGCAAGCAGATTTGGACTGTCACCGTGGAGAGGGAGGCACCTTGTTGGTGTAGAGGGTAGCACTGTTCCTGTGTGTGGAGTGACTACTCTTGATTTCCATTTGGCAGATCAGGCATTTTCAGTTGACCTTGTAGTCGTTGACTCCCTCAAGGTGGAATCTATCCTGGGGCTGGACTTTCTAGAGAAACACCATGGCATCATTGACCTATCCAAGATGGTGTTGCAGCTCGAAGGAGTTTCCATCCAGTTACAGCACCATGCTGACAGTAGCAACAGTAGTGACATGTTGGCCAATGAGGTGAGTGTTAGTCTCATAGAGACTGTCAAGATACCAGCCTATAGTGAGATTCAAACCATGGCGTACACATCTTCCACATGCAAAGGGGTATGGTTAGTGGAGGGTAGCAGACCAGACATACCTATAATTGTTGCAGGAGCCGTGGTTACACCTTCAATAGGAGAGCCTTTAGGTAGCATTCCTGTTCTGATGTGTAATCCTTTGCCAACTGAGACTGTCGTTCATAAGGGTACAAGAATAGCCAGAGCCACCAGGTTGCAGGATGAATCGTTGTTGGCACCTGTAACAGATGCAATGAGCCAAGAAAAGAAGATACCAAAAGTTTCTGAAAGTAAGTCGAAATTATTGTGGGAGATGGTACAAAACTGTGCAGCTGATCTGAGTAAGGAAGAAATGGAGATGTTGTACCACGTGTTGATGGCATATGCAGATGTCTTTGCTGAGTCGAACGATGAACTGGGGCGTACTAACATGGTTAAGCAGTCAGTTGATACTGGCAATAATCCTCCAATCCGTCAGCAGTTTAGGAGAATGCCACCCTTTCGAAGAGAACAGGCCCGCAAGCTAATTGAAGATATGCTCAAGCGTGAAATTGTGCAGCCCTCTTCAAGCCCCTGGGCATCCCCGGTGGTCATAGCCACGAAGAAGGATGGCTCCCTACGTTTTTGCGTGGATTATCGCAAGTTAAATTCTATCACTCGTAAGGATGCTTATCCCCTCCCAAGAATAGATGACTCGCTGGACGCTTTGAATGGGTCTAAGTGGTTCTCAACTCTCGACCTTATTTGTGGTTACTGGCAGGTGGAGATGGATGAGAATGACAGGCAAAAGACTGCGTTCTGCACGCAAGAAGGTCTTTTCGAATTTAAGGTTATGCCCTTTGGTCTCTGCAACGCTCCAGCAACCTTTCAGCGGTTAATGGACCTGGTCTTGTCTGGCATCCAATGGAAAAGTTGTCTTGTCTACATAGACGATATCGTGATTGTAGGTAAGTGTTTTCAGCAGCACTTATCCAATTTGGAATTGGTGCTGGATAGATTAAGGCAAGCAGGTTTGCGGTTGAAAACTTCCAAATGTCATCTCTTTCGTGAAGAAGTAACATTTCTAGGACACAGAATATCAAGACAGGGTATTAGTACTGACCCCAAAAAGGTTTCTGCAGTTCAGAACTGGAAGACGCCTAATTCAATACAAGATGTCAGACAGTTCCTTGGTCTTGTGGGATACTACAGGAAGTACATCCCCCATTTTGCTGCCATTGCCAGACCGTTACACCAACTTACCGAGCGAGGTCGTGAGTTTCAATGGACACAAGAGTGTATCCATGCATTTGATGAACTCAAATCGCGACTATTGTCTGCCCCCATACTATCCTTTCCAGACTTTGAGAAACCTTTTATCCTTGATACAGATGCCTGTCAGTATGGTATAGGAGCAGTGCTGTCTCAGGATCACGATGGAGAGGAGAAAGTAGTGGCCTATGGGAGTCGCACACTTAGTAAAGCTGAGAGAAAGTACTGCGTGACAAGGAAAGAGCTATTGGCAGTAGTCACCTTTACGAAACACTTCAGGCCATACTTGCTAGGACGTCACTTCACTCTTCGTACTGATCACAGCTCCCAGGGGATGCAACCATGGAAATGCTGATGCCCTTTCCCGTGTTGGCCCAGATGAAAATGAAGCCAACATCACGGGTGGTTCCAGCAGCAAAGGCATGGGCGTATCAGCTGTTCAGCCACAGCGGCTTCAGACAGGAACTGGGGATGCGAAGAGCATGCGCCAGCTGCAGCTGGAGGATGAAAATGTGGGGATTGTGCTCAGGGCAGTAAGTTGTGGGAGCATGGTAGGCCTTGGGGAACTGGAAGGGAAGAGTAGGGAACTAAACATATTAGTGCAGCAATGGGACCAGTTGGTTGTAAAAAAGGGTGTCTTGTACAGACGATATGAAGACAATCAGGGGAGTGAGCATTTGCAGATTATTGCCCCGGCGATTATTCGCCAAGATATTTTGAAGCAATTACATGAGGGCATACTGGGAGGACACTTAGGAGAAGGAAAGACACTTTCCCGCCTGAAGGAGAGGTTTTATTGGCCAGGTCATGCAGGAGATGTTGGGAAGTGGTGTAGCACATGTGCGAAGTGTGCTACTAGGAAAATGCCCCCGCATCGAGGCCGTGCCCCTCTCCAGGGTATTAGTTCTGGGTACCCAATGCAAATTGTTGCAGTAGACATAGTTGGACCCATCACCTCGGGGGATGCAAAAAAACCCTATATTTTAGTTGCTTCCGACTACTTCACCAGATGGGCAGAGGCTTATGCCATTCCTAATCAGGAGGCAATAACAGTAGCTACCACACTGATTGATGAATTCTTCTGCAGGTTCTCTATCCCTCAGCAGTTGCATTCTGATCAAGGGCGACAGTTCGAGTCTGATGTGATGAAAGAAGTGTGTAAATTACTACAAATCAGTAAGACACGTACAACACCATACCACCCGCAATCAGATGGACTTGTTGAACGATTCAATCGTACGTTGATCAGCATGCTAGCAACATCTGCCCACGACAACCCTACTCAATGGGAATTGCATTTGAGGAAAATTTGTATGGCCTATAATACTTCAATACATCCCTCCACAGGTTTCTCCCCTTTCTTTTTAATGTTCGGGCGGCAGGCCAAGTTGCCAGTGGATCTAGTATATGGGTCTACACCAACAGAACCCCAGCCACAACATGAGTATGCAAGACAACTGCAGAAAATCTTACAAGGGGCCTTCCAAGCTGCTCAGGATAACATGGGGACGGCAACGGAGAGGATGAAGGAGGTCTACAATCAGAGGGTCCATGGGAAGCAGTATGAACCAGGTGACCTTGTGTGGTTACATACCCCTGTTGTGCCCAAGGGAAAGCCTAGGAAACTCCATTGTCCCTGGACTGGGCCATTTAGGGTGGTGAAGAGGCTTTCTGCGGTCACGTACAGAATCCTTGATCTACGACGAATTGCAGCACGGAGACGTAAGAGGATGGTCGTACACTTTGATCGCCTGAAACCATGCCCTAGTGATATTCGTTTGGACTTGGATGATGTTGATGCTAAAAATCCAGAAGCAGAGGGCCCAACCAGTACGAATCAAAGTCATCATCGCCCCGAGTACCCAGGTACGACATTGCAATTCTTTGATGACAGTGATGACCTTGAGATAGCGGAACAAGAAATAGTACAACAACCTGCCTGCGGACAACGGGTCTTAGAAGTTCATGGTCATGAAGATGTACAAGCAGGAGTGGCCACCCCCCACGACGAACAACCAGCTGCAGACCAGCCACTGCCTCGTCGTTATCCACAGCGGATAAGACACCCGCCGGATCGTTATTGAATCGGACCAGGAGGCCAGCCTTTTCGAAGGAGGAAGTAGTGTAGCAAATGACATAATATATTTTTGGATCTATGTACGCATGCGTGTTTGTGCTGGCTCCAGCTGGACTGTACTTTGACCTTGTCCTGTGTATATATGCATGTCTCTCTTTTTAATTAGATACTTCTTTTGGCTGCTGCAGTGTCTCGTTACATGTGTATGTTCCTGTGTGTGTCTGTGCATGTGTGTCTGTGTGTTTTGTGTGACTGTCTCGTGTGTGTGTCTGTGTATTTCGTGTGTGCCTGTGTATGCATGTGCGTCTGTGCGGGACTGTGTGTGTGTGCCTGTGTGTGTGTGTGCCTGTGTGTGCTAGTGTGTATTTCATGCGTGTGTGTGCATGTGTGTCTGTGTGTGCTAGTGTGTATTTCCATGTGTGTGTGTATGCGCATGTGTGTGTTTTCCATATGTGTGTCGTGTGTTTTGTGTGTCCATGTGTGTGTGTCTGTGTATCTGTGCGTGTGTGTGTTTGTATGTGTCTGTGTGCATGTCATGTGTGTGACTGTATGTGTGTGTTAGTGTGTCTGTGTGTGCATTTGTGTGTCTATGTGTGTATGTCGTGTGTGTGTTAGTGTGTCTGTGTGTGCATTTGTGTGTCTGTGTGTGTATGTCGTGTGTGTGTGTGTGTGTGTGTGTGTGTGTGTGTGTGTGTGTGCCTGTGCAAGCTTGGTACACAAATTGAAACAAAATCAGTTCAATTGAATAGAATACATGTGCATGTGACAATGTTTGTGTTAGTACCATCATCAGACAGGTGTATTGTTTGCCACATGTATAACTGGTGTGTGCAAGTACGCTGTATCTGAATGTGTGTGTATTGTGCATAAGAAATACGCCATACGATAGTGTACAAGGCCATGTACGCAACAATGCAAGTGTGTGCACAAGTGTGAGTCAGCATGAGTTCATGTACTATGTGTGAGCTGAAAGTTGTGTGAGACCGAAATCATTGCAATCGTAGCTGAGTGGGCGTGGCAGATATAAGACGATGATTTTAGCAAGATGATGGCAAATAGACACGACTAGAGGATAATGTGAGTGAGTAGCAAATAGCCTTACGCGTGCCGTTATGAATACTGCCGGCGACGTGGGAGGCGCAAGGTTATACTGCAACCATTCACATGGATCCGTTAATTTGGTACGATCGTCTGGCAAACTGAGAAGTCTTCGTCTTCTTCTTTTAATTTTCCCGCATAAACTCACTGCCTGATTGAGACAAAAACAGTTGGGAACGGCTAGCTTAGTTTAAGGGAGAAATGGGCGGAACAAAGAAGTTATCAAAATTTATTGTGGATTGGGAGAATGGAACACGGGTTGCATGCAATAATGAGCGGGAAATGTGCATTAACTTTGCACAGCTGTATCTCCGTGACGGATGGAGTAAATAATAAAAAACTAAACACCTCAATAGCAACAGGACCCCTGTAGGTACGTACTGAGTTTGAAGCGATTTGAATGCTCCTACCTGAAGATGTGGCGGTTTTGAACCCCATGGGGTATCGGAGCTCGTAGCATTAGCAAGGAACTGGTGCAAGGCGCCAAATTATGTTTCTCCGTTGTGAAACGGTGTAGTATGAAGTATTGAAAATAACAAGTCGATAGCATTAACCGTTGGGAAGTTATAACGATTCAAACGCGATGCATTTTAATAACATTTTATCATTATCCGTGGGGCAATTTTCGCGGAAACTGTCATATAAATATGGGGTCGAGGCAGCCAGCCTGGACAGAGCACTAGACGACCAGTCTTTCTGCAGGAAAGTTCCATTTACTTTAAATTCGGTTCGTACGTAGAGGGATCCTTGATAAGTTATGGAGATACAGCTGTGCAAAGTAATTGCCGGGCATTCGCGCCGTTAATCTCTGCACTGTCATGTATATGTAACAATTTCCTGTGTGCCGCACTGTATCTATTATTAATGTTGGTTTTCAAATTTCAATACGGCATGAAGATTCTTTTCAAACAGTGATCAAACTGCGTCGATTCGGCTGCCCACCTATGCTCAACACAGTACGTACAGACTACTGGTGCACCGTATATCGTCGGTTGGTTCGGTTTAACTTTCACGCTTATTGGTTCTCCCACATGTCAGCGCTATTTAATACATTGGAGCCAAACCCATGAGCTATAGGGAGACGTTATAAATAAAGACGCAGTCTATAGTATATAAAGCCACGGGGCTAGTTAATCAATGGTTGATGCAATCCGTCTTTTTTTATAGGGTGGGCACCGTGCGTTTTCGGCATGCTAGAACACCGTGCACGTACACTCACCTACATTTACAGACCAACGACACACACACACACACACACACACACACACACACACACACACACACACACACACACACACACACACACACACACACACACACACACACACACACACACACACACACACACACACACACACACACACACACACACACACACACACACACACACACACACACACACACACACACACCACACACACACCACACACACACACACACACACACACACACACACACACACGAACACGCTAAGCCCATTCAGGTGTATTACCAACGCTCACTTTTCACTTTTACACTGACTTTCTTCTGTCTTTGCTACTGTAAATTATTTCATAGAGTGGTCATCT